>SJXQ01009876.1:379522-422648 GCA_006408695.1 Aepyceros melampus | reverse complement strand
TCCGGCTTGCGCCCCCCGCCGCGGCTAGCACGAGTCGCCCTCTGGGCGCCTGCTGGTGAGAAGCGTAGCAGCCTTCTAGGTTTGGTGCCTGTGTGTTTGGTAGGAAGGGTTTTTGTTTGTTTTGTTTTGTTTTTAGAGACTCCACTCGAGCTGCCGCAACCAGATGGAAGTAATCAGAACCCAACAACAACAGAGGAAGAAGGAAGAAAAAAGCCTCACTGAACTTTTGGACCAAAGTGTGTATGGGTGTGTGTGTGAAAGAACTTGCTTAAGCAAACTAGGTAACAAGCCTTGAGCCCTCAGGCCTCACCGCAGCCCAGAAAGAGCTGCTTCGCTGGAAGAAGCAGGGGACAGCTGGCTGAAGTGCCCCCCAACCATGGCCAGCCTCCAGCCTCTAAAGCTGAGGGTCCTCCTCCAAAAAGGGAACCGTTGCTGGCACAAGTTTCTAAGTTTTCCTTCTAACAGTTGTGGACGATTTACTGTGTGCTCGGTGACATGTTGTATTTCTTTTGAATTATATAACCTACAAAACTCCAGGAAGTAGATTTTCTTCTCCCCCATTTTACAAGTGAGAAGACTGAGGCTTTGGGTGGAGCAGCTTGTCCCAGGTCAGAGCATTGAACTGCCATCCTCCATGAGTTCAGTAGTCTGTACCATTAGCTTAGCCAAGGGTGTTGAGAGCAGCTCTCTCTTCAGCCCTTCTTACCACAGTTGCATCTTGTCTAGAAGGTATGGGACTGACGTCTCAGAGACCCAGTTCTGCCCTCCTTTCACAAGCCTGTGTTACTGATGTGACCTTCCTTTGTCAGTAGCTCTTTCCATGTGCCACTGACCTGACCAGCCCTTCTCTAACTTTATTTTCCACATTTTAATAGAAGAGAGAGCATTATGATCCCTGTTCCCTATTACCTACCTTCCTTTCAATTTCCTTACATTCATTTAGATGACAGGATAATTTCTTCTTGATCGAGGAAAAAATATATGCAGAACAATATCACAGCAATCTGATGCTAATTTTATTTTCTCAAGTAGGTTTTCTGGATTGAAAGAAAAAAAAAACCCTTCAGAGTTTTTAAAAAACAAATCTTGGAGAAGTCAATGTATTTATCAAAGGAAAGAGAAGTTTGGAAGGGCTTTCTCTTTAAATATGATCAGATTCACCATTCCTCCATGCTATTTGTTTAAATTCCTGCTGAGCTTTCAGACACAGACTCTAAGGAGACAGAAAAAGTAAACTCTCCCTCCCTTCCTTGGCCATATTTTAATGACCCTATTCATATCTACCCCATGAAATGTGCAGAATCATTTCATGTTACTGGAATATTAGCAGCGTTGGGTGATTACTTCATTACAAGCTTGTCTCTGTTGGTTTCCTTGTGTTGTTCAGTTTGTGAAGAAGTTTAAACAAATCGACATTTTAGGATATTTCCTTTTTCTCTGTTTTTCTTCTCAGTCCTGCTTCAGTCCTGCTGGAATGCAGGCACTCTCATAACCTTTTCTGGCTTATTTTGGCAAGGAGGTGGCTGTTGAGATGAAGATGGAATCTTTTCAGTGTGAGGAGAAGGTGTAAACATCATGCCTTGATCTCTAGATGGTCAGAAGCCTGGGCACTGAAAAAAAAAAAAAAACAATAGAAGGTGTGGAGTGGAGGCAAACTGGCAGAGCAGAGAAATGAACATTAGACACAAGGTCGTAGTCCAAGTCTAGTGCTAAATGTATGACCTTGGGTGAGTCCCAGTTTGTTTAGTCCTCATCTTTCTGTGTGCCCGGTACCATGCCAACTGATGTGACATCACAGTGAATGGGACGAACGAGATCCTTCTCGTGGAGTTCATTGTTTCATGAATAAACAGTCAGGGGACTTCCCTGATGGTCCAGTGGCTAAGACTCGGCACTCCCAATACAAGGAGCTCTGGTTCGATCCCTGGTCAGGGAACTAGATTTAACATGCCACAATTCAGAGTTCACATGCTACAACTAAAGATCCCACGTGCCACAACTAAGACCCAGAACAGTCAAATAAATAAATAATAAATATTTTAAACACACATAGACAAATGTATAATTGCAAACTGGGTCAAGAAGAAATACAAAGTACACCAAAAGATCACCGTAGGGGACCAAACCTACCATGGGAGGCAGCAGTGGGGAACACAGAGAAGGCTTATCTGAGGAAGTGAGGTTGCACTGTCTGACAGGAAGAAGAAATGAAGGACTAAAAAAGTCAAAAATCGTGGGATGGCATTAAATATAAAAGCTCTGCACAGCAAATGAAACAATCCACAGTGTGAAAAGGCAGTCTACGGAGTGGGAGAAAATACTTGCAAACCATATGCTGACAAGGAGTTCATTTCCAAAATAAATAAGGAACTCCTAAAACTCAATAGCAAAAATACAAATGACCCGACTAGAAAATGGGCAAAGGAGAACAGAAATTTCTCTGAAGAAGACCTACTGATTGCCAACAGATATATAAAAGGTGCTCAGCATCATTCATCCTGCGGAAATGCAAATCAAAACCACAAGGTGGGAATTCCCTGGCTGTCCAGTAATTAGGACTCTGTGCTTTTGCTGCCAAGGGTGCAAGTTCAGTCCCTAGTTAGGGAACTGAGAGCCTGCAAGCTCAGCAAAACAAACAAACACACCACAAGGCAATATTAGTTCACACTTGTTAGGGTGTCTATCATCAAAAATTAAAAGATGTTAATCACAAGTATTGGTGAATTTGTAGGAAACACAGAATCCTTGTGGACCGTCAATGGGAATGTAAAATAAAAATTGAAATGGTACATAATAGTGTAGCAATTATGGAAAATACCATGGAAGTCTCTCACAAAATTAAAAATAGAAATAAATCCAGCCATCACACTTTCAGTTATAGATCAAACAATACTGTAGTTAGGACTTTGAAAAGATATCTGCACTCCTATGTTCCTTGCAGTGTTATTCACAATAATCAAAACATAGGAACAACCCAAATATATGCCATTAGATGAAAGCATAAAGAAAATGTGAAAGAAACATACCATGGAATATTATCCTCAAAAAAAGAAGATCCTACCATTTTAGTCACAGAGATCAACCTGGGAGAAATTTTAAGTGAAATAGGTCAGTCACAGAAGAACAAAACACTGCCTGATTCCTCTTACTTGAGGCATTTAAAATAATCAAAGGCATAGGTTAGTGGTAAAGATTCCTTCTGCCAATGCAGGAGACCCAGGTTGGGTCCCTGAGTAGGGAAAATCCCCTGGAGAAGGAAATGGCAACCCACTCCAGTATTCCTCTCTGGGAAATCCCATGGCAATCCTGATTGACTGCAGTCCATGGGATTACAAAAGAGCTGGACATGACTTAGTGCTTAAACAACAACAACACACACACACACACAAAAAGAAATAGTAGAATAGTCGTTACCAGGGATGAAGTTGGGAGGATAAGGAAATATAGTTGTTGGATCAGTATAAAATTAGTTACACAAGAGAAGTAAATCCCAGAGATCTGCTGTACAAAACAGAATGCCTGCACCGTACTTGTCATTAACAAGAAGAAATTGTGTACTTAAAAATGTAAAGGGTAAAAATAAATGTAAAGGGTATATCTCATAAATTTTTTAAAATTTTTATTGGCGTTAAGGTGCTTTACATTGTTGTGTTAGTTTCTGATATGCAGCAAAATGAATCAGCTATATGTATATGTATAACCCCTTTTTGTCACCAAGAGCATTAAGTAGAATATCCTGTGCTATACAGTACGTTCTCCGTAGTTACCTATGTTATACATGGTATAATAGTATATATGTGTCAATCCCAATCTCCCAATTCATCCCACCCCCGCTTTCCCAATGGGTGTTCATCCATTTGCTCTCTATTTATGTGTCTGTATTTCTGCTCAAATACGCTCATCTGCACTATTTTTCTAGATTCCACATGTATGCGTTCAGTTCAGTTCAGTTGCTCAGTCGTGTCCGACTCTTTGCAACCCCATGAATCACAGCACGCCAGGCCTCCCTGTCCATCACCAACTCCCGGAGTTCATTCAGACTCACATCCATCGAGTCAGTGATGCCATCCAGCCATCTCATCCTCGGTGTCCCCTTCTCCTCCTGCCCCCAATCCCTCCCAGCATCAAAGTCTTTTCCAGTGAGTCAACTCTTCACATGAGGTGGCCAAAGTACTGGAGTTTTAGCTTTAGCATCATTAATTATTTTTCTCTTTCTGACTTAATGTCACTTTGAGTCTCTCGATCCATCCACATCTCTGCAAATGTCACAAATGTTTCCTTTTATGGCTGAGTAATATTCCATTGTGTATATGTGCCACATCTTTATCCATTCTTCTGTTGATGGGACATTTAGTTTGTTCCCATGTCCTGACTGTTGTAAATAGTGCTGTAATAAACATTGGTATGCATGTATACCTTTTGGAATTACAGTTTTCTCTGAGTGTGTGCCCAGGAGTGGGATTGCTGGAACATAGGGAAGCTCTGTTTTTAGTTCTTAAAGGAATATCCATAGTGGTCTCCACAGTGTTACATCAATTTTACATTCCCAAGAAGGTCTCATATTAAGTGTTCTTCAGTCAGTTCAGTTCAATTGCTCAGTCGTGTCTGAATCTTTGCGATCCCACAGGTTGCAGAACACCACGCTTCCCTGTCCTTCACCATCTCCTGGAGCTTGCTCAAACCCATGTTCATTAAATCAGTGATGCCATCCAACCATCTCATCCTATGTCATCCCCTTCTCCTCCTGCCTTCTATCTTTCCCAGCATCAGGATCTTTTCCAACGAGTTGGCTCTTCTCATCAGGTGGCCAAAGTATTTGGAGCTTCAGCTTCAGCACCAGTCCTTCCAAAGAATATTCAGGGTTGATTTCCTTTAGGATTGAATGGTTTGATCTCCTTGCTGTCCAAGGGACTCTCAAGAGGCTTATTCAACACCACAATTCGAAAGCATCAATTTTTCAGTAGTCAGCTTACTTTATAGTCCAACTCTCACATCTATACATGACTTATCACATAGAAAAAAAGAGTCACCAGGAAACTTTGGGCGATGAAGGATACATTTGTTACCTGGGTTGTGGTGATAGCAACACAGCTGTATACCTAACAGAAGCTAAGAGATTAAGAAGAGGTGCCTGGAAAATCCCATGGATGGAGGAGCCTGGTAGGCTGCAGTCCATGGGGTTGCTAAGGGTCGGACATGACGGAGCGACTTCACTTTCACTTTTCACTTTCCTGCATTGGAGAAGGAAATGGCAACCCACTCCAGTGTTCTTGCCTGGAGAATCCCAGGGATGGGGGAGCCTGGTGGGCTGCCATCTATGGGGTCTCACAGAGTCGGACACAACTGAAGTGACTTAGCAGCAGCAGCAGCAAGAATACACAGAAGAACTGTACAAAAAAGACCTTCATGACCTGGATAATCATGATGCTGTGGTCACTCACCGAGAGCCAGACATCCTGGAGTGTGAAGTCAAGCAGGCCTTAGGAAGAATTACTATGAACAAAGCTAATGGAAGTAATGGAATTCCAGCTGAGCTATTTCAAATCCTGAAAGATTTGAAATGCTCTGAAAGTGCTGCACGCAATATGCCAGCAGATTTGGAAAACTCAGCAGTGGCCACAGGACTGGAAAAGGTCAGTTTTCATTCCAGTCCCAAAGAAAGGCCATGCCAAAGAATGTTCAAACTATGCCATACAGTTTCACTCATTTCACATGCTAGCAAGGTAAAATGCTTCAAGCTAGGCATCAATAGTATGTGAACTGAGAACTTCCAGATATATAAGCTGAGTTTTTAAAAAGGCAGAGGAATCAGAGATCAAATTGCTAACATCCGTGGGATCATATAAAAAGCAAGCAAATTTAAAAAAAAAGAAACTACTTTGGCTTCATTGATTATGTTAAAGCCTTTGACTATGTGGATCACAACAAACTGCAGAACCAGACCACCTTACCTGTCTAAGAAACATGTATGCAGGTCAAGAAGCAACAGTTAGAACTGGACATGGAACAATAGATTGGTCCAAAAATAGGGAAAGGAGTACAACAAGGCTGTATATTGTCACCTTGCTTATTTAACTTATATGCAGAGTACATCTTGCGAAACGCAGGGATGGATGAATCACAAGCTGGAATAAGATTGCCAGAGAAATATTAACAATCTCAGATATGTAGATGATACCGCTTTAATGGCAGAAAGTGGAGAGGAACTAAAGAGCCTTTTGATGAAGGTGAAAGAGTAGAGTGAAAAGCTGGCTTAAAACTCAGTGTTGAACAACCAAAAGTCATGGCATCCAGTCCCATTCCTTCATGGCAAATGGAAGGGGAAAAAGTGGAAACAGTGACAAATTTTATTTTCTCGGGCTCCAAAATCACTGTGGACAGTGACTGCAGCTATGAAGTTAAAGATGCTTGCTCCTTGGAAGGAAAGCTATGACAAACCTAGACAGTGTGTTAAAAAACAAAGACATCATTTTGCCAACAAAGGTTCATTTTTGAACAGCAAGGAGATTAAACTAATCAATCCTAAAGGAAGTCAACCCTGAATATTCATTGTAAGGATTGATGCTGAAGTTGAAGCTCCGATACTTTGGCCACCTGATGTGAAGAGCTGACTCATTGGAAAAGACTCTAATGCTGGGAAAGATTGAAGGCATGAGGAGAAGGGGACAACAGAGTCAGATGGTTGGATGGCATCACCGATTCAATGGACATGAGTTTGAACAAACTGGGAGATAGTGAAGGACAGGGAAGCCTGGCGTGCTGCAGTCCATGGGGTTGTAGAATCGGACATGACTGAGCAACTGAACAACAAATGAGCTTTCCAGTAGTCATGTATGGGTGTGAGAGTTGGACCATAAAGAAGGCTGAGTGCCGAAAAATTAATGCTTTTGAATTGTGCCAGAGAAGATTCTTGAGAGTCCCTTGGACTGCAAGGAGATCAAACCAGTCAATCCTAAAGGAAACCAACCCTGAATATTCACTGGAAGGACTGATTCGGAAACTGAAGCTCCAGTACTTTGGCTATATGATGTGCAGAGTAGACTCATTGAAAAGACCCTGATGCTGGGAAAGATTGAAGGCAAAAGGAGAAAGGAGTGGCAAAGGATAAGATGGTTGGATGGCATAACCAATTCAATGGACACGAATTTGAGTAACTCTGGGAGATAGCGGAGGACAGAGGAGCTTGGCCTGCTATAGTCAGTAGGGTTGCAAAGACTCGGACATGACTTAGTGACTGCACAACAATACCTTAATGAGGTACAATTTATTATACCAACGCTACCTCAGTAAAGCTGGGGGGGAATTGAAAGAAGTCAGGGAGGGTCAGTGAGCAGAGGGAACAGGGTGGGAGTGTGCTTTTCCAGTTTTCCCTTTTTCTTTCTGTAAAAAGAGCCTGGTGACAAGAAAATCTAGCCCCAAGAGAGATGCGGCCCATGCTCATCACGGTGTTCCAGTCACTAGGCCTGTGCAGCAAATTGCCCGCAGAGTCAGTGGTGTCAAACAGCCATTCATTATGTTTTGAAGTTCTGTGGGTCAGGATTTGGGACAGGCATGCTAGGGATGGTTTGTCTTCCCTCCACAGCGTGGGGGCCTCAGCTGGAAGGTTCCAAGGCTGGCGCTGGTATCCTCAGAAGACATGGTCGCTCACATGCCTGCCGTTTGTTCATGCTGGCTGCTGGCTGGGGGGCCTTGGCTCCTTTCAGTCTGGACCTCGCCGTGTGGCCTCACTACAGAGATTAGCTTGGGCTTCCTCACAGCTGGGTTCGTAGGGCGAGCATCACAAGAGACATCCAGGTGGAAACCCTGTCGCTTTTTGGGAAACTTTGGAAGTCACCCTGCATTGCTCGGCTGCATGTTATTCATTGAGACACAAGGTTCTTCCTAGGTTCAAAGGAAGGGAAACTCGACTCAGCTTCTCTGTGGGGAGTGGCAAGATTCTGAAGCGCATGTATGTGTGTGTGTTATTTGTCATATATATATCTATATATACACTTAAGTATGTATGTATATATTTGCACATGTGCGGACTTCAGTCGTGTTCGACTCTTTGCGACCCTGTGGACTGTAGCCCACCAGGCTCCTTTGTCCATGGGATTCTCCAGGCAAGAATACTGGAGTGGGTTGCCATTTCTTTTTCCAGGGGATCAAACCCAGGTCTGTTATGCCTCCTGGATTTCAAGCAAGTTCTTTACCACAAGCACCAGCTGGGAAGCCCATGTGTGTATATATACACATGAGTCAACTCTTCGCATGTATACACACACACACATATATATGTATACATATATTTTGAATCACTTTGCTGTACACCTGAAACTAACACAGCACTGTAAATCAACTATACTTGAATTAAAAAAAAATCAGAACAACATTTGCTTAGGGGCAGAGGAATTGGCAAGAAGGAATGGATAACAAAGAAACATAAAGAAACTTACGGGTGATCACTAGACTCATTTTGACTGTTGGATGTATACAAAAATTAAAATTTTTATATGTGAAAAAATTATGAAAGACTCCTAATTAAAATGTGATGAAATTTTTATAAGATACTGAACTGATCCAGCCCATAGTATATTGAATTTAACTGAAATTAGTTGCTTCTCTAAGGAGTTACTGAGAAGCAGTGGATAGTGTGGGAGATGGCTTAGTTTCCAAGGCATCCACCTCCTGGGGTTCCATCCATTCCACTGTACTCAGCAGAAAGATAACGTAGAGTTGGCTTGCGGGCTTCAATAAAAGAACATTTACTCTCAAATCTTCCCAAATGCACAACATTCCTCTCCTTTGATTCCTCCTCTGATATCCTTTTATTTTTTTCAATGTTTCAAGTTATCTTTTTAAACGTTTGGTGTTAGGGTTTTAATTTGCACCCAGGTTACTTGGGGAGCCCTCTTTGCCAGAAGTCAACAAGGGAGAGGCAAACTCTCACTGCCTCTGAATCAACCCAAGGAGAGAGATGGCTTAGGGGCCACCCAGGGTCAGGCCATGTGGCAGAGGTTGTCAGCAAAGCAGAAGCAGGAAACTGGTGTGGGAAGATGGGTGTTGGTCCACAGCTGAGGCCAGCCCACAGGGTGTATTAGACAGCAAGCCTTGGTGACATCCCTGATGTCGTTAAGAATCATCTTTCCAATGCAGAGGATGTGGGTTCAATCCCTGGTTTGGAAACTAAGATCCCACATGCTATGGGACAGCTAAGCGGTGCGCCACAGCTACGGAGTTCACACACTGCTAGAGAGAAGCCTATAATGAAAGATCTCACTTGCCACAACCAAGTTCCCTCGTGCCACCACCGAGACTGTGCTCAGGGGCTAAGTCGTGTCTGTCTCTTTGTGACCCCATAGACTGTAGCCCACCAGGTTCCTCTGTCCATGGAATTTTCCAGGCAAGAGTACTGGAATGAATCGCCATTTCCTTCTCCAGGGGACCTTCCTGACCCAGAGACAGCCTGCATCTCCTGCACTGCAGGCAGATTTTTACCACTGAGCCATTGGGGAAACCAAAGCTCAACTGTACTTCAATGTTTTTAAAAACTCTCTATAACTGAAGCAATTTGGTATTGATCAGTTCAGTTCAGTTCAGTTCAGTCGCTCAGTCGTGTCTGACTCTGTGACCCCATGAATCCCAGCACCTCAGGCCTCCCTGTCCATCACCAACTCCCGGAGTTCACACAGACCCACGCCCATGGAGTCAGTGACGCCATCCAGCCATCTCATCCTCGGTCGTCCCCTTCTCCTCCTGCCCCCAATGCCTCCCACCATCAGAGTCTTTCCAATGAGTCAACTCTTCGCATGAGGTGGCCAAAGTACTGGAGCTTCAGCTTTAGCATCATTCCTTCCAAAGAAATCCCAGGGCTGATCTCCTTCAGAATGGACTGGTTCGATCTCCTTGCAGTCCAAGGGACTCTCAAGAGTCTTCTCCAACACCACAGTTCAAAAGCATCAATTCTTCGGCGCTCAGCCTTCTTCACAGTCCAGCTCTCACGTCCAACATGACTACTGGAAAAACCATAGCCTTGACTAGACGGACCTTAGTCGGCAAAGTAATATCTCTGCTTTTGATTATGCTGTCTAGGTTAGTCATAACTTTTCTTCCAAGGAGTAAGCGTCTTTTAATTTCATGGCTGCAGTCACCATCTGCAGTGATTTTGGAGCCCAGAAAAATAAAGTCTGACATTGTTTCCACTGTTTCCCCGTCTACTTCCCATGAAGTGATGAGTGGATAAAAGATAGACCAATGGGATGGAATACAAAATCCAGACATAGACCCAGTTGTGTATAGAAATTTCAATTTTGATGAAGTTGGCATCAGGAATGGGTGGGTGAAGCAAGTGTTTACCCATAAATTGTACTAGGAAAACTGAAAATTAAAGCTAGACAAGGGACTGTTTCTCACTTATGAGACTGGCAAAGACCCGAAGTTTGACATCAAAATCTGTCAGTAAGGCTGTAGAGAAACAGACACTCTTATTCATTGCCGGTAGAAATGCAAAATGGATAACCCTGATGGAGGGAAATTTGCAATATCTAGCAAAATCACATATGCATTTACCCCTTTGACAAACACATCTTTTTTCCCGGTGTCTATCTCAGACACAGTACAAACAGGCATATGCAGGGACTTCCCTAGTCATTCAGTGGTTAAGATTCCACCTTCAGATTCAACCCCTGGTCAGGAAACTAAGATCCTGCATGCTGCAGGGAAACTAAGTCTGTGCACCACAACTAAAGAAGCCCTTGTGCTCTCGAGCCCATGCTCTGCAACAAGAGAAGCCACTTCAATGAAAAGCCCTTGTGCCAGAACAAGAGAGGACCCCCTGCTCGCCACAACTAGAGAAGACCAGTGTGCAGCCATGAAGACCCAGTGCAGCCAAAATAAATAAAATAAAAGTATATGCAGAAAACTATTAATAGCAGCACTATTCATGATATCAAAGAACTGGAAATTATCCAAATATCTCCATGTGAAGACAGAATGACTGAAAAAATTGTGTGTGTGTATATATATATATATAAAGTTTCTCTTTTTAGGAGCATTGTAGCTGATAAACAAGGAAGGAATGACAAAATCAAAATATCACTGTTTTATGTTGCTGTTGTTCAGTAGCTTAGCTGTGTCCAATTCTTTGCAATCCCATGGACTGCAGCACACCAGGCCTCCCTCCTTCACCATCTCCCAGAGCTCGCTCAAACTCATGTCCATCGAGTCAGTGATGCCATCCATCCATCTCATCCTTTGTAACCCCTTCTCCTCTTGCCTTCAATCTTTCCCAGCATCAGGGTCTTTTCCAGTGAGTCAGTTCTTCGCATCAAGTCACCAAAGTATTGGAGTTCCAGCTTCAGCATCTGGTGGTCCAGTGGTTAAGATTCTGCACTTTCACTGCAGGGGCCAAGGTTCAATCCCTAGCCAGGGAACTAAGACCCCACATGCCACTTCCCATGAAGTGATGAGTGGATGAAAAGATAGACCAATGGGATGGAATACAAAATCCAGACATAGACCCAGTTGTGTATAGAAATTTCAATTTTGATGAAGTTGGCATCAGGAATGGGTGGGTGAAGCAAGTGTTTACCCATAAATTGTACTAGGAAAACTGAAAATTAAAACTAGACAAGGGACTGTTTCTCACTTATGAGACTGGCAAAGACCCGAAGTTTGACATCAAAATCTGTCAGTAAGGCTGTAGAGAAACAGACACTCTTATTCATTGCCGGTAGAAATGCAAAATGGATAACCCTGATGGAGGGAAATTTGCAATATCTAGCAAAATCACATATGCATTTACCCCTTTGACAAACACATCTTTTTTCCCGGTGTCTATCTCAGACACAGTACAAACAGGCATATGCAGGGACTTCCCTAGTCATTCAGTGGTTAAGATTCCACCTTCAGATTCAACCCCTGGTCAGGAAACTAAGATCCTGCATGCTGCAGGGAAACTAAGTCTGTGCACCACAACTAAAGAAGCCCTTGTGCTCTCGAGCCCATGCTCTGCAACAAGAGAAGCCACTTCAATGAAAAGCCCTTGTGCCAGAACAAGAGAGGACCCCCTGCTCGCCACAACTAGAGAAGACCAGTGTGCAGCCATGAAGACCCAGTGCAGCCAAAATAAATAAAATAAAAGTATATGCAGAAAACTATTAATAGCAGCACTATTCATGATATCAAAGAACTGGAAATTATCCAAATATCTCCATGTGAAGACAGAATGACTGAAAAAATTGTGTGTGTGTATATATATATATATAAAGTTTCTCTTTTTAGGAGCATTGTAGCTGATAAACAAGGAAGGAATGACAAAATCAAAATATCACTGTTTTATGTTGCTGTTGTTCAGTAGCTTAGCTGTGTCCAATTCTTTGCAATCCCATGGACTGCAGCACACCAGGCCTCCCTCCTTCACCATCTCCCAGAGCTCGCTCAAACTCATGTCCATCGAGTCAGTGATGCCATCATCCATCTCATCCTTTGTAACCCCCTTCTCCTCTTGCCTTCAATCTTTCCCAGCATCAGGGTCTTTTCCAGTGAGTCAGTTCTTCGCATCAAGTCACCAAAGTATTGGAGTTCCAGCTTCAGCATCTGGTGGTCCAGTGGTTAAGATTCTGCACTTTCACTGCAGGGGCCAAGGTTCAATCCCTAGCCAGGGAACTAAGACCCCACATGCCACACAGCGCAGCCAAAAATTAAATTAAAAATTAAAAAAAACACAACTCCTGTTATTTTAAGCACAGTTTGTAACAATTTGTCACGGCAGTGGTAGAAACAAATGCAGGCATGGACAGAGTATGGGCTGGGGCTGAGACATGGTAGCCAGACCTACCATCAAATGCCCATGTGCTCTTGGACCCCTTCCACACAACATGGGGTGATCTCTTAGCCCTTCCTGCTCTGATGCTCTAACACAAATACCTAACTGGCCTGAATTTTGTAGGTAAAAGAGTTTTTCCCCTGCTGCAAAGCTCAAGGTTCCTTGGAGGTTCTTCAAAAGTTGTCAAACTACTATATGACCCAGCAATTCCATCTCTGGGTATACATCTTAAGGAAATGAAAACATTATGTGGACAAGATTTGTGCACCCTCTGATTCACAGCAGCATTATCTACAATAGTTAAAACATGGCAAAAACCATCAACAGATGAATGGATAAAGATGTGAGATACACACACACACACACACACACATACACAATGGGATATCACTCAACCATAAAGCAGAATAAAATAAAGTCACTTGCAGTTACATGGATGGACCTAGAAATAATCGTACTAAATGAAGTAAATCCGACAGAGAAAGACAAGTACCATATAATATCACTTCTATGTGGAATCTAAAAAAAAAGGACACAAATGAACTTATTTACAAAACAGACTCACAGACTTCAAAAACAAACTTATGGTACCAAAGGGGAAAAGTTGGGGGTGGGATAAATTGGACGTTTGGGATTGATATATATACACTACTATATTTAAAATAGATACCTTCAGTTCAGTCGCTCAGTCATGTCCGACTCTTTGCAACCCCATAAATTGCAGCACACCAGGCCTCCCTGTCCATCACCAACTCCCGGAGTTCACCCAAACTCATGTCCATCTAGTCCGTGATGCCATCCAGCCATCTCATCCTCTGTCGTCCCCTTCTCCTTCTGCCCCTAGTCCCTCCCA
Source organism: Aepyceros melampus (assembly GCA_006408695.1). NCBI lineage: Eukaryota > Metazoa > Chordata > Mammalia > Artiodactyla > Bovidae > Aepyceros > Aepyceros melampus. Next base: position 408,990 of record SJXQ01009876.1, on the reverse strand, counting down.
GCATCAGGGTCTTTTCCAATAAGTCAACTCTTCGCATGAGGTGGCCAAAATACTGGAGTTTCAGCTTTAGATAACCTACAAGGACCTATTATATAGCACAGGGAACTCTACTTGATATTCTGTAGTAGCCTAAATGGGAACAGGATCTGAAAAAGAAATATATATATATATATATATATATATATATACGTATACATACATATGTATACATGTATGTATAACTGAATCTCTTTGCTATACCCTTGAAACTAACATAACATGGTAAATCAACTATACTGCAATATAAAATAAAAATTAAAGAAAAGGTCATGGAAACAACCTAAGTGTCTATCAATTGATGAATGAATAATGAAAATGTGATAGACGTACATAATGGAATATTATTCAGCCACCAGAAGGAAATTCTACCATCTGTGACAACATGGATGGATCTTGAGGACATTATGCTTAGTGAAACAAGTCATAGAAAGACAGATGACACATGATCTCACTTATATGTGAAATCTTAAAAGACTGAACTAGAAATAGAAAGCAGATTGGTGGCTGCCAGAGGTGGGAATTGGGGATTGGGTGAAATGGATGGTCAAAGGTACAAACTTCCACTTATAAGTCCTGGAGATGTAATGTACAGCATAGTGACTACAGTTAACAAGTCTGTATCTTATATTTGAAAGTTGCTAAGAGAATAGATTTTAAAAGCTCTCATCACAAGAAAACCAATTCTATAGCTATGTGAGGTGATGAATGCTAACTAAACTTATTGTGATAATCAGATTTGCAATATCTACATGCATTAAATTGTTACACTGTGTACCTGAAGCTGATACAGTGTTGTAATCAATTATACTTCAATAAGCTGGAGAAAATAAAATACAAAATAAAAGATGTTATAAAGCACAGACCCCTGGCCTCTTTTATCAGATGGCTGTTAGGGTGGCGGTGGGTGAGGGGACACCCAAGGGGCAAGACCAGTGATGCTGGCGAGCTCTGACTGCATGTGCCTGGCTGTGCTTTGGTTTCCCACAGCTGCGTTTCAGCCTGTGCTCGTGGACACTTTGCTGGCTGCCCCACACTCTGCTGGCAGCCCTGGGCATGGGGCGGGGAACAATTAGAAGCTGGGGAGGCTGGGTTTCCAATGGGCAAGCAGAACCCCCAAAAGAGGCCTGCTGCAGCCTCTCTGCCTCCTCTCAGGACTCTCCCAGGGCCCTTCCCGGACACCGAGTGAGGGGGGCCCTGGCATGGGGGTGGCTCTCTGTTGGGCGCTCTGGGGCCTCCCTGGCCCAGACGCTGCCGCCCTGCTCTGCTCTGCACGCCAGAGCTGGCGGCCCCCACCCTTGTGCTTTGATCTGGTGGCAGACAGGCCCCGGGGTGCTCCCTGTCTGTTCCTGTCGCTGGGGCTGAGCCAAGGTGGAATGTGGGAGGCCTGTGTGCTTTGGGGCTCCCCACCCTGCTTGAGCTGCACAGCCCATCCTGAGGTGGCCCTGTCCCAGAAACCCAGAGCCACACTCGGCCAAGTTCATCTGGGCCTCAGTTTCTGCATCTGTCACACAGAGACAGTAAATAACACTTTCCTGTGAGTTGTTCTGATGATAAAATCAGAAATTTTCTAATGAGCTCTTAATATGTCAGGGCCTGTTCAATAGATCTTAAGTGTTTGATTATTAACTATAGCCTCATAAACCATGATGGAGTTGGTGTGAGGCCTGTAGCAGTTCACTTCTGCCCGTGGGCTCCTGTTTCCACGTCTAGAATGAAGGAGCTGGATGGGATCATCTCTGTGATGGTGCCTGCCTCCCCGCCCTGCTCCTGGTCTGGTGGGCAGGCATCCAGCACAGGCTGAGGCTCGGACGAAGCTTGGAGAGACAGCAGCACCTGGGGGCCTGGCTCCTGGTCCCCTGCCTACTGCCCGGGGAACCTCGTATAAAAGACGGGACTGGCAGAAGGTGAGACCCTCCCGTGCCTGCCCCTGCCTGTCTTCCCAAAGCACGCTACAGACCCGCCCAGATGGTGTGTCTGGGGGAGAGATCCTGGCTGTGCTAATGTGCAGAAAGAACAAGGCTTGGTGAGTCAGAGTCAGCCTTCACCCCAGCCCCCCTCGCCCTACCCCCATTGTCTCTAAAATCCCAGCTTTCCAGGGGCTGGGCTCCACTACCCTGTCATGAACCATAAGGCTCCCCCTGGGTGTGGTTTTCTTCCAAAATTTGAGCACCGGGTCTGTCCATAGTAGACGGTGGTGTAACAGATCTCAGGGAAGATGCTGAGGACCGAGGAGACCCATCATCTCTGGGTCCTGTGTGATGACCCAGACGCCAAAGTTGTGTTCATAGACTTGGTGACCAGGAAGGCTTTGGGAGTCGGGGGAGGGGCTTGGTGACATGTCAGCACATCCCGTCACCCTTCCCATTCTGGGCACTACCCGCTCAGCCCTAGGTCTAGCTGCCGGCACCCCTGTCTTTTGGCTTGTGAGCGGAGGTTCTGTCTGGACACTGGGGGCCACTCTGTCTGCACAGCAGCAGGAAACCCTCCAGGAACTGTGTTCCTTGAGAGCAGCCTCTGTCATGGGTAAATGGGAGCTGAGGGACAAGCCGCTCAGCATCCACCCCACTGGGGGATCCCCACTGTCTCCCAAGTCCCTGTGGGATAACCAGCTGCCCACGGTTGAAAACTGCTGGATGGTAAGCTCTATATCGGCTTCCTTCCTTCCCATTTCTCTTCTCCACTGCTGTTATAAGCTGACTTGCATCTCTCCCCACCAAAACTCATACGTTAAAGTCCTAACCCCCAGCCCCCCAGAATGGGACCTTATTTGGAATAGAGTTGCTGCAGATGTAGTTAGTTAAGATGAGGTCATTTGGATGGCCCCTAATCCAATATGACTATGCTTTATTGGTGTTCAGTCACTCAGTCATGTCCGACCCTGCAGTCCCAGAGACTGCAGCATGCCAGTCTTCCCTGTCCATCACCAACTCCCAAAGCTTGCTCAAACTCATGTCTATTGAGTCAGCAATGCCATCCAACCATCTCATCCTCTGTTGTCCCCTTCTCCTCCTGCCTTCAATCTTGCCCCGCATCAGGGTCTTTTCCAGTGAGTCAGTTCTTCGCATCAGGTGGCCAAAGTATTGGAGCTTCAGCTTCAGCATGAATATTCAGGGACTGATTTCCTTTAGGATTGACTGGTTTTATCTCCTTGCTGTCCAAGGGACTCTCAAGAGTCTTCTCCAACACCACAGTTCAAAAGCAGCAATCCTTCGGTGCTCAACCATCTTTTTGGTTGAACTCTCACATCCATACCTGACTAGTGGAAAAACCATAGTTTGACTACATGAACCCTTGCTGGCAAAGTGATGTCTCTGCTTTTTAATACTCTGTCTAGGTTTGTCATAGCTTTTCTTCCAAGGAGCAAGCGTCTTTTAATTTCGTGGCTGTGGTCACCATCTGCAGTGATTTTGAAGACCAAGAAAATAAAGTCTGTCACTATTTCCATTATCTTATAAAAAGGGAGAAATGGGACAGAGTATTTGGACACACAGGAGAAACAACACATATGGACAAAAGGCAGAGATCAGAGTGATGCTCCCACAAGCCAAGGAATGCCGTAGACAGCCAGCAAACCACCTGAAGCTAGATCTTGGAAGGAACCAAACCTGCCTACACCTTGATTTTGGACTTCTGGCCTCCAAAACTATGTGGCCATAAATTTATGCTGCTTAAACCACCCAGTCTGTGGTGCTTTGCTATGTCAGCACCAGCACACTAATACTCCCCCATGCTGGTGTTTTGTAGATGTGCCAGATAAAGTATTTGCACTCTGTTTCATCTCAGGGTCAGAAATTCAAGCTAAGGGACTGGGGAGAGCAGGGGAGGCTGGTCTCAGATGGCAGGAGGAGGCCAAGGGGAGGACATAAAATGACCCTGGGAACCTGAGGGGCCCCTGCCCAGCCTCTGAACCGGGATCTGGGGATGCTCTGGGTGATGCTGCATGTAGTCATGGAGAGGATGTGAGGGTGGGTAATGGGGGTTCCTGTTGTCAAGCAACTGCTTATGCCAAATCCTTCCTTAGCAACCTGGCCAAAGGAGGGAGGGACGCCAGACACCTGCCTGGGCTGGGGCAGGAGGAGGGCTGGGTGCTTAGCATGGGTGCAGAGCAGGAGCCCCCAGGAGCTTCCTGTAAAGAAAGCTGTCTTTCGGAACACAAGGGGTAAGTGGCCAACATGCCAGCCTCAAACAGAGCCCCCTGAGACAGTTACTGTTAATAAGACAGAAACCGCTAGCAAACACACAGGGAAGAAAATCTCATAGTGGAGTCATGGGAAAAAACCAATTTGGTTTTTGTTAAAATTTTAATGTTAATTTTGGAGAAGCTAACTGTTTGCTGAAAGGGGAATGATTTAGTCCACATGAGTCCTCTTTGTGACTTGCCTAATGTCCTGACTCAGGCCATCCCCTGCTCCTGAATCCTAGTCCCTACTCCTCGTTGGACCATGTGGCTCTGGTTATGGGCATATGTGACTTGCCTGTCCTGGTTGTTATTGAGAGCTAATGCTCCAAGTAAAAGTCAGGCCAGGAGGAAGGTGTGAAGGCTGGGCTGTGCCAAACTCAAGACCCCATAACGCTGGCTTCAGTTTCCCTCCTCTCCAAACGGAGAGGAAGAGCACCACAAAGCTTTTTGCTCACCCACTCTGGAGGCAGCTGGTTGTGGGGGAGCCTCCCGGGCCTCTCTCCAAGATGAGGCTGGCACATGTCACAGAGGGCAAGATTGGGGTGGGCCCTGAGGGTGGCATGTCGGTGGGAGGGCGACGTGGGGGGCGAAGGTTGTGGGTTCTGGGCACTGGGAAGGGTTCCTGGTGGTTTGGGTGGAACTTGAAATTCTGCCATTTTCCTTCTTATCTCACCATCGAAGGAAATCAGACGAGAGAACATGAGCTATTCTAATAGGAGTCATTTTTTTTTTTTTTTTTTTTGCCCTCCTGTTCCCGTTAATTAAATCTTTTCCCTTCTGTTGATCATCTTCAGAAACTCTCTGAAAGGTCTTTCTAGACTGATGACCCAGCTGACTAGGCCACAAAGCGTGTGTCTGGGGCGGTCCCCACAGTGCCACAAGACAGCTGACTAGCCTCCAGCACCACTTGGCTTGGATTTGAAGCTCAAATCTGTGATTATCCAGCTGTGTTGCTGTCAGTCAGCAGGGTACTTAGCCAGTCTGAGCCTTAATTTTCCCATCTATAAAATGGGACCAGTGGCAGACCCACGTATCCAATACCTGACATCACTCCTTGGAGTTGTACAGCAGCCTCAGAGGCAACCTGTCTGAACCTGAACTTGTCACCTTTTTCTCCAACCTGCTCCTCTTTCGGTATTTACTACCTCAGCGAGTGGCCCACCCTAAGCCAAGCCCCACACCTGAAGGACCTGTGCAGAAAGCTGTAAAACTAACTCCTGTGTCAATTCCTCCAGGAAGCCTTCTTGGATCACTGTTCTTCTCCCAGTGGATTAAATAACCTTCCAACAGATTTCCATGGCATCATGTGTGTGTCTCTTTAACATATTTGACACATTATTTTTTAATTATCTGTCAGTGCATCTGTCTTGCTAAATTATGAGTCTGTTAAGGGCAGGGAGAACATTTTGATCTTCTTGGAATCCCTAGAACTTAGTAGAGGTCCTACTTGGGATGGTTGGGAGAGTCTAACCTCTACTATCTTAATCACTCACTCTTCCTTCAACCCAAAATAATCAAGAAATTCAAATTAAACAGTGTGCTTGCTTCAAGATGGATCCCCTAGCCACAGCCTTGGACCAGACTGCAGTTCTGGAATATTCCAGGGTGAAACCAATGCTCCCACCCAGGGTCTAGTGTGCAGTAGGAGCTCAACAAGTAGACACTCCAATTATTAGTGGATCCAAGAGCTCCCTTGATGCCCTTCCTTTCCTCCCTTCTTCACATTCATTAATTCCCAAGTCCTTCACCCTCTCCCTTCTAAGTGTATCTCTTGTTTTGACGTCCTTTCTGTCTGCCAGGCAGTGTGTTGGTCCAGGGCCACACCATCTGTGTCAGAGCCAGTGGCTCCACACCCCACTGCCCTCCAGCCATTGAAAGTGCTGTGGTCCTCTCAGAGGACCAGGTTCCCATCAGGGCAGCCATCCCTGCTGTCCAACCCTGCTCTGTCATCTTCATCTAACCAGCCCTGTTGTTTCCAAGAGCCCTGTGTCCCCTCCCCACAACACTCCCCCCTTAGACTCCCCTCCTGTACACTAATCTCTCTCTGCTCCATCAGCTGTGATACACAGTCATGCACTAACCTCAGTTCTGTGTCTTCCTCAAACAAAGACAGGACCAAGGTCTCAGCGTCTAACACCTAGTAGGTCTTCAACTCATGCATGTTCTGTTTTCACATCACTTTTCTCTTGACTCCTAGGCCTATTCAGTGAAGGACCCACTGAGAAAGTAGTTTTGTTTCATAATGTTTGTTTTTCCATCTTAAAATATGTTTTCTACCAATAAGAGCCAAAATTATGCTTGGACGGATCTCTTAAGATAATTTACTGAGATTTATTGGTTTCAAGATTTTTAAAGACAAATGGTAAAAGACCATCAGTGATGATCTTGTGGACTGTGCTTGAATTAAGCATGCATTCTTAAAAAAGAAAATCTTAGCAAGTCACGTACACACTGTCCTCTGTATACTCATACATCCCATCGGAGGATCCTGCATGGCCCTTCCCAGCTAACACATCACAGGCCTGCTAAGGCATTTCTATCTGCTTTTTCTGTGTGCAGGAGTGACCAGAGAGACCTGTGTGGACCTGTCATCTCCTGGCTGTTTACAGATACCCCATAACACTCCCCTAAACCATCTTCCTCTTGCCCTTTGCACCAGAGACGGACCTCCTAGATATGACTTCCCCCTCCAGAGGGAGCCTGAGATGGGCAGGGAGCCCAGCCTCAAAGGGACACCCAGGGCTCTCAGAGAAGGAACCTGTAGAGAGGAGACCCTCAACCCATTACTCTGTCCCCGGGCTGTGACTATATTGGCTCCTATTTTGTAATTGCCTCTCAGTTTCCATTCAAAGATGGCAGTCTCACAGTTAGAAATAAAGCATTGGGGGTTCCCCTGGTGGCTCAGACAGTAAAGAATCTCCCTACAGTGCAGAAGACTGCCTCTCCTCACAGTTAGAAATCTGTTTCTTATTTCAAGAAATAAATGTTTGTTCTCTTGGATCAGACTGCAGTTCTGGAATCTTCCAGTGTGAAACCAGTGCTCCCACCCAGGGTCTAGTGTGCAGTAGGAGCTCAGTAAGTAGATACTTCAATTATTAGTGGATCCAAGAGCTATTTTATTTCTTTTATTTCAAGAAATAAAAAGGGATCCCTGTGAAGTGGGTTTTCAGAGTTGGCCATAGTCCTCCCTGGGCACTGACTCCTTCCCTTGCTCGCCAAGTGTGCTCCCCAACCAGTAGCATCTGCAGAGCCTGGGAACTCATCAGGAATGCAAATTCTCAGGTCCCACCTGAGTCTCTAGGGGTGGGGTCCAGCCAGCCTCGAAAGAGACTCTGTTCATCTTCAAATGTGAGAAGCACTGAACTAATTTCTAGCTCCAAGAAGTCTTCAGAGGAATCACTTAGTTCTGAAAGATCCCACGAGGATTCAGTCAGGGACCATTGATGGTTTACTTTCTTTTTAATTCAAGCCTTAACCATCCGAATCCCCTGGAGGGCTTGTTAAAGTGCAGCTTGCTGGGCTCCACCCAGAGCTTCTGATTCAGTCCATCTGGGGTGGGGCCTGAGAATATGCATTCCAAGGTCTCTGGTGTCAATGATGACGTGATGCTTGTCTGGGGACCACATTTTGAAAACCATTGTCTTAAGTAATTTCCAAAAGAAACCCATGACTGACTAACAGATAACATAGGTCTTATGTACTCAGCATCTAATCAATATCATACTGGTTGATACCTCTTCTTAGAGAGTTATTTTTAACCATTTTTTTAAAATGCAGTATAGTTGATTTACAATGTTGTGTCAGTTTAATGTGCACAGCAAAGTGATTCAGTTATACATATATATTCTTTTTCAAATTCTTTTTCATTCAGTTCAGTCAGTTCAGTCGCTCAGTCGTGTCCAACTCTTTGCAACCCCATGAATTGCAGCACGCCAGGCCTCCCTGTCCATCACCAACTCTCGGAGTTCACTCAGACTCACGTCCATCGAGTCAGTGATGCCATCCAGCCATCTCATCCTCTGTAATCCCCTTCTCCTCCTGCCCTCAATCCCTCCCAGCATCAGGGTCTTTTCCAATGAGTCAACTCTTCACATGAGGTGGCCAAAGTACTGGAGTTTCAGCTTTAGCATCATTCCCTCCAAAGAACACCCAGGGCTATCTCCTTCAGAATGGACTGGTTGGATCTCCTTGCAGTCCAAGGGACTTGCAAGAGTCTTCTCCAACACCACAGTTCAAAAACATCAATTCTTCAGCGCTCAGCTTTCTTCACAGTCCAACTCTCACATCCATACATGACCACGGGAAAAACCATAGCCTTGACTCGACGGACCTTTGTTGGCAAAGTAATGTCTCTGCTTTTCAATATGCTATCTAGGTTGGTCATAACTTTTCTTCCAAGGAGTAAGCGTCTTTTAATTTCATGGCTGCAATCACCATCTGCAGTGATTTTGGAACCCCCCAAAATAAAGTCTGACGCTGTTTCCTCTGTTTCCCCATCTATTTCCCATGAAATGATGGGACCAGATGCCATGATCTTCGTTTTCTGAATGTTGAGCTTTAAGCCAACTTTTTCACTCTCCACTTTCACTTTCCTCAAGAGGCTTTTTAGTTCCTCTTCACTTTCTGCCATAAGGCTGGTGTCATCTGCATATCTGAGATTATTGATATTTCTCCCGACAATCTTGATTCCAGCTTGTGCTTCTTCCAGCCCCGTGTTTCTCATGATATAAGTTAAATAAGCAGGGTGACAATATACAGCCTTGACGTACTCCTTTTCCTATTTGGAACCAGTCTTTGTTCCATGTCCAGTTCTAACTGTTGCTTCCTGACCTGTATATAGGTTTCTCAAGAGGCAGGTCAGGTGGTCTGGTATTCCCATCTCTTTCAGACTTTTCCACAGTTTATTGTGATCCACACAGTCAAAGGCTTTGACATAGTCAATAAAACAAAAATAGTTTTGCTGGAACTCTGTTACTTTTTCTATGATCCAGTGGATGTTGGCAATTTGATCTCTGGTTCTTCTACCTTTTCTAAAACCAGCTTGAACATCTGGAAGTTCACGGTTCACATATTGCTGAAGCTTGGCTTGGAGAATTTTGAGCATTACTTTACTAGCGAGTGCGATTGTGCGGTAGTTTGAGCCAAGTAGTATTCCATTATATATGTACCACATCTTCTTTATCCATTCATCTGTCAATGGACACTTAGGTTATTTTCAAATTGTGGCTATTATAAAATAGTGCTACTATGAACATAGTGTGTATGCGCTTAGCCGCTCCATCATGTCCATCTCTTTGTGACCCCATGGACTGTAGCCCTGCCAGGCTCCTTGGTCTATGGGGATTCTCCAGGCAAGAATACTGGAGTGGGTTGCCATGCCCTCCTCCAGGGAATCTTCCCAGCCTAGGGATCAAACCCTGGTCATCCGCATTGCAGATAGATTCTTTACCATCTGAGCCACCAGGGAAGCTGTGAACATAGGGGTGCGTGTATTTCTTCGAATTAGAGTTCTCTGTGGATACAATGTCCAGGAGTGGGATTGATGGTTCACATGGCAATTCTATTTTTCAGTTTTCTTAGGAGGCTTTGTACTGTTCTCCATAGTGGCTGCAGCAATTTACATTCCTACCATGTAGGAGAGGTCCATTTCTCTTTTTAAATTTTTGTATTTAAAATAAGTTCAAAGACTTTTAGAGGCAATAGCTCGCTGTGCCACAGCTTCCTCATCTGTAGAATGGGCAAATCGCAGGACCTACTGCAAGGGATGATTATAAGGGTTAAATGAAGGAGTCACACACTGTGCCCAGACCAGAGCCGGCACATAGTCTCCTCCTTTCTAAAAAAAAAATCACCTATTATGAATATGAGCTAGTGGTTGTGTTGGACTAGGAAATCACTGCCATAACTCCTGTAAATCCCAAATCCTATGAAGCGCACAAATGTAAATGCAATGAGAGTGAATTGCATTCTGTGGGGGCAGAAGTCCACCTGCCTTCAGCCATCCTGGCCTTGACCGGGATCTGGAATCCCCTCCACGGACAAACAACCAGAAAGGGTGATGCTGAAACAGTTGCTTAGGTCATTTTCTTTTCTCACTGCATTTCGGATTATGAACGTGATAATGCACTGCGTGGTAAAACATTCGCATTAAAGACCTCTCCCCTCCTTCAGCATCCCTGGTGGTGTTGGTTACATATCCTCCTCTGTCTGGGAATGTGGAGTGTATAGGGACAATATCCTTCATGTTTCCATTCGGGGCAAGTTCAATAGTAACACCGATCCAAGATCACCGACGCTGATTGGAGTTGGTGGTTTCAGTGACTTTTATGGCATAAAAGGGTCTGCTCCCCACATTTTCCCCGAACACAGGACATCCTGATACTGAATCAGGATGGGGAAGCCTAACCCAAGGCCACTGAGTAGATCACGACCACACAGGCTCTGTAGTCAGAAGTTAAGTGTCCATTTCCCACCCTCAGCCCCTCCTCAGGAGAAGAGAGCCATCTGCTGCGTTTCAGGGACTAAATCTCCTCTGCTGTCTTGGGTTACCTTCCCTGATCCCTGAGTGTTGTCTTCTCATGTCTGCCCTCCGAGTCAACATATAGAGGCCCCCGCACAGCGCAGAGCAGCTAGTCCAGGGTTCACAGACGTCATCTCGCTTGGCAGCAGAGACCAGTGCCCTCTCAGGACTTGGCTGAGCATTGCCCCCCACTACAGCTCCTGGCGCCTTTCCAGCCCACTTCTGCCTCGGCTTCAGGATGCTTCTGAGCATTTTCCCTTCCTAAGAGAGGGTGGGGATCATTTTTACAGCTACACACTAGCAATTCCACATTTCGCCTGTCATCCCCCTGTTTACAATGTTGGAAGGCCTCGCTCCTTCTCTCAGGACTAGGGGTCCTAGGTGATTCCAGCAGCCCCTACCCTCTTCTATAGCCTGGGTCCCCCCGCCAGTACCCAGCAAGGACCCTGACTTTTTTGGCAGGGTCATGTGACCCACCTTGGTGCCTTTTCACCTCCTTTCTCAGGGCTGGGCATCTTCTTCTCCTCTCTCCCCATTTCCTCCTTCTAGTGTCTGCTGAATGTCCCTCCTGGAAGCCATTCCCTCCTTTATGACCCCACAGCCCATCAACTCCCCTTCACATCCTAGAACGATTCATTATTTCAAATATATATAGACGTACACCGTATGATACTATATTGTTCTGAAAGGTGCTTTTTCCCTTTAACATTTTTTTAGACTCCTTGTCCTAAGAACGTCCCTATACCCCACAGTGATGCACGATGTGCTGGGTCCTTCTATTGATGGGCGGACTGTTTTCTTGATGATGGAGAGTGTCACAAAGAACATCTGGGGCATAGATCTTTGCACAGAGTGTGAAAATCGCTTGGGATGTAAAGCTCAGTGTAGAATGGCTGGGACAAGTGGTAAACGTTAAACTTTGCGAAGTAATTCCAAAGGGCTTTTCAACTTCCACTAACAATGAATTGGCCCTCCTTATTCCTTTAAGGCCCGTTGGGACTGGACGCTGGCCCACCCTTTTGGAAGCACTGTTGAGCGGCATCTCCCAGTGGCCAGGCTTCCCGGCGCTTTCCTCCCCCTCGGTTGCTCAGGCTTCCAAGGTCCAGAATGCCTCTGGAGGCGGCGGGGGGAGGGCGACATCTGAGTGCGGATTAGAACAGGAACCCAAAGCTTTGAGTATTTAATGAAAAACCCTTTGTTTTGCTGATTGATTGACCTGCTGGGGTTTTGACATGCTTTTCAGTTTGGTTTTGTCATTTCTGTGGCTTTGGAAGTGACAGGTGTCCAGAGAGAATGCGCATGTGAATCCGCGGGTGGGTGAGAGGATGTGGCTGGTGAGGGCCTGGGGGAATGGTAACAATGGATTTAGGCCAAAGCAGTTAATTTCAGGTCTTATTTCCCTACCTTTGTACACTCACCCATTAATCAAGATAGGTGTTCATTTAATAAAATAATTATGAAGTGCTTTCCATACATCAGGCACTGGGCTGGGCTTGCAGTGCGGAGTCCTTAAACTCATACAGGTGTGTGTTGGGTGGGGGAGGGAGTGTGCCTAGCAGAGACTCCAAAGTAGGAAGGACCACAGTGTGGAGAGAGAAATGAGGCTAGAAGATTGGCAGGGCCCAGATCCCACAGGGTTTTAAATGAACCCCAAGAGCAATGGGAGACCCCCAAAGAATTTTAAGCATGAAAAAAACAGGATTTAATATGTGATATTTAAGGACACGAGGACCCAGGTGACTCCAGGCGACCCCAGGCTTGGCATCACTGACCTTGGGCAGCGGACTCACTGTTTCCTTTCCTCCAGATAATTCTAATTCTTCATTTACTCGTGGCGTGAGGCTGAGAGTAACTGACAGTAGCCTTGGAATTGGGCAAGTGCTGGGAGAAGTGCAACCAGCCCCCAAGGGTTATGAGCACCATTAGTCCTCGCAGAGGGAGGAAGAGAGCCTGGGGCAACTGGACAGGCAGGCTACCGGGCTGGGGCCTCAGAGCTCCCTCTCACACCATCTCCTCCTCACTGCCAACCCCTCCCTGACCTGCCCAGGGCCCACCCAATCCTTGAGAAAGACACACAGACTTTCCAAATCCGCTAGGCTAAAGTTTTGAAAATGCAGTGGCCGAACCCGTCTGGGACCATGAACTGAGCTAGTTCCCTGCGTCCATTGTCTCCTTTAACGCTTCTCACTGTCCTATGAGAGAGAGGGTGGCAAGCCCACTCTCTAGAGGAGAAAACTGCCCATCCAAGAGGCTGAGCTGTCCCAGGTCTGTTCATCCTTGTCTAGCCTCTGAGAAGCTAAAAAAATCATTCCAGGTATCTGACCTCAGAAAACCTGCAGGTCCTTCAGGCCCCCTCACCTCCACTCAGCTGGACTCACTGTCATGGGAGGTCAGTCCACCAGGCCCCACATGCAGTCATGTCCAGAGATGCGTTTTTGATAATCACAATGGGAAGGAGGGAGGTTGCTATCATTAGTGGACAGAGACCGAGAATGCTGCAAAACAACCTCCAATGCAGCAGTCTTCTTGCAAAGGACCAGCGTTGCTTCACAATGCCCACAGAGCCATGTTGGAAAGAACTGGATTCCAATTTAGCTGAAAGAGCTGCCTTCTGTCTGGTAAGTGACTCAGACGGTAAAGAATCTGCCTGCAATGCGGGAGACCCGGGTTTGATCCCTGGGTTGGGAAGATGCTCTGGAGAAGAACATGGCTACCCACTGCAGTATTCTTGCCTGGAGAATTCCATGGACAGACAGAAGAGCCTGGTGGAACTTTCACTTTCTGTCCCTTCAGGGAAGAGTGCGCCTGCGAGGAGGAGGAAAGGGCCCAGGCCAGGCTGGGGAGCGGGGGAAGGGATCTTTGCATCCCTGCATTCCATTCTCAACCAGCAGGTGATCAGGGACTCCCAGGAGAACTTTCTGTGAAGGTGAGAGTATTCCATACCTGCACTGTCTAACCCACCAGCCACTCACCTGTGGCTACTGAGTACTTGAAACGTGCTTCTTTGCAATTGAGTACTCAATTACTTTACTCAAGTACTAAAGTACTTGAAAACTTTTTACAATTGAGGGATGCATTTTTCTTTATTTTCAATTAATTTACAATTGAACTTAAATGGCCACAGGCAGCTAGTGGCTAGCTCATGGGAAAGTGCACTTCAAGAGTCCTCATTACTGCCACCCCCTGGGGCATCATGCCTGCTGGGGGGAAGCCTCATTCACAATGAGATGCTAATGGCAAGTACAGAGTTCAGCGTTCCAGAAAGATTATCACCAAAGAGAGGGGCTCAGACGCAGAAGGTTAAGGGCTACAACCTACAGGATCCCCCAAACTGGCACCTCATAAGGAAATGGCAACTCACTCCAGCATTCTTGCCAGGGAAATTCATAGACAGAGGAGCCTGGAAGGTTATAGTCCATGGGGTCACAAAGAGTCAGATACGACTGAGTGACTAAACCAACTCAACAAGGGGGCCGCTGGGCTCCACTGCTTCTGTCACCCAGGGGCACGGTGGCAGAATTCAAGGGGCCTAAGGGTGGCCTCCGGCCCCAGTGAACAGAGCAGGAGTCCAGATACACAGATGACAGAGTGACACCCCCTCAGGGTGCATCCACAACATAGATTTTTAGGAGACACAGATCATTTAGAAACCATAAGACTCTGACCATAATGTATAAGCTTTGTCATAAAATATCACTGCTGAAATGTGACAGGGGTCAAGTTCCTGGGTAGAGCTTTGATTCTGGCAGAAGAGCTGGGCGGTCAGCTCAGGTAATCATTATTTCTAAATGTCAGATAAGATCTAGTGAAAATCTGCAGATTTCTGCATAATTAACAGCCCTCAGATGTCACCTTCTCAAGGTCACCGACTGTGACCACCCCCTCCCTAGTGTGCCCCAGGGCCTCCCTTCCCTTCTTTTCCCCACAGTAGTTCTCACATGTGAAAATCTGCTCATGTACTTGGTTGATTTCAGACATGTGCCTTGCCCGCAAGCACCTGAGCTTCAGGAAGGCAGGGTCTTCTTTGTCCCCTTCAGCAGCTCAAGTGTCAAAACAGTCATCACTGTCCAGTGAATGACATATTAGGCCCTTCGAGTGGGCTGGTGCTTGTCACCTCAAACACAAGAAACAGAAGGGCAGCCCAGGACCAAAGTGACTTGCCTGGGATAAACTGGTATGCAGCAGGGCAGGGAGTGAAACCTCACTCACCCCCAATAACGTCTCACCTGTGCCCTGTGGGGACAGATCAGTCACAACCAGACCGTGGTGGCACATGGACCTGGCAGCCCCCCACACTTCCAAGGGTTGGGACCCATTCCCTCACTCAACAGAGAGCAGAGCTGAGTGATGCTCAGAGCGAAGTTGCTAGAGGCACATGTCCAGTGGGGCTTAACCTGGAAAAGCCAAGGGCCAGAGAGCATTCTTGCAAAAAGAAAGGGCACCAGTGGGGAAAGAAGATCTGATGACAGAGCTCTGAATGGACAACCTGCCCAGTAAAGTCTTTTCCCATGGGTGATGATCTGACTTCATTTTCTTTAAAAAAAAAAAAAAAAAATTATTGGAGTATAGTTGCTTTACCATGTTGTGTTAGCTTCTACTGTATAGCAAAGTGAATCAGCTATATGTAACACATATATCCCCTCCTTTTGGATTTTATTCCCATTTGGGTCACCACAGAGCATTAAATAGAGTTCCCTGGGGTATACAGTAGGTTCTCATTAGTTATTTATTTCATACTAGTATCAATGGTATGTATATATCAATCTCCCAGTTCATCCCACCCACCCTTTCTTCCTGCCTTGGTATCTACACATTTGTTCTCAACATCCATGTTTCCATTTCTGCTTTGTAAATAGGTTCATCTGTACCATTTTTTCCAGATTCCACATATATGCATTAATATACAGTATTTGTTTTTTTCTTTCTGACTTACTTCACTCTGTACAACAGTCTCTAGGTCCATCCACATCTCTGTAAGTGGCACAATTTTGTTCCTTTTTATGGCTGAGTGGTATTCTGACTTGACTTCATTTTCAAATATGAACTCAGAGAACAGACTCTGTATGATGTCAACACTTTTAGACCATGACAGTTTTGCACTTTGTTTTATGTCCCTGGATATGTTCTAGCGTCTCCCAGTTTATAATCTATGGGAATTTTAACAGAATTTGTATCCTGCTGTTGTGTGAAAATAAATCTTAATCATGTTGAATTGGTTCATAATGCTTTTCAGGTCCACTATATCCTTCTACTTTTCTGCCTATTCATTCCATTAATTTTAGAGAGTTTGGTATTGAAACTCCAACTAAAAATCTTATCTACTTAAAAAGTAACTGCAATATATAGTGGAACTATACGTAATTTGTTCTGTATTTTCCAAGTCTCCTGTAGGTGTGTTATCATACTTTGATAATTTAAAAAATAAAAAGGAAAAAGCAAAAAACATGAACTCAGAGAACATTTTCACAGCAGAGGATGCTGCAGGATTCCTTAGTAATTCAATCTGAGGTCACACTCAGAAGACATTTTAGATTTACTTGTTTGTGCCTCTGTAGGAAGGGGAGAGGGAGGGAGGGAGCCCAGGTGGAGGAGATGGGGAGAGGGAAAGTGTGAAACGTCACACAGAAATTTCAAAGGGACACTGTTTCCATATGTGATGTGAGTGTTCCAGCAACTATTGCTGTGTTAACAGTAGACACTTATGAAATTAACAGCTAAAAACAACTCTTTTACCATGCTCGTGGATTCTGTGGTCAGTTTATCTAGGGCCAGGAGGGATGGCTTCTCTCTGCCTTGTGCTGTCTGAACCTGCCAGCCAGGTCTGGAGCTGCCACTGCTGGCCAGGAGCATCTAGACGCGGATTTCTATGACGTCTAAGTTTCCTCACAGCATGGCAGCCCTGGGGGCTGCTCAGACTCCTTCCCTGGAAGCTCAGGGGTCCCAACACAAATCACCCAGCAGACAAGGCAGAAGTTGAATGGACTTTTCTGATCTAGATTTAAGTCACTCTGTGACATTTCTGTTGCATTGTTTTGGTGATAAGTTAGGAGTCCATTCAGATTCAAGCTCAAGGAAAGGGATATAGACTATCCACAAGGGAAAATAAAGCAGCCTTGGATTATGTCACCCAGAGGCTCATTAAAACACATACACATGCACATATATACATATATGTGTGCGTATATTATATATATATAACATATACTAAATGTCTTTTTTATTGTTTATTCATAATGTGACCATTTACATTTTTTGTATTTTAAACTGTGGTCAAATATACAAAAAGTTTACAGTTCAGTGGTATTAGGTACATTCACACTGCTGTCAGCCATCACCACCATCCACCCACAGAACTCTTCATCTTGTCAAATTGAAACTCTGTCCCCATTGAACATTAACCCCTCTCCTACCTTCTCCCATTCCCATGGCAACAACCCTTCCACTTTTTGTTTTATGAATTTGACTACTCTAGGAACCTCATACAAGTGAGATCACACAGTATTTGTCTTTGTGATTGGTTTATTTCACTTAGCATAATGTCCTCAGGGTTCATCCACGTAGCAGCATGTGTCAGAATTTCTTGCTTTTTAAGGAAGGGCTGAATAATATTCTGTTTTATATATATATATATAACATTTTGCTTATCCATTCATCTCTCAATGGATACTTAGGTTGCCTTCATGTTTTGGCTATGGTGAATAATGTTGCTAGGAGCATAGTATGCAAATATCTCTTCAAGACCTACTTTAAATTCTTTTGGGTAAATATGTGGAATTGCTAGATCTTATAGTAATTCTATTTTTTATTTTTACTTTTTGGTCATGTCATGCAGCTTACAAGATCTTAGTTCCCTGACCAGGGACTGAACCCAGTGAAAGTGAAAGTGCCAAGTCCTAACTACTGGGTTGCCAAGAAATTTTCTATTTTTAATTTTTTGAGAAACTTCCATACTGATTTCCATAAATGTTCCCTTTTACATTCCTGCCAACAGGACATAAGGATTCCAATTTCTCCACAACCTCATCAATATTTGCTATTTTCTGCTTTTTTGATAAGCCCTGGTGGCTCAGATGGTAAAGAATCTTGGTAGGAGCCATCTTAGTGGGTGTCAGGGATTAAATATATTTTATTTATATTTAATCCTGAGAAAATCTGTTGAGATACAGACCATGATTATCATCCCCAGTCTTAGAAAAAAGAAAACTAAAACCTGGTCAGCTGGTAAGTGGCACCAGAATTCAAATGGAGACCTGCCAACCACCAGCCTCTTTCAGTGGGGACTGATTGGAACCAGGATGCCTCAAACTATCCAATTGTTCCCAAAATTCCCCCTGTTACCTTTCCTGGGTCCCTTTCCACTTCTTCCACCCCCTGGGCTCCTACCTTCTTGTATGAACTCACTAGCAGACATGGGACCGGAGTTCTAAGCACACTCAGAGATGTCCACTCTGACTTCAACCAACCAAGGGATGAATTAGAGTGTGCTGTACACAAGCACGAGGTTGTGGGTTGTGATCGGGACACTCCGGGCATTTACCCAAGGGATCAACCCCTCTGAATCTCAATTCGCTCTTCCATAAAATGAAAGGATGTAAGGGAAGGTGAGATTTCAGGAGATAAAAGGAAGTGCAGATCTGAGATACTCGGCAAGTCTTATTGTTTTGCATGGTTTTCTTGCAGTTGAGTGGTGTTTCCTCATGTGGTGGTGAGGGGATCCCTCCGTACTTCTGAGTAGCCTCCAGCTCCACCTCTCTGCCTCCAAAGTAGGGGAGAGCCAAGGGGCCTCTGTCATTTCAGGCCGCGTTTGGGAGGTAGCACAATGACACTAGCTTTGCATGTGGACAGCTGGCATTGATTCTGGCTCTGCAACTGAGCAGTCACTTAACCTCCTTGCAGCCTCGGTTTCCTTGGATACAAAACGGGTTCAAAATGCCATTTCATCGCTTCTGCGGCAATTTAAGGACTTGTGTTTGTCCAGGGTCCAGCACGGTGTCTGGAACACTGAAGATGCTCAGTAAATGCTGGGTTATTTTCCCTTGTACAGGGAGAGGCCGCAGCGATCGGAAGTTCCAGACACTTCCACACAAGGCAGAGCTGGAATCGCAAGTTCACTAACTGGAATGTGTGTCCCGCTGGCGAGGACCGAGCGGAATGACTGGATTCTTAGCTCCACACTGCCAGCTGGTGGCAGAATTTCACGCCGCCCTTTCAGAGGCGGGATCCAATTTCAAAATCTTGGAATGGAAAAGTTGGAGCAGAGTGTCACTCCGTGTTCCCACACCCTCACCACCACATAAAGGTTCCAACTGCTCCCCCAGGGCCTTACCATTGCCGCTGCTGCTGCTTAGTCGTTTCAGTCGTATCGGACTCTGTACGACCCTAGGAACAGCAGCCTGCCAGGCTCCTCTGTACAAGGGATTCTCTAGGCAACGTACTAGAGTGAGTTGCCATGCTCGCCTCCAGATCTTCCCAATTCAGAGATCGAACCGGGTCTTGGCATTGCAGGAGGATCCTTTACCTCTGAGCCACCAGGGAAGTTCCTCCCCTCCCCCCTAGGTCCCCTCGAACGCTCACAGCAATGAGGCTGTTTCTATACAACAGCATTTTGGGGGTATACCTCCTCACGGGCTTTCTGTGCCCAGATCCCAGGAAGAAGAGAAAAGAAAGGGGAGCATACCTGGGTGGGTCTGGAAGAATGAGAAACACAGACATTTTGTGGGAGACTTCCTGTTCCCCAGGGGGGAGGGGATTCCCTGAACTGGAGATTCTTCCAGTCCCCAAAACTCTGTTCACTCTCCCAATGGGACTGTAGGCTCTTTAAGCCCCAGAATAGAAGTTAGGGGCTTAGACACGTTGCAGAGAGATGGGAACTCTCCCCAACCTTAATAGAAACAGATAGCAGTCCAGGAGAGGCCAGAAATGGAAACCCCTGTCTGGTGCATTTCAGGGTGAGCCTGTGGTGGCTGGGGGTTGCTGGGAGGCAGTGTTTGGATCTCAACTAGTAAGTCTCTGCTGTCTCTTAGGACTGTTCCAGTGGGACGGCAGGTGGTGAGGATGACTAGGTGTGGGGACCATGAGACATCGGTTCCTGCAATTCTTGGGATGCTAGCAAGGCATCTAGATCTACCTGCCTCACATGTGAGAAGCCTGTGCCCCAAGCCAGACCACTGGCCAGGCCTGCAGGAGGTGGGAGTGGGGTGGGGTGGGGGAACCCAGGGAAGGATCCGCAAGCTTATACCCTGGTGCAGCCCAGGGAAGAGGGGGTGGCCAAGGCTGCTCTGCCGGCTGACTCGCTCCAGAGTCAAAAGCTCTTCTGGGCCTCCTCCCTGACCTCTGCTTTCCTCTAACCTACTTTTTGCAAGTCCTTTAGCATAAGGTATGTCTTGTTTTGGACTTCCCTGGTGGCTCAGATGGTAAAGTGTCTGTCTACAATGTGAGATACCTGAGTTCGATCCCTGGATTGGGAAGATTCTCTGGAGAAGGAAATGGCAGCCCACTCCAGTACTCTTGCCTTGAAATGTCTTGTTTTGTGGCCTCAGCCAAAACGAAAACCAAAATGTTTCCACTTTATCTTCACATTGCTTGAAGCCTTGTTTCTCCCCTTCTCCTCAGCACGGTTTACAGTCTCTCACCTGTGGGCTGGAGCCCCTTCCTTCTTCTCCAGCCTGTGGTAGGGCTGCCTGAGGCGCTTCCTGGGGGTGACATCAGTAAGATGTGAAGTCCTCTTGGAGGCCAAAATAAATGGTAGCAGACGGAGGAGGAATCTGTGCCAGGAGAGAAAGGGTGTAGGAGGCTGTGTAGGAGATAGCCTGGGAGCTCTCTGGCCACACAGTACCTCCAGCGCCTTGTTTCTGATCCTGCTCCTCTTGGTCAGAAGAGGAGATGGTGACGAGCCATCTCCCAGTGTTCCTCTGAGCAGCCAGCTCCGGCTAAGATCCTGCCTGCTTCCGCGTGCTCTGGAAGCCTCTGATTGGTTGGCCTCTGATTGGTTGGCCTAGCTTGGATCACGTGTCCTTCCCTGAGCCAATCACCTTGACCACTGCGGGGGTGGGGGGGGGGAGGGATGCAGGACTCTCATTGGCCAAGCCTGAGCCACGGGCTTTCTGTAGAGCCACTAGGCTGAGTGCTCCAAGGTCAAGGGAGGGTGCTTGGCTGCACTCGGAGGGTTGTTCTGTGCGAGAGTGAGAGTGGACACCACCATCCTGCGGGGCGGGCTGTGTATGTAGTCTTCATCCGTGATGAGTTGTTAAGTTCTGAAGAAGAACTGACATTCTATGTGGCCGGAACAGAAGTTCTTTTTTCCCCATCTGCCATGGTGCTGTGGGGTAACAGCGGTTCTCCTAGGTAGCCAGTCCTGCGGACAGATGTTCAGTTCAGTTCAGTCGCTCAGTCGCGTCCGACTCTTTGCGACCCCATGAATCGCAGCACGCCAGGCCTCCTTGTCCATCACCAATTCCCAGAGTTCACTCAGACTCGTGTCCATTGAATCAATGATGCCATCGAGCCATCTCATCCTCTGATGTTCCCTTCTCCTGCCCCAATCCCTCCCAGCATCAAAGTCTTTTCCAATGAGTCAACTCTTCGCATGAGGTGGCCAAAGTACTGGAGTTTCAGCTTTAGCATCATTCCCTTCAAAGAAATCCCAGGGCCGATCTTCAGAATGGACTGTTTGGATCTCCTTGCAGTCCAAGGGACTCTCTAGAGTCTTCTCCAACACCACAGTTCAAAAGCATCAATTCTTCAGCGCTCAGCTTTCTTCACAGTCCAACTCTCACATTCATACATGACCACCGGAAAAACCATAGCCTTGACTTGACGGACCTTTGTTGGAAAAGTAATGTCTGCTTTTCAATATGCTATCTAGGTTGGTCATAACTTTTCTTCCAAGGAGTAAGCGTCTTTTAATTTCATGGCTGCAGTCACCATCTGCAGTGATTTTGGAGCCCAGAAAAATAAAGTCTGACACTGTTTCCACTGTTTCCCCATCTGTTTCCCATGAAATGATGGGACCAGATGCCATGATCTTCATTTTCTGAATATTGAGCTTTAAGCCAACTTTTTCACTCTCCTCTTTCACTTTCAATAAGAGTTTAAAAAAGCTCCTCTTCACTTTCTGCCATAAGGCTGGTGTCATCTGCGTATCTGAGGTGATTGATATTTCTCCTGGCAATCTTGATTCCAGCTTGTGCTTCTTCCAGCCCAGCATTTCTCATGATGTACTCTGCATAGAAGTTAAATAAGCAAGGTGACAATATACAGCCTTGACGTACTCCTTTTCCTATTTGGAACCAGTCTGTTGTTCCATGTCCAGTTCTAACTGTTGCTTCCTGACCTGCAGATAGGTTTCTCAAGAGGCAGGTCAGGTGGTCTGGTATTCCCATCTCTTTCAGACTTTTCCACAGTTTATTGTGATTCACACAGTCAAAGGCTTTGGCATAGTCAATAAAGCAGAAATAGATGTTTTTCTGGAACTCTCTTGCTTTTTCCATGATCCAGCAGATGTTGGCAATTTGATCTCTGGTTCCTCTGCCTTTTCAAGGTGGTCTGGTATTCCCATCTCTTTCAACTTTTCCACAGTTTATTGTGATCCACACAGTCAAAGGCTTTGGCATAGTCAATAAAGCAGAAATAGATGTTTTTCTGGAACTCTCTTGCTTTTTCCATGATCCAGCAGATGTTGGCAATTTGATCTCTGGTTCCTCTGCCTTTTCTAAAACCAGCTTGAACATCTGAAAGTTCATGGTTCATGTATTGCTGAAGCCTGGCTTGGGGAATTTTGAACATTACGTTAAATAAGTATGGTTCAAACTTGGTTGAGATCCCAGGTGACTTTGTTTTCCATTTTGCAAGTCTCTCATAGATCTGGTTTCCTGATAGCACTCAAACTAGTTGGTCATGAAGCAAGCTCACATTTCTGCACTTGCCCCCAAATGGAACAAATAAAACCAATTGTAGTTTGTTGGTGAATTTTAATAGGCAAACATATGCAAGGTTTTGTTCTTAAGTCCTTTCTAGACAGTGCTTTCCACAAGGACAGCTCTTTAGCACCAGGCTCAGAGCTCTTGCCTCATCCTCTTTGCTCAGCAAAAGCCAAACAGTAAAAAGAAACATTCAATATTTAATATATTCTTGTTCTAAGAAGAAGAATTAACACATAGTTGCAAGAATACTTAAATTTTGTAAGATAATAGATGCAAATTTATTTTCCCTGTTTCCCAATTCGTAATTGTATTTTTCCAAGTAAATTTTGTATCACTCCCACTCCCTGGGCAATCAATGATTTTGCATCCTCTTTCCCATACCAATTATGATAGAGTGGGAGGGACCCCCAGTATGTGCCAGGCATTGTGGGGAATCCAAGGGTGTGTAAGATAAGGTTTCAGCAAACAAGAACATAGAGAGATAGAATAGTGTGCCGAAAAGAAATCAATTCAACAAGGAGAGGCAGAAAGGCAGAGTGTAGTATGCATATAATCACCTGGAGAACTTGATAAAATGAGATTAGGGATCTCATCATCACAGAGTCTAATAGGAAGGTAGGGCGAGAGAAACAGTCCTGTTCCTATGCAGGTGTCTTAGCTTCTGGAGCTGGCCACAAGTAAGATGTAGCCATCTGGTGATGGGCTGGGACAGGCACAGATAATGCCTCTATAGCTATAGTAAGCACTCAAGGCCCATATTTAATGTAAGCAGCACTCCTTAGTGAAAACAGAGATGTCTTTAGGAGGCTGAGATGTATTTTTGTAATCAGTTCTTGGCCCCTTGAGCTATATTACCAGCCCCTGGAGTATGCTTGCACTTCCCCCAGGGCACTTCCCAGCAAACACGTCACGAAGTTTATGAGGACAGACAACCTCTGAAAGGCATCCTTGCGCAGCCCAGGCAAATAGAGCCAAGACAAACTGGGGCAATGCCTTTAAGCAATGCCTTTTTATAAATCCTTCATTTTTCAAGTTCGAAAGTAATTCTTGAAAATACATTCTTCTTTTGAAAACACTGAGGAAACATCATAAAAACACTCCCCCATCTCCCGTGTAACCATGGCTGTTGGCGTACATGCTTCCAGGACTTTGTTGGTGTTTATATACAGTGCCCCGGACAGTATGATCTCAGGTGGCCTCGGCTGCAGCGGCCTGAGCAGAGTTTCTGGTTCCCAGCTAGAGACTGAGGTTGGGTCGTGCGGTGAGAGCTGCCGAATCCTAGCCACTAGACCAGTGGTCAGGCCCTGGCCCTTCAGCTCTGCAGAAATGAATTCCCACAAAGACAGAAAGTAGGGAAATAAAGTGTTTATTAGGAGGAAAAGAGAACAGTACATATGGAGAGACACACAGGTGGACTCAGACAGTTGCACGCTCGTGGCAGTGTAAGTCACTCATGCGGGGCATTTCTGCCAGGCTTCCTTCGGCCAGTCATCTTGCTTTACCTGGTTCTGAGTCTGTATTTGGTTTATCTCGGGATCCTCCCATCTGTGCATGTGTATCTCTCAGCCAAAATCGATCTCTCAGTCTCTTCCAGCAAACAGGGCTATGGGTAGCTTGACATCACTCCCATTTTGACCTCCAAGCTTCCCAGTCAGGAGTCTCCTTGACTTCAAGAATAAGAAATGTATGTCTCTTATCTGTTATCTGAGCAGGGCCCAGCCTCCTCTCTTGATTGAACTGCTATTGATATTTTGGAGTTTCTGTCCATAGGGAACGAACTCCAACTGTACACCCTGGTGGGGGGCCCATCTATCTCCTGCCTCAAATCCTCCCTGAGAGATGTACACCCCAAGAAAACTTTATTGGGAAGATGAAGGGCGAAGGTCTGTCTTCATGCTGGCAAGGGGCTTGCAGACCCTACCTAGCTGGGGTCACAGAGCTCTCACGCTATCTCATTAAAGGGGCCTCAAGGTGGCTTCTGTTGTTATTTTGGCAGGATCTGCCTTGGGAAGTGGCTGGAGTCCCTGCATCACCATTGTCCTGTTATGCCCTAGAGAAAACCAACCAAATAATTAGAGAAGCAGGGGCTAATGATCAGTAAGATTGTTAAAATCAGAGGCTCAAGCACGGTTAGGAATAAGGTCAGCATATGGGCCATACTGATTTATATTTTTCCTGGTGCCCTTCTGTCTTCTCTACTGTTGCAAATCTGGTTGAGGCCTTCCTTCTTAGGAATAGAGAAATACTAAACATTTAAAATAAATCAGTATGGCTGAAACCATGAA
Source organism: Aepyceros melampus (assembly GCA_006408695.1). Classification (NCBI taxonomy): domain Eukaryota; kingdom Metazoa; phylum Chordata; class Mammalia; order Artiodactyla; family Bovidae; genus Aepyceros; species Aepyceros melampus. The sequence goes on along the minus strand of SJXQ01009876.1, from coordinate 384,045 downwards.
GAAGGTTATAAGAAAATGGAAACATCCAATCAGAAAGTTTTTAATACCTTGCGGGATCCAGGAGAACAAGTTGGAGAACCAGCTTTCAATTTCCCCACCTATACTGAATAGTGAGGATTGGTGGTTAACTGTCTGTTGAAGCCAGGTGGCCTGCTGTTGCGTTTTCTCAATGTTGGTCTAAACCTGAGAAGAGGTGTTCATGTACGTGCAACAAGAAATGTTGGCAACTGCCATACCCCTCCTTGTTTTGCCAACAGATAAACCAGGGCCAGACGGCTGTCGAATACCACCTTGGCCAGTGAATCTAGAGACTTCTGTAAATTAGTAAGAGAGTTAGTGGTATTGTTAGCTATGGTGGTAAAGTAACAGATAAGTTTTGAAGGACATGTTGATGGATGGCTACCCCCTCCACTATGGTAACAAGGGTACCCAAAGAAATAGGCATCTCCATCTAGGATGCCATCTCCATCTAGGATGCCACCAGGTAAACCTAGAGTTAATCGAGTAAATGGGTTTAATAAACTTAAATTCATTTAAGGAGTGAATTGAGAAAGGAGTAACCAAAGTTGCCAGCATATCCTGTGTGGACATGGAGTTACTGTGCAGGCAATTAGTGGCCCATGGTTTCTTATCTACCTGGCATACCAAAATGTATCCTGGTGGGGTAGAATAGAATAACAAGTTTAAGCTTTTAAGAGCTAGCCATCCAAATCTATTGTTACAGAAATGTTCTGCAACCATATATCCAACGCCTTCCATCCATGTTTGTACTGGTATCTGTTCCTTTAATGGGGATCCTTTTTCCTTCCAACTTTTCTCTTATTAGGATAAGCAGCTTCAGGCCTAAGTGTGAATTCTTACAGGTTGGGCATGTGTGGTCATTCTAGGGATTTCTTTGTCCCAGACTGCAGGACCCACTTTTTGTACAATATGGCTGGGAATAGGACCTTGCTCTTCTGGCTGGTCTGTCTTAGAGTCAAGGGAAAGTGTTGCAGCCTCCTAACTGGAGTATGGCCCTGATAAAGCTCAGAAGATCTCTTTCCAGTAGTGGGGTGGGACACTCAGGCACAACTAAAGAGGCACATGAAATCAACTGCTGCTCACATTGACAACTGAGAGGTCCAGTAAAATAATGGCTGTGAGGCTTTCTATTGACACCAGTTACAGTACAGCTTTTGGAAAAGGGAGGTCTGGTGTGAGAAACTGAGACAGAGTAAGTGGCTCCCATGTCAACTAAGAAATTGATTTTCTTACCTGCCATGTCAAGGACTACCCGGGGCTCCTTGATGGAGATAGACCTCTTGTTAGGGGGAACCATCACAAGCTAGAATCTCTGGACCACCTCTGTCATCTAGCATGGCCAATTCAGGAGTGGGAGCCCCTCTCCCGCTTTGGGACTGAAGGCAGTTCCTCTTCCAATGACCTGCTTGTTTGTAGGCTAGGCATGCCTGGGGGAGGGAAGCGGGGTTCTTTCTGGAAATCTCGGGCCCAGTGGCCAGTTGACTTGCATTTGTAGCATTCCTCCTTGTTGGTCTTACCTCCAGATGGACAGTTGGACTCTTTTGGCCCCCTTGGGTTGTCCTGAGGTCACAAGACACGGCCGACAGCAATGGCTATCAGTTGTGCATGAGCCCTGGACTGTCTTTTCTTCAGCTTTCCCTCTGGAGCTTGGTCTTGATTATTAAATACTCCAAGGGCCACATCCAGGGGTTGAGGCACGGAAGTCTGTGGGCCAAATTCTAACTTTCGAAGTTTCCACATATTAATAGTATCAGGGGAGGGTTGGCTGATAAAAAGTGTTGTCCCAGGAGGGACTGACCTTTGGAAGTGGAGGGATCTCTGTTGGTATACTTCCTAAAAGCCTCCACAAGCTGCCTGTGATAGAGGGAGCTGGATTTTCTTTTTTTTTCCCTGGGTCACTCCTTTAACCTTCTCACAGTTAAATGACATTTTGATACACTTTATCATTTCTTCTAATACACATTAGATCATGAGCCTCCCGGCTTCTGTCCCTGTCCAAGAAGTATAATTCTGAGGAATTATGTTTGGGACTGCATCTCCACCCAGAGCGTGTTCAGGTTGGTCTCCGGCAAGTTAGTCAGCAAGCCTCTGGGCTGCTGTCCAGATTCTGTTTTTCCTCAGAAGTACAGTAAGTATTAGGTTGGCCAAAATATTCACTCAGGTTTTTCCATATCTTACGGAAAAACCCCAATGGACATTTTGGCCAACCCAACAGGACTCCTTGGACATCCTACCAAGTTAAGTCATAACCAGAATTAGAGCATGAAACTCTTCATGAAATCCTACTTGGGTCTTTAGAAAATCATTTGTTTGCTTTGGTCTAAGTTGGTTATAAAACGGTACTCTGACTGTCCCTTCACCACTGGCTACTTCCCTAAGAGGGTGTAACTTCCCTGATCCTGGGTGATAGGAAGCTCCACCAGTGAGAGGACAGAGGGACTAGTCTCTTTTCCTGGGGTAACTGAGGGGATGAAGGGACATGGGGAGGTAGAGTTTGGGTTCAGTCAGATGGATCTGGAAAAGTAGGGATGCTGTCAGGAGCAGGGGGAGCTAGGTATCCCCCTCAGAGATGGGAGAGCTTTGAAGGGGATCATTGAAAATGATGGTTTTTTTTTTTCTGGTTCCCCAGGTTTTGAATTACAAGAGCCACATAGGGTGGAATTTTGGTAATGGACCATGAAAGCCTGACTAGAGGGACCCTCAGTCCACTTTCCCATCCAGTGGCAATAAATATGCAATTGCAGGATGGTATTATAGAGACCCGTCTTCAGGTTGTTTTTCTCCATTCCCCAACTTATATGAAGGCCAGGCACTGTCACAGTAGAACTTAAGGTTTCCTTTTCCTAGCCTTTCTGTTAACCTGCAACCAAGAAAGCTCCAGGAAATGGAATCTGTTGTTCCAGAAACATTTGCTAGGAGACTTTGACCTGAAGGGATTCAGGGTGCCCCCCAAATTCCTTCCTAACCTGATGGTTTCCAAACCTCTACCATCCCATAGATTTCTGACACCTCTGGTTTCCCTGAGTACCTTTAGAAGGTGTCTTCCCCAGGTGGCCAGGGGAGGACATTTGAACCACTGCTGACCGGCTGCTAGGACTTTCCTTAGGAGGGATCCCTCATCTATACAGCTTATGTCCTATGATAAGTCTTCCTACGCTGGGGTGTATTCCTTGTGACTGAGCATCTAGAAAGTTTATAATTCGAGCTTCTGGGTAGCAGCCAGCCTGATAAGCTGTCTGTAGCACTGTGTATGCTGCCAAGGCCTGGAGTAAAGGGGGTCTATCAGTTGCAAAATAGAACCCTTGAAGAAACTGGAGTTGGGCACTATGGAAGATGGGATGGGGTTGAAAGCTCAAGGGCCAGGAGGCAGAGAAATTCCCACAGTAAATTTTTGGGTATTGAGTGAGGTGAGACATTACACAGCAGAAAAACCCCAAATCCTTTGCCCTTTCATCCTGGCAGGTGTAAAAAACTGGGCTTCGGCTGACCACTTGGTTTCACACAGGCAGCATTGGGTTTGGCAGTGGCGGGGATGCAGTTTAGGAATACCCAGGAAATCCTTCCCTAAAAGGTTGCAGAGATACGAAGTGAGAAGGAGACCCTGTTGTGCAAGTAAGGTGGGAAGGTTCCCTACTGGACAACGACAGAGGGAGAGTGGGTGAGAAAGATCCCTTGAGCTCCTGCACGTTTGAAAATCACATTTCCACCCTGTCCCAAAGGACAGAGTCAACTGTCACCCAAGTGTTATTTGAATCTGCACGGCCTGGGGGACCCCTCTGCCATCCTCAATGTTGAGCAGACAAAAATTATGCCCTGTGGGTCTTGAAAGTGAGATGGAGAGTGAGAAAAAGAAAGCAGGAGTGAAAGTCAGTGGCCTCAAGCTGCAGCTGGGTGAAGCCCAAGGTTTACCTTGAATTCTTGGGTTTTAGCACCAAATGTGATCTTGGGTGGCTTTGACCTGCAGCGGCTTGAAGTGGGGCTTCGTTTCCCCGCCAGAGATTGAGGTTGGGTCTCTGAGGTGAGAGTACTGAATCCTAGCCACTAGACCACTGGTCAGAGACAAGGCCCTGGCCCTTCAGCTCCACAGAAATGAATTCCCATGAAGACAGAAAGTAATGAAACAAAGAATACGTTTATTAGCAGGAAAAGCATTACAATACGAGTGGATACACGGTGGACTCAGAGAGTTGCACCCGCCTGGTAGTTTGAAGCATTCATGTGGGGCATTTCTTCCGGGTTTCTTTGGCTAATCGTTTCCATTTGTCTGGTTCTGAGCCTGTGTTCGGTTTAACTCAGAATCCTCCCACGTGTTCCAGTGCATCTCTCAGCCAAGATGGATTCCAGCCGAAGAGGCTACGGGTAGCTTGACATCACTCCCCTTCTAACCTCCAAGGGGCTATCGGGGAAGGTCTCCCCGATTTTGAGCATGATAAATACGTGGTTTCTAGGCTTTTATCTGATTAGGGCCCAACCTCCTCTCTCAATCCTTCTGCTATTGATAT
>SJXQ01009876.1:313135-379274 GCA_006408695.1 Aepyceros melampus | reverse complement strand
TTCTTGGAGTGTCTGGGGGTGGGGCACGGGGGCGGGGGGGCGCAGCTACCTCCTGCCTCAACTATACGAGCCCGTTTGTTTCAATTCTGGCTTCTGGTGACCACCCATCACACTGCAGAAACCATCTCACCACCTACTTTTCTCACTTTGGGATTCCCTGGTGACTCAGACGGTAGAGAGTCTGCCCGCAATGCGGGAGACCTGAGTTCGATCCCTAGGTCAGGACGATCTCCTGGAAAAGAAAATGGCAATCCGCTCCTGTATTCTTGCCTGGAAAATCCCATGGACCGGTGGAGCCTGGCGGTCTACAGTCCACAGGGTAGCAACGAGTCAGACACGACAGAGCGACTTCACTTTCACTTTACGAAGTGTCGTAAAACGTCTTCCGCTTCAGTGTCTCTCCTCGGTCACCGGCTTGGAGCACGTTGGCCACGTTGGCCCTCCTGACCCTAGAAGGCCTTCAGCGCCCACTGCCGGAGGGAGGGGCGCGCGGTGATGACGCACTGCGCTGTGCGGCACGACGCCGGCCGCGGCGCGGGGGAGGGGCGAGGGTTGCGGCAGCGTCAAGCCGGCGCACACCACGTTGCAGCTTCTCGCTTTGGGCCAGTCGGTTGTGTTCCAGGCGGCCGGGCCGGCGTGCTGACAGGTAGACCGGCGGACCGGTCCAGATGGCGACGCTCTGTCTGACTGTGAATTCGGGAGACCCTCCGCTAGGTAAGGGGCCGCGGCCGCAGACCTCTGTGGGTTGCATCAGCCGGGGGAGGGAGCGGGGCGGGGAAGGTCGCCGCGCCCGGGCTTGGCGCAGTGGCGGTCCTGGTCTTGGGAGGTTGGGCCTGCCTGTCTCCCCGGAAATGTACCGCGGTGGGTTCCGCGCCCCTCGCCCTCGGTCCCTGGCAGGTGGATTTGCTCCTGAAGACCTTTCTGGGCGTGGAGGTGGGTGCGGTGTGAGCCCGGGCAGGGCGACATGGGGCTCAGCTTCGGACCTTCTCCCCCAGAAAGATGACTCCTAGCTTACTCTTCTCTTCCTTTTAGCAGTGATGTCCCCTGGATAGATACCAAGAGCAGGACGTAGACATAACATTTTTAAAACTTAAAATCCCAGTACTTCGTTCTCTCTCTTTTAGTGCTTTCCTCCAACTCCACTTATTTTTATTTACCTCCCTTCCTTCGTTCTCAGAAAAACTTGTCATGTCTCTTGACTCAAGTTTTCTTCACGTTTCATTGGGTTCAAAGGAGACGAGGAAGATGATCATAGAAGCATTTAAAATTTTAACCGTGGTTGCGCTTATAGTAATTAAAGGTGGTAGGGTAATTGCTGGAACTCCCAAGTACACTGCAGCCTGATGAGGTTGCTTTACTACACATCCGATGGATGTAGTAAATGTCAGAGCAAAGGTGGGACTTGTCATCTTCCTGATACATCTTAAATTCGATTTGGAATTGCTTGTTTAACGTGGCCAAGGTTACTGTGGGTAGATAGCTTAGACTTTCAGCTATTTTTTTTTTTTTTGCTTTGAGAAATTACACAGAATAATTTGATTAGTTTATTGAGCTCTTATTGTTAATGCATTTCTTAATATAGACACGCAAGTACTTTTCTAATATTTGAAAGGCCCAGATATAGTTGGCCACATCAGGCTGATGCACTTACTTAGTACATTCTCGTTACAGGATGTTTTGAGCCTTTTGGAACAAAAAGCACAATTGAATGCTGTTTAAAATATTTTTTAAAATGGTGTTTTAGCATATTGGTTCCAGTAATTATGGGCTGCTGCTACTGCTGCTAAGTCACTTCAGTCGTGTCTGACTCTGTGTGACCCCGTAGACGGAAGCCCACCAGGCTCCCCTGTCCCTGGGATTCTCCAGGCAAGAACACTGGGTGGGTTGCCATTTCCTTCTCCAATGCATGAAAGTGAGAAGTGAAAGTGAAGTCGCTCAGTCATGTCCGACTCTTAGCGACCCCAAGGACTGCAGCCTACCAGCCTCCTCTGTCCATGGGATTTTCCAGGCAAGAGTACTGGAGTGGGGTGCCATAGCCTTCTCCGAATTATGGGCTAGACTTACAGCCTTACACAAAAATCAATAAACTCTAATAAAAGAAATGGGTTTGATTCTGCAGTTGAAAAGCGCTAGACAATGTGACCTCATGGTTAAGAGCAAAGACATTTGGTTCCTGGAGATCTGGGTCCATCCTGTCTGCCATTTACTAGTTTTGTAACCTTGGCAAGTTCCTTGTTTGGCATCTTCACAGCTTCCTTGTTTAAGAAACAAGGAATAATATCTTCAACATACTGTTGATGGCCAAAATCAATGAAAACTGTAGGTCAAGTTCCTGACACACTGTAGATTTTTAATAAATAGCTAGTTTTAACTCATGTCACTTAGAAAAGCACCATGAAGATGATAGACCTGTTTCCTTAGTAAATGATGAATTTGAGAACCATATCTTCAGTATTCCGGAAGGAGGGTCTTAAAAATTTTTGTTGTCCTTATGAATTATAGACCAATTATAGGATATATAGTTCTATTTGCTTTTCTTCCTCTTTTTTTTGTTTTTGATTTTATTGTTCCTAGTTGTTTAATTCGAATACATTTGTCTTTAATCAGTAACATTAGATGAAACATTTAGAAAAACATCGCACTGTGAGAATTTCTCTATTTTATATGCATTTACCATCTTTTTTTTTTTTAATGCTAATATAATTTTAGACTTAAAAAAGTACAAGACTAGAACAAGGAACCTTTTTTTCCTCTAATGCCTTTGGAGAACATACTGCAGATAATACTGCTTTGACACCCTAGAATACACCAAAGTATATCTCTCTCAAGTAAGAAAGCTCTATATGACCTCACAAGACCATAAAAATCAGGAAATACTCATTGATACAATTCTCTCATCGATGCACAGATCCCATTCAGATTCCTACACTGATTGTTCCTGTGTTACCTCTGTAGCTCAAGGATCAGAGTCTAGGGTCATGCTGTGTGCCTGCTTGTCACATCTGCCCAGTTTCTGTCAACCTGGAATGGTTTTCTAGTCTTGTCTTCATGGGTTTGACCTCCGTGGAGATTACACTTACTTGAAGAATGTCAAGGTGGTTTCTCGAGGCTTCTCATGACTAGATCGAGGCTCCGTGTCTTTGGCAGAAGTAGCACAGTAATGATTCGTTGTCTTCTCTGCAGCCCATTGATCAGTGCCTGAGTTTTTTCCCATTACTGATGATCTAATCTTGAGTGGTTTCTGACAGCTTTCCTCACTACAGAGTTTTCCCTTGTGCAGTTAACAAGCTTTTTGTGGGGAGATGCTCTGGGACCATGTAAACATTCCACTCCGCATCAAACTTTAGCCACTGGTTTCAGCAACCACTAATGCTTCCCGCCCAACTTGATTATTAGTAAGATGATGCCGGATGGTGACCTTCCATTTTGCCACTCCTTCACATATTACTTGGAATTTTTTTTGTGTGTGTGTGTGAGATCTTTTTCTCGTTTAAAAAAATATGTAGGAAAATATACTCAATAGGTTATACTCCGTACTATTTTTCATTTTCAGTTTTTTTTCCACATCATCAATTTACTTTAATAATTTCTTTTTGTTGTGTAACATTCAGTTCTTTTTCAGTTTCCCCTGGCTGTCTCAAAATTAACTTTGTACAATTGGCTAGCTTTGCATCATTTTCAATTAAGCATTTTTATTTTCAAAATTAGTTTTATTGAGTTCCTTTTTTCTTTTTTTTGGTGAACATGCCTAAAGTTCACCAGTTTTAAGTTATAAATTGATTGACAGATATGTATAATGTGTAACCACCACGGGTATGAAGTAAAATATTTCCCTCACTTCAGAAAATTTCCTCACAGAACCTCATATACATTGTGTGTGTGCTAGTCACTCAGTTGTCTCCGACTCTTTGCGACCCCATGGATATAGCCTGCCAGGCGCCTCTGTCCATGGGATTCTCCAGGCAAGAATACTGGAGTGTGGTGTCATTCCCTTCTCCAGAGTTCATATACATTGGTCATGTTAAATTATTTTGTGCATAGGATAATTTTTTTTGAGATTCATCTATCTTGTTGCTTGTAATAGTTCATTTAACAAATCTGCTATATAGGATTCTTTGCTATGGATACTCTAAAACTTAGATTATTTACTTTGGTGGTTAATGGCCCTGTTTGCCAGTGGGAGCCCCTCTGAGCTGGCCAGTGGGTCCTTTTGGCATATCTCTTACCATTCTTTGAGTACTTCTTGGTTTCCAGCATAGTGAAATTTTCCAGGTTTGTTTCATACCTTCTCTAGCAGAGCCCTGTCCCCAGTGGACCATAGTATTTAGAAACCAGTATCTGGGTGCTAGTTGTCTGTCTTCAATAAATTAAGGACAAAGGATTAATGAACATTTAGTAAACTTTATGATATGCTGAGAGACAGATAACACTGTTCTTAAATTTGAGTTCTGGCCTGCGTTAGACCTGCATTCAAAGCCTGACAGCTACATATTTACTCAAGGGCTTTGAGCTAGTTGTTTAACCCCTCCACGCCTCAGTTTCTTTGTCTATAAAACAGAGATAAAGGTGCCTACCTCCTAAGGTTACTCCAAAGATGTAAAGTGTTAGTGATGGTAAGGCATGTAGCATAGTCCCTGCCACATAGTGACCTCTAATGCTTTCAAGGATAGCTTTTATACAAAGTACTATTCTCATTTATTCTTTTCTCCTGCGGGAGGGGAAGGTTCATTTCCGTGTCCCCAGCTGGACACTGAGCATTTTCAAAAGCAGTTGGATTATGTCAGGGAATGGTTTCTGGTTTGTTACTTCTCTAAGACCAGAAGGCCATACTTTGCATCTGCAGACTACTGGGAAAAAAATTTACTCCTCACAGTACTTAACATTGTTTTGTTGACTCATCCTTATTGCTTTATGATTCAGGTTTTAAATACTGCATTGTTTATAGGAGAGAAGTCTTTTCATCTCATTATTTTTAGGAGCTTTGTTGGCAGTGGAACATGTGAAAGACAACGTCAGCATTTCTGTTGAAGAAGGGAAAGAGAATATTCTTCATGTATCTGAGTAAGTGTATCTTTGCTTTTGGTACTCAGCAGCATTTTTTAAATATTTAGAGTTAAATGTTGTATGCTTGTTTTACTTGCTGACTGGTAGAATATCCCTAAAAAGAAATATACTTTTCTTTCTTATTCAAAAAGAATTATATCCAACCAATACAGCATTGTAAAGCAATTATTCTCCAATTAAATAAATATAAAAAAAGAATAAATTATTCTCCAGTTAATATCCAGAGACTTATATTTGTCAGCAGAGTATCTGATCACATGTATAATCTGTCTAAAAGAAACTGGAAATGTACAGAAAGGTATATGTACATGTGTTTAAATTCTTTGTAATTCTGGTGGAAAATTGAAAGTTTAATAAAATTAGTAATAAGAGGAAATAAATTTGGTAAGTCCACAGCATAGAGTATTAGACATCTGTGAAAAAAGACTTACAAAGAATTTCTAATGTGGATATGTTCATAGTCTAATGTTAATAAAAAAGCAAGAAATAAATGTGAAAGTATATATCTCCAAAGAAAAAAACTGAAAAGTATGCAACACCTTTAATAGTATTTCTGAGTTTTGGAGTTGTGGGGTGTTTTTTCCTTTTTACTTCTCTGTGTTTCCAAAATTTTCTATAATGAAGGTATACTGTATATATATGTTTTTAATATTGTATATTCTTGATTAAGATGGATTATTTGCATCCAAGGGATGTGGAAGATGCATGCCTTTGGATTTACCTCTTTCTTTTGGAACTCACTGAAAAAAATTGGAAAGGAAGGGAAATAATTCTCTTGTTTAGCAAAACTGAGACATAGACACAACCTGGTTTCAGATTCTTTTAAGGAGTCTTTGCCAGATCGTGGCACTTGAAGCAGGTTGAAAGCAGGCTTCAAGGGTATTCTCAAGCAGGGTGTAGATAGGAAAAGGTTTAAATGGTCTGTAATAAACTGACAGAAAGACTTGTATTGGAGGAGAGGCAGCATACAGAAAACATTCACTCAAACACACCCTCCTTCTCCCCCTGACCTCCTTCCTCCCATTGTAGTTGCATCAGAACTTTGATTAGATCACTTCGTAGTGTTTATACTGTGAGGATCCTGTAAGTTGGAGTCACTGCTGAGCTACATATCATGATTGCTTTTCGTGTACAAGTTTTACTTTTCCGTGGAATGATTGTTTGCCTTGTTCTCTTCTGAAACCTTTCTGATCCCTATGTTTTCTGTGGGACTTCAGGAAGCTTGGCATCTTCTCTTAGCATCTAGTATTCAGAAATTTCATGATAATAAGCTTTAGTGTGAGTCTATTTTTCATCTGTTCTACTGGGTGCTTGCCTGCTCCCTCTAATATGGAAACTTAGAAATCCTCTTTTGGGGATTAGAAAATTTTCTCTTTGATAACTTTCTATTTTCTGTTCTTTATGTGTATGTTGGGATTAGTCTGACTTTCTTCAAGGATCACCTTCATTTTCCATTTTTTTTCACTTTCTGGAGAGGTCTTCAACTTTATTATCCCATTTTTCTATTGAGCTTTCCTTTGTGCTGTTGTATTTTTCGTATCTGAGGGTTCTGTTACTTACTATCTAGGTAAAGCATCCTGTTCTTGTTTTATGATTACAAACATAATCATGTTTTTTCATTGCTCAGAGGAAATTTATGTATTCACTTTTAAACTTTTCTTTTCCTTGATTTGTTTGCTTTACATCTGTGTGTTTATTTTGGTCGCTATCTTTTGAGTTACAGGCTTTCTTTAAATATTTAGTAACTCTTGATGGTTTTCTAAGATTTTGACTGGGAGTTTCAGACTCCCAAGTTCTGAACTCCAAGGTGGGCTTGTCATTTGTGAGCTTCACTCTGGGTAATCTGACTGAACAGCTTTTCATTTGAAGGAACTTCTGGTGTTAGTATCCTTGGTTCTTTTCCTCCTGGGTAGATCAGATTGTCCGAGAAGACTTCCAGTGTCCTGTTTGGAAGGTGAGGACGGGCTGGGGCCAGCATATTTTGGAAGCTGAGGGTAGGAAGAAGGCTGAGAATCTCAGCATCCAGTGTACGTTTATTCTCTTGTTATCTCTGTCACCCAGCTTGCCACCATGCCACATTGCCCCCAAGTTGAGAGACTGTCTCTTTTCGTCTTTAGAGAATAAAGCTCCAGTTTTTGCTTGGACTGGGTAAGAGGAGTAGCCCAGCTGTAAAGAATAGGGGTTAGAGGTATCTGTATTTCTGGGTAAGCTTTAAGTAGATTTTTAATCAAGCCTCCTTTTTAGTTCCTGGTTTTATTGATTTGTAAGTCTTTTGAGGATCCCAAAGTTTAGATTGGATTGGTTTTCAGCTTTGTCCATTTCCAGTTAAGATTCAGTTTTTTCAAGCCTGTTAATTCCATCTGCTTTCTAGCTTCTGAAGTTTTATTGCTGTTGTCTCTTCTTTCTCATCTCTTTTTCCTGATGGGTTTGTGTCTGTGTCTTTTTAAACATTTTACGCGACAGTTTTGGTGAGGTTTGATCTGCCATGTTTACCTGGAATTTGATAAAACTAGCTTCTTTATGACAGCATATCCTTGGCTTCATTGCCTTTATTTATTTTAAATCACTTTATTCTTGATATCCCAATTATATTTTTATATTTTCACCCCTGAATAGACATGTAGTAACTAATAGTGAGAAGGATCAAACATCATATAGAGGACCTCCTTGCTGGTACAACGGACAAGAATCTGCCGGCAAATGCAGGAGACTCGGGTTCAGTCTCAGGCCTGGGAAGATTCCACATGCTGAGGAGCAACTACTGTGCACCACAACTACTGAGCCTGAAGGTGACAACTCCTGAAGCCTGCACGCCTGGAACCTGTGCTCTGCAACAAGAGAAGCCAGCTCATTGAGACTACACCACAATGAAGAGTAGCCCCTGCTCACCGCAGCTAGAGAAAGTCCACTCGCAGCAACAAAGACCCAGTGTACCCAAAAATAGAATAATGATTAATGAAAAAAACCAACAAAACACCATATAGATAGTGAATTCACTGAAGCGAGTTATTGGATTTAGCTGAACATCTCAAAACAAATTAGTGTTTGATAGAATTTAGAACCAACTAAATCTATTTTTTTCATTATAGTAGAAAATACTTGCTATGTATAAGATTTCTATTTTTACATTTTTCACATGTCTCATGACTTACTGATTTGCTAGAGCCACAGTGATATTTTATCTCATCTTATATTCCAGAAATGTGGTGTTCACAGACATAAACTCCATACTTCGCTACTTGGCTAGAATTGCAACTACAGCAGGGCTCTATGGCTCTAACTTGTTGGAACATACTGAGGTAAGGAAAGAACATTTCCTTGGGTGTGTTTTGGTTTGGTTTGGTTTAGGCTTTCAATTTTTTTGACTATTACTCTATTTAAGGGTATAGGATAGTAACAGTATTAATTATAGACAAAGTTAAGAATTCTCATCTGACTTCATTTTCAGAAAGAAAGTCTTTGCTCCTAAGTTTCTACTTTCACACCCATACTAGCTGCCGTTTTGGGTCACTTAGTTCTGTCTTCCTCTTCCTGGAGTCCTAGAAATTTCATAGCTGGATGTGACTGCATAGGTTATCTTATGCAGCTTTCTTACTTTACACATGGGGCAGCAGGCCTTGAAAAGTTACATGGGCCCAGGGTCATACACGTTTTCCTTTTTAAGTGTACGCCTTATTTAACTAACTATAGCGATAGTAGATTATCTTTCAATGTGGCACTTCAGATGTCTTTTTTTTCCTGTTTGCATTCAGTTCTAACTTTCCTGAATCTTATAAAATTCAAAATACAAAGAATAGTTTCCAAGTATTTACTTTTAAATTCTGCAAGTGGATAAATATGTTTGGCTGGGTACCATTTGTTGAGTTCGGTCAGGCTTGTTATTCTTTCCTGCTTCCAGTTCTCATACTTTCCTTTTTCTTCCCTGAAGTGCCTCTTCACACTCCTGGGGGAAAAAAGAGAAAACATAGGAGATAGCACAATATGTGTTTAAGTGCCAGTTTAGATGCCTCCAGACAATCACAGTCAAATCGACGTAATGGTAAATTCTTTGATTGGGATAAGATAGGCACGGTTCTCACTGAAGTTGTTTGCTTGCTTGTTTGTTTAAGTCTAAACCCTGGGATGCATTTCTTTTCACAGATTGATCACTGGTTGGAGTTCAGTGCCACAAAATTGTCTTCTTGTGATTTGTTTACTTCTGCAGTCAACGAGCTCAATCATTGTCTGTCTCTGAGAACATACTTAGTTGGAAACTCCTTGAGCTTAGCAGATTTATGTGTTTGGGCCACCCTAAAAGGTATCAGTAATTCTTGAAGAATTTCTGTTCAAATTATTTAATATTTTGCTGGGTCGGAATTACACATATTTCTGTGTATGTGAACATCTGTCTGTCTACCTGGTGATAGTCACTTAGGATCTTCTAATGAAGGAGTGACCTCCTTGGCTACTTTCTTCCTAGCCAGTTGCAAGAATTCCCCATCCTCTGCTGTCCGTGGAGGTTGGCCCTATCTTGCTGCCCGCAGCTCCTCTCTTGCCTTTGGAACTGTCCTTGTTCCTCATCGTTTATGTCAGCATCTCTCCTGCCTCAGCCATTGCTTGACTCCAGGTGCTTTGCCTCTGATTGCTCAGTATGTGGGTGAGGGGGGAGAGCTGGAATTGTCTCTCTGAGAGATCACTTTTTCCATCCTCTATGAGTAGTTTGTAACAGATCAGAATATGGGATTGAATGAGAGATAGAAAGAGGGCTTGAATTTCATTAGTTTATTTAAAAGAAAAAAAAAACTGCAGATGTAGCAAGTATGCTAGAATGTTTTATCATTCTTTAAAGAGTCAGACACAGCTGAGCGACTTCACTTTTACTTTTCAAATTTGGGTTATATGAGGGTTTTTTTTTTTTTTTTTAATATTCTCTTAAGTGTTTTTGACTGTCCCCTGTGACTTGTGGGATCTCAGTTCCCGAACCAGGGATATTGAACCTGTGCTCTTGGCAGGAATGTGGAGACCGCTGGGTAACTCCCTCTCTGTACTTTTTTGGTGGCTTAAACTTTTCTTTAAATTAAACTGTTACAATAACAAAATGAAGGACTTTTCTAGTTAACAACTTTTCATCTATAGGTTTATTACATTTTTATCTACTTTGATTTTTGAATTAATATTCATAAACAGAAGGTAGTATCTTATGGAGGTAGCTTTGTGATGCTAAAGAGTTGCATAAACTCCTTCAGTACTGTTTTTGATACTACATCTGAAGGAAAGAGCTACTTCTTGATGTTGATTTTTATTTTTTTTCTGTAGTTGATACACTTCAAGCTTTTCTTAATTATGGAATGTAACATTGGCCTAGTGTGTGTGTGTGGCAGTGGGGAAGGCAGGATTTAGGATTCACCTTAGTGAATTAAAATGAAAAAAATATTTTAAATTAATTTTTGTGAATTCTTAAAATATGCCAAGTATTAGAAATCATTGCCATGTATACCCAGATTTTTAAAATTTCATTGTAGAAGCATAGCTTTAAGTCATCTCATTTACTTAAATTAACCATGACTAGAACTTTGCTTTTGATTTTTCTGATATATTGAGTGCTTTTAAAATTATGTTTGCTAATAGGAAATGCTGCATGGCAGGAGCAGTTGGGACAGAACAAAGCTCCAGTTCATGTAAAACGCTGGTTTGGCTTTCTTGAAGCCCAGCAGGCCTTCCAGTCAGTAGGTACCAAGTGGAATGTTTCAGCAACCAAAGCAAAAGTGGTAAGCCTTAAAAAAATTTTTTTTAATGCTGACATCTTATCTGCCTGAGATCCTAAATCTGAGAAGAAAATTATGTTCATAGTTTCCCCCACCCCCATCAATTAAAAAGGATCTTCTTGGAAGAATCTGCTGTTGTTGAATCTTGCCTTGTCTTCTCCTGCTTGACTATATTCAGCTTTAATATTCATAATTATATTTCTAGAAGATTGTGATCATCCAGTGTGTGTCCCTTAGGAAATCCAAAGTCCATGTTACTAAAATCTCACATTTTATAGCTCTACCATCTTCCTCCCATATCTTCTGTTCTCTGATTTTTGAACCATTGTGACCATTGAGTCCTGGGCTTCTGTAGAGCCTTTTTGTTTATTCTGTAGGAAGATGTAACATAGAGAACAGTAGAAAAAGGTCCTCTTCTCCAGCTAGAGTTGCTCTGGTTTGATCTATTTTACATACTATGCATGTGTAGTCAAGTTAATTTTTCAAGGTTTTCTGATGCTGTAAAATTTGAAAACTACTGCTTGCTTGTATAAAGACACTAGTCATCTCAGTTGTTCTTCTAAAAATCCTCACTCAGCTTTCACCACTGTCCACCTCTAATTAGTCAACAAGTTCTGTTATTACTTCTCGTATCTAGATATTGATTTTTCTGTCTCCACTACTGTTGATTTTTATTGACGCCTCATTACCCTCTGCGTGTTTTAAGACCATAGGCTCATCACTGAACTTCTTTCTTTGGTCTGTTTTTTCTGGTTGAGCCTTGGCACTGTCCCAGATATCGTTTTGGAAAATGCAGATAAGTAGTTCCGTACCTCTGAGGATTCCCCCATTGCCTGAAACATAAAAGTCAGCATTATAAGGATCTTCGGGTTTGGACTTGGTCGGCTCTCTAGCATCTTGCCTCCCCACCCGACGTGCGCTCCTAACGTTGCGCAGCTCTCGCCGCCTTTGAGTCTCACCTGTGCTGTTACTCCTTCCCTTGGAATGACTTCCCTTGTATACTCTCCATCTGATACACTTCCACTTATTTTTTTGAGGTCCAGCTTGGTTCATGCCTCCTTAAGCATTTTCCTGATGACTTTAAATGCTGTTGGTTGACTTCAACTGATTCTGAGTCTTCAAGTGCAGGGACAATAATCTAGTCAATTTTTCCTCATAACCATACTTGGTGCATAGCGGGTACTGAGTATTCAGTGAATTTATTCTTAAACATTTAACCATGTAACTATTTTTGTTGTTGTTTTGCTTTTCAGGTTCCTGAGAAAAAGCAAGATGTTGGGAAATTTGTTGACTTCCAGGTGCTGAGATGGGGAAGGTTACAGTCAGATTTCCTCCAGAGGCTAGTGGGTAAGCAAATATAACTTACAATTGGATTCATTTAGTAGAAAAGCTTTAAGACAATTATCAAATATTTTATAAATCAATAGGTTAATATATAGAAGAAAACTAGTAAGATTTTAATTTCGGGAGTTAAAATTCTAAATATTTTAATGGTTGTTAAATTATTGATACTTAATTTCTAAAAATTTGTAGTTTTAGCTTATTAAATCAGTGGGAGAGATAGCATTTTAATTTCATTCCAGGCAGAATTTTAATTTTAAGTAGAAGACTATCCATTAGTAGAAAGGGAAATTTTATTTACATTTTGAGATTTTGGGAGGTGTCCTTTAATAAGGGTTTGTATTTGTACTCTTAGCATTCCTTTCAGTTATCAGAAGTTATGGTAGATTTAAGTTATTTTTTTTCCCAAATAAAGCAGGCGAAATCCTGAAAAGCCCAGTCTTACTCATTTCTTCCTACTGTTAGTAGGCAAAACCCTTTTCACTCTTGGCAGTCATGGAAAATAATAATATATGACTAGCTGGTTAGGGCAAAGGGCTGTTCTGGCTGGAGCCACTGGTGTGGGTCTGCCTGGGTCCTTGCCCAGCACCCCCTAAGGCTGAAGGATGTCTGCCTTTGCACATGTGTCAGCCTTTGTGAACCATGCTGGACAAGCTTTGTGAAAGAACATTGCCAGTGATGCTAATATAATAAAATGCCTTTTATTAAAGCACTTGGGAATCTCCAGTGGCTCAGCTTGTGAAGAATCTGCCTGCAGTGTAGGAGAAACAGGAAACTTGGGTTTGATTCCTGGATCAGGAAGATCCCCTGGAGAAGGAAATGACAACCCACTCCAGTATTCTTGCCTGGAAAACCCTATGGACAGAGGAGCCTGGTAGCCTACAGTCCAAAGGGTTGCAAAGAGTCAGACATGACTGAGTGACTAAGCACACACACACAATCAAAGCAGTTAGCCTCAGAAACTTAGCCACTAGAAAATATTGTGCCATATTTTATATATCAGATGGTTCTCCCCCCCACATTTTGTTTAATTTGAGATTTTGCATTCTATAACCTAATTCTTACCCATCTGTGCTAAATGCAGTATGTAGACAAAAGGAAGTGGCAGATAACGAAACAGTTCTATTTTAGCTGTTCTTACCGTAGTTCTTCCCAACCTATTTCATACGTGTCATTAATAGCAAAACCAGTGTTACAATTCCACAGTTTCTCTTTGCTGATTTAGGTGGTGAATAAAGGATAAGTCAGAAGGAGATGAAAGGCAAATAATGGTTCTGGAAAATACACAGACTGGATCATTAAATGACTGACCGGTGGAGTCAGTCATAAATAGTCCTTATTTTACATTGTTTAATTCCCTCAGATGTCTTGGGTCCCTACCATCCAGTATCCTGCCCCTGTGTTGTTGGTGTGAGGGGTCATGGTTGTCTATTGGGTGGTGACTTGAGTGGTTTGATAAAAGTTAGTTTTTTAGCCATAGTTATGTTATTTGAACATTTGTACCTTTTGAATTTTTTAATTATTTTCTGTCACTGTCACTTCTTGGAGTCATGAGCTCTGTGTTTTATTATTTACTGTATAAAATACATTTATTCTGAATTACATCAGCTTTAGAGTCCATTTTCTTGGCTGAATACAGTTTGGGGGCTTGGAATATAAGTCAGTGTTCAGGTTTAGAAACATTCAAAATCTTGATTATATCCCCTTACACTGCAAAACAAATTGTCTTTAATTAGTTTTTTAATCTTTTTTTTTTTTCCTGTGTCGTTCATGAAAGGCCAGAAGGCTTGAATTTTGCCTTTTATTTGTATTCCTAACACACAGATAGATAGCACTTGTTATGTGCAGGTACTTAGCAAACACTTTACATGTAGTGACTTATTTAATCGTATCAGCCCTGTGAGGAAGCCACTGTTGTTATCTCCAGTTTTACAAATGGTTTAAGAAACTGATTCATAACAGCATTTTAGCAGCTTGCTAAATCCAAACCTACGTGTCTGACTCTAGAGTCCATATGACTAAAATTATATGCCTATGTCTGTTATGTGTGGGAAAAGCCCAATATAGCATCAGTACTCACTAAATACAGTGTAGAGCTTATTTTCTTTACCTCTCAGGTTGTCTGTTGAACCAGTTAGTGGTCTTATGAATATTTCATAGTCCTGTTTGCTTTTTTGCAGGTTAGAATTGCACATATTTCAGATTCAGAAATAATATATTTAAGTAAATAGTTTGATTTCATTACTTCTCTTAAGATTGTATGTAAAGCACATTAACTGTCAATTAGTAGTTACTGATTATTAGTCTTTTTTTTTCTCTTCATAACATGTTATGGGGTATAATACTTTCAGTGAAAACTGCACAAAGTATTTCTGTTTCATTTTCAGAACTCACATTCCTTTGTTTTGTTTTTAATAAACTTTAGGTTTGGGAAAAGTTTTAGATTTATAGAAAGATTACATAAATAGTTTAAAAAAAAAGTTGCCTTGTACCTGTACTCAATTTTCTCTAATGTAACATTTTTTATTACTTTTGTCAAAATTAATGAACCAATTTTGATATATTGTTAACCTAAACTCCACACTTTGTTGTATTTCATTAGTTTTTCCCTAATGTCCTTTTTCTCTTCTAGGGTCTTATCTGGGCTGCCACTTCTGGTGCTTTATTTTATGCAAAAAGTTTTGAATAATCCTAAATGCATTGCATTGTCCTTGTCTGCGTTAACCTGTGCATATAAACCCTTTAACATTGAATCATTGATCTAGAATGCTACATGAGTATCTTCAAAAATGATTGATTTTAGAAATGATATAAAGGCATACAAGAGGTTGTACTTTTCCCTCCTCTCTTGATATCAACTGAGATCAGAGGTGTGCATGAAATTAGGTGACTTGGAATGGTGCAGTTGTGGCTGCTGTTATTGATGAAAAGTCTATTTCCAACAGTAGTGGTATAGAATGTTGCTATTGCCCACTTCGCTGATAGAGGAGGATGTTGATATGTGATATTATTAACCTACCTCTAATTTGTTTTATTCTATGTAATGGTCAACTGCCCATAGAATAGAATAGTGTTTTCATAGATTGTGATCTGTGGAATGTTGATACTGGATGAAACCTTCAAGATCATTTAGTTAAATCTTTTTGTTTTGGGTTCTGAGAAAACAGAAGCCTAGAAAAGTAAAATGGCTTTCCTGAGTCTTCCTAATTTTCATGTGCTCTTCTATTTAATTATCAGAGCAACAGTGGCATCCTCAGAGGGGCCCCGTCTTCTGTGTGGAGAGCGGGTGTCCAGTTTTCAATTGCATCGGGTCTTATTAAAGAGACATACTGCCGGGTAGCATAAGCACTTTTCCTGTAACTAAATTACCTTTCGTTCCTCAGTAAAAAATGAAAATGGAGATTAGCCTTAAGTTTAATGTTGGCAAATAACTTGCTCCTTTATGATTTTTTTTACATATGAAGTTGTTTCTTACAGTAATTTACTAAATATTGTAGTTTTTTTTTTTTCTTCTTTAGGGTCAGATTTTCTATTACAGTATTTCTTGTTAGCAGCTAACATAAGACTGAAATACCAGCTAGAAGGGTTTTTGTTTAGTTCTCCTCTCCTCAAAAAGGTGAAGTTTATGAATGTCGAATGTCGTTGAAGCCTGTTACTGAGTCTCCTTGTAACTGTTTCTGCTGCAGTTACTTGCACATCGGGCATGCAAAAGCGGCTCTCCTGAACCAGCACTACCAGGTCAACTTTAAAGGGAAACTGATCATGAGATTCGATGACACAAATCCCGAAAAAGAAAAGGAAGATTTTGAGAAGGTAATTGAAGGTGTAGCGATGACCCTTTGTTGGTAAAGTTAATGAAAATTAGAGGGTGACCTGATACCTTCATGGTGTGAAACTAAATCTTGTTTTCATAACTTCTTCTTTTGCTCTTCTGTAAAAATATATATTTGTCTGAGACTTAAACCAAGAGTTACTCAGTTCCCATATGAAAAAACTTCAATTTATCTTTTTTCGCTTCAACTGTTTATAAAGTTTATTAAGTGCTATATTTTCTTGCAAGTATCAGTTTCTTAAATGAATTGGTTCCTAGAGTCCGATTTCCTTTTTGTTATATAATTTTATAAACGAAGCAAACACTAAGTAGGTATTGGAAAATGTGATGGTTTCCTAGCCTCTTATATCATCTATTTAGAAGCACTGTATTTATATTCAAAGAGAGGATGAATAATTGTCAGCACTGCCAATAATAATCAGCTTTTCCAGAATAAATGGAAAGCACCATGAGATCAGCTTTCTCAGCTGAAAACTTGGAGGCTAGTATAACAAATTTCTCTCTCCCTCCCTCTCTTTTTTTTTTCCTTTTTCTTTTCTGGTCGAATATCATGCAGCTTCCACAACCATTTTCAGGCTCTGTAAGACTGATGGTGTATTATTACATTTGTCCAAATGCAGTATCAAGGATTGAAAATACACAAGAAAATAACAAAAGATGAACTGATGATTATTTTGGATTCTTACTGCAGGTTATTTTGGAGGATGTTGCAATGTTGCATATCAAACCAGATCAATTTACTTACACCTCGGATCATTTTGAAACTATAATGAAATATGCAGAAAAGCTAATTCAGGAAGGGAAGGCTTATGTCGACGATACTCCTGCTGAGCAGATGAAAGCGGAGCGTGAGCAGAGGATAGAATCCAAACATAGAAAAAACTGTAAGGCACATTTATGCCCTATATTTTAATTGATATTCTTCTTGTATTCTGCTTCAGTAGAAAATTTCTTTTTCTAATGAAAGATGTTGGTTTGAAACACATTTGGGGATATATTTCATACATTAATTCATCTCTTAGAAATCTTTTCCCTTTCTCTGCCATCTTTACATTGTTACTAACTAGCATCACAAGTGCATGTGAAGTATGTGTGGTCTCAGCATCTCACTTGTTATGTGTAGTCTTTTTTTTTTCTTTGTAGGCCTTTGCATTGCTGTTCAGTTCATGTGAATGATTTCTTCTGCAACTTTTTGTGATTCTCTCAATTTAAATATTTAGCCTTTCTATTAGAATGTTTGATGGTAATGTTAGCCATACCCAAATCTTCCTGTCAGCCTGTACGTGTGAAGATTCTATGTAAGCCTCATGCTACCCTGTGTCTGAAATACCGCTTGACAAAAAAAGTATGTCTTTGTTATTACTTATCCCTGAGCTTCTGAGTCTGGTTATTTTCATCCTGTAATTATGTTGCAGAACATCTCGAGTGTCACATTTAGGAAGTATAGTAGTAAATTCAAATTGTTACGGAAGTCTGTCTTTCTCTCCCACCTCCCGGTTTTACAGTTTCTTTACATTTTCAAAAATAATTAGCAATTGGACTTTAGACCTCACTTGATTCTTTGAGAGTTGATAATGTGTCCCTTGTATCTTCAGTAGTTTCCACAGAAGAATCATTGTTTAACAGTTCTTTCTTACTCATACGAGGCATAATGAGTCCTAATATGGATAAGACTGTGTAGTCAATGGGGATATAGAGATTTTTTTCCCCTTGGGATAAACTTCTGTCACTCTCTGTTTTCTGTCATCTCTCATTTTTTTTTTTTTGAATCTAAGAGTAGCCTGTTTTCCAGTGGAATGGCCAAAGGTGCTTTTGGGGAGCCCACTAGCTCAGGTTCTTGGCCCAAATTGTGTTCTTCAAATGGACATGGGCTGCAGCACCAGCACCTGGGCTGGGTTAGACCAGTGTGTCCTCTGGGCAAGAGATGGCAAAGGAACAGAATGCTCTGCTTCAGACACCTAGTGTTCAATTTGAGGAGGCCTGGCCAGTTGTGCCATTATGGGAATGTGGGAAAACTGGATAAGAGAAACCTTCAGGCCTCAGACATCCACTCTTACCCTTCACCAGTACTATATTAGTGGAATATATTGACTTTTAAAATAGAATGTATTATTCAAATGTTTTGTGGGACTTCTTTATTTAAAAAAAAAACACATTTTCACTTGGTATCAGATACTGGAACCATTAAGTACTTTTAAACTAGTGGAGTGTGCTTATAATATAAAATCAGAATGTGAAAATTTTGTATCAAATTAGAAGACTGTTAAAATAATTTGTTTTCAACCAGATTAGCAATGCTGATTAGGTAAACTGTAGTATAACTCTCATTTTATAGCTGTGGAGAAGAATCTGCAAATGTGGGAAGAAATGAAAAAAGGAAGCCAGTTTGGTCAGTCCTGTTGTTTGCGAGCAAAAATTGACATGAGTAGTAACAATGGCTGCATGAGGGACCCGACACTTTATCGCTGCAAGATTCAACCCCACCCAAGAACTGGAAATAAATACAAGTAGGTGTATTGCTTTCATTATGCTCAGTAGCTTCCTGTGCTTTTGCTTTGAGGCTTTCTGTAAACACGGGGTAGGGAGTTACTGCAGAGTAGTCAAGAGATCTGGATCTTTGTTCTTCCATGGATTAAATGACCAGTAAGGCAGGTAGTCTGGCCTTTTGGGATGTCACTCACTTGTCAATTAAGGTTATACTAGGTTATTTTTAGGATGGTTTCCATCTATAAAGTTTCTTGAATCTGCCGAAAGTTGCTTTTTATGTACTGATTAGGTATACCATGGTGTGTATTTTTAGATGAAGATATTCCTTTTCCTGTTACAAACTTTGATTCTGCTAGGCATAAGTTGATTCATAAATGTGATAGAGTTGAAAATTTAAAGAAAATGAACATTACAAAAAAATATGTGTTTTTCTACTTTCAGTTGATTTTCTGTGTGGGTTTTCAGGTTATCAGATTTTTTTTTCCTTTAAATGCCCCTCACCCTGCCATTAATTTATATAATAACCGTAGAATATATTTTCTTATACTTTGAAGAGGCCTGCTGCTGCTGCTAAGTCGCTTCAGTCGTGTCTGACTCTTAGCGACCCCATGGACTGCAGCCTACCAGGCTCCTCTGCCCATGGGATTTTCCATGCAAGAGTACTGGAGTGGGGTGCCATTGCCTTCTCCTGCCTACTGCATACAAATACTGAATTGTAACTCTTGAAGAGATTGGTGACTGTAAATGATTACCTGGTTTGCTAATGTGACTTTCTTTAAACTTGGGGTGCAAATGTGTACATAGACAAACACTTCACGTATATGAGGGTGTGTGTGTGTTTATATGTCCTTCATTTTTAACAAGGTATTTACTCTTTGTTTTACTAAACAAATACTCTGAATACATTTGGAGAAGTATATTTGGATGTACATTTTTAGTATCAAATAATCTCAAGCCATAGTGTAGTAGCATCTTAATGAAGTTGTATCTTAAAAATTAGAAGGTATAATGCAGTGATATACCTTAAAAAATTAAAATGAAAATGCATGTGTTGTGTTCATTTTTTAAGACAGAAATTGTTTTTACAACTGCTCCATCTTAAGTGGAATTACCTACTAATTTTCTTCTCTTTTACTTTGTCAGAGAAGGAAAAACACTGTTCTTGAATGCATTTTTAATTGTGAAGGTATTAAACCTAGAGACTTACTTGTGTGGAATTTATTTAAGATACTGAAAAACTCAATTTCCTCAAAATTATTACTTTCCTTCCATGGTATACATTGGCTGTTACAGAAATATGATTATAGAATTCAGTGCAGCAATATCCAATTGTTTTATAAATTGCAAATTAGCCTTTTTGTTTGTTTGAATGTTGAGTAACTGATTCATTGTCCTCCAAGTCTGATAAAAAGTTTTGATGTACTTTGAGTATTATGACTCATAACACCTGTTGTTTTAAGAAACTCTTATTTTATAAAGAATTATATTTTAGTATTGTTGCTTATAATGTCTAAGATGAAAAGGGTAAAATTCTTTACTGATTTTCAAAAATACTCTTTTTCTAGTGTTTATCCGACGTATGATTTTGCCTGCCCCATAGTTGACAGCATTGAAGGTGTTACACACGCCCTGAGAACAACAGAATACCATGACAGAGACGAACAGTTCTATTGGATTATTGAAGCTTTAGGCATAAGAAAACCGTTTATTTGGGAATACAGTCGACTGAATCTCAACAACACAGTGCTGTCCAAAAGAAAACTCACATGGTTTGTCAATGAAGGACTAGTAGATGGATGGTATGTTTCTGTTACCTAGAATTGACAGGAAGTAAAACTAATTTTAAACTGCTTGGAGGTTTGGGGAGGATGCATGGGAGGGGTTGAAATGGGTATGCCTGTTGGGTTTCTGGTCCTTCTCTTTCTTTTATCCGGTTTCTCAGGTATTCCCTTTTGTTTTAATGCTGCAAACATGGAGTGCCCATGTTTGGGACTAGAAAAAGTTTGAAAATCTCTGAATGAAATCTGTTCAGTTGAGTCACCATACTTACAAGCTTAAGAATATTTTTTTAACCTGAATTAACTAGAATGTGTGTATTTTTATTAGCATCATGTTATAGTGACACATATTAAGTATGTATTGAATAACGTGTAATTTTAGATAATTAGTCTGGAGCAGAATTTGATAAAGGGCAAGTTTACCTTAGGCTCCATACAAAGGGTGTTATTGAAAACTTACTGAAAGTTGCAAATCTCTACAGAATATTAATTAACCAACATACATGTTTTTTACAACGCAGAAGACTTTATAAAGTGCATTTGGACATGAATGCCAGAGTAACCATCTCTTATCTGTGTCTTATAAAGTGCATTTGGACATGAATGCCAGAGTAACCATCTCTTATCTGTGTCTCATGGTCATATGTAGAATAGAGACCTTGAATGTTTGTTAAATGAAAAGCAAATGAGAATGTTGTAGTGCTTGGGTTTTCTGTATTTGAAGATGTCACCTATGTGTCTTTTTTCAAATGTGCTTTTACTGTTTGCAGTAGTACATTTATTTTACTTAGTAATAATTGACTAGTAGTTAGTATTCTGCCTAATTACTGTAACCAGCTCTTAGTTCAGATATTTAACAAACTGAATATAGTATTCAGAAGGGTATTTTATACTCTCTCTACCTATATGTTAAAAACATCTCCTGGGTTCTTAAAACTTCCCTATTTCCCAGGGATGACCCACGGTTTCCTACAGTTCGTGGTGTGCTGAGAAGAGGGATGACAGTCGAAGGACTAAAACAGTTTATTGCAGCTCAGGTGAGTTACGGTTTTTTTCCAGTTTCTCTCTGGATTTTCAAAAGGGTTTAATATCCTTTTGGTCTTTATTCCTGTTCTTTCTACTCCTTGCTTGTTTCTTACAGTGCAAGAGCAGAGTGTTTTTGAAAAAAATAAAAAACACCAATAATAGTGGAAAATTGAGAATGTCCTAAACTCCTATGCTAGGGTTGGACAGAGGCAGCTGTGGTGTTTTTACCCAGTGAAGTATATAACTGTTGACGCTTAAACTGTTCAGGGTAACCAGTGTACACACTTAAGTTTTATATTCCAGTGGAAGTAAACTTGTAATTATGGATTGGGTTTATTTTCTAGCTTGCTTAACGTAAAATATTCTAGTTAATACTTCTTGCCCTTCAAGCCATTTTTTAAATTGTTTTTCTAGGGTTCTTCACGTTCGGTTGTGAACATGGAATGGGACAAAATTTGGGCATTTAACAAAAAGGTACATGTTTTGACTCTTGGTCCTCTTTTCTCTTGTCTAACTGCTAAGTAATAAAATACATGTAGAATTCATTAGTGTGCTCATAGTAGTGAAAACTTTGTGAAGAATATTGTAATTTTGCAGATTTTCAGGAAAATGGAATGTTTTACTTTTTTAAACATGTAACGTGCATTAAGCTTGTAAAATATACCAAACAAGTAACAATGATCAAAACAAACAAACTTGGAGTATTAGGGAATGGTAATAGCTTTTTCCTTGAATCTTTTTTGAACACTTTGCATTTCATTTTTCTGCTTTCAAGCTGCGAGCTCTCTGTAAGAAGGTATTACTTAATGCTTTTATTTGCCTTACTTATTTAGCACATAGCTTTTAGCTATTACATGTTATAACTTGAGATGTTATACAGCTTTGAAGCACAATCACATTTATATAAGGGACCTGCTTATACAAACCCACTGAAAATGCATTATTCCTAGTTTAAAAAAACATGTCCTCTAGTTTTCTTAGTGGCAAAGGGAAGACTTGGCTAACTCCATTCACCTGTTCCCTTGTGTACCTAGAGGACATAGTTTTAAGTTACATGTTTTGTTGAATTATATCAAAGGTTCGTTAATTATAATTCCTGTGTATTATTGAATCTAGCTTTAAGAAAAAAACTGTCTTGAATAAAAGTCAAATGAGGAATACTGCATATTGACCTTGTTAATTGGAAGCAGATGCTTAGACACTATAATAAGGCAAATCGTTAAAGTGCCGTGTTTTAAACTATGGTTTCTGTGATTGTGTTCTGTAACTTCTTTTTTTTTCTTTTAGTTTGTATTGCTGCTTGATTGTGCTGATGCCTTGCTTCAAAAAATAGATGCTTGTCTCGCATGTGTCTTGAATTTATTTTATTTAGTCTTTTGTGTTTAGTCAGTTTTTGGATACATAAGGGAATTATTAATTGGTTCTCTCTGTTGCTGCAGTTACTAATAAATACACGCAAAATTAACAGGCAAAGGTAACATTGGTATTTGTTACATTAATAACCCATGTACACTTGGGTTCAAATATGAGAAATACATTTCACTACAGGCCAATAATTCTGTAGGGTCTGTTAAGTGAACACCATATTCTCCTCTCTTTCCTTCCATTTTCTTTCCTTAGATAAATCACATTCAGCTCTTTCAGACAACTTTTTTGGTATTAATTGCCTGTATCTCTAAATGATGTGTGTGTTGCTACTTCTTGATTTTTGTTTGTTTGTTTGTTTTAGGCATCATCACAATGGAAGATGAGAATTTAGGTGGTCTGCTTTTTCTCATAACTTGTTGGCTTTCTTGTGGCTAATTGTTTCATTTTGTTTCCCTCATTTATTTCATTTTCTCATTCTGTCTTCGACTCTCCACAAGCTGTCTAAATTTTCTACCAGAATGTTCACACGCCTCAGGTATTTTTTCACTCTGGAGACTTCTCTGCCAGGGCCTTCGGGGCTGCACACATCTGATCCAGATGAGAGAACTGCTAACTTCTGAAGCCCTGCCGTCTTCACAGGTCATTCTTCCTCCTCATCCTGGACATTCCCTGTGCTTTTGTTCTGAGCTGGGTCACCTGGTCATGGGTCTTCCTTTTCTTTTTATTGCCTTTTTGCTTTGCTGTACTGTATCCTCTGTAGCTCCCTGGGAAGGGGAGCATGGGATGAAGATTGTGGAGACGGTGTACAGGAACAGCTTCTTCACTTTGAAATTCCACAGTGATGTGCCTTGGGCTGGGTCTGCTTTCACTCCTATGCATTGGAAGAACATGTGGCTTCCAGACTGAAAACTCATTCCTTCAGTTCCGGGAAATTTTCTTGAAGTCTGTTTTTTTTTTTCTCTCTCTCTCTCTACTGTTTTGTCTGTCTTCTCTCTGAAATGTTTCTTGAGCACATGTTGGGCCTCTTGGACTATTTCTCTAGATTCTTTTCTCTCTCATTTTCTATCTCATCTTTTGGCTCTCTTTTCTGGTAGATGTACTCAGCCCTGTCTTATCAGCTTCTGTTGAGGTTTTCATTTATGCTCTCTTATTTCCAAGATTTCTCTTTTGTGCTCTGAATTTTCAGAATAACTTCCTGTTCCTATTTCATGGTTGTAATATTATCAAATGGCATTTTTTTCCCATGTAACATCTCTTTCCTCCAGGTTATTTTGGTTTTTCTTTGATAATAAAGGCATTTCTCAGATACCTGGCTGGTGAGCCTTGGTTCTCTGCTCATCTTTAACACATTGACTGAGAGAGGGTTTGGAAGCCCTGAGAGAAGACTAGGCTTGTCAGCTGTACCCCTCTGTAAGGTAGTCTGGTGGGGCCAATTAGTTAAAAAGCCTCCATTCAATAACTTTCTATCTTATCTCCTGGACTAGGCAGTTTTTCCAGAAGATTTTCTTTAAGCTGCCAGAAGTGTGAAGGCCTGACTGCCAGGGTTTTGGAGCTGACCAGGGAAAGACTCAGGCCTTGATACCTAATATCACACCTTTTCTTAATACCCTGCTCTTAGTGCAGAAGCTTCACCTTCAGAGGAAGAGACTCTGGACTCTTTGGAGTAATTTGAAACCACTGATTCAGAGATTTTGAGAATTGTATACAATTTTAGACCGAAAACACTTAGAATTTTTTTATTTTTGGCCATGCTGTGTGACATACAGGATTTTAGTCTCCCACCCAGGGATGGAACCTGTCTGCCCTGCATTGGGAGCATAGAGTCCAGCATAACCACTGGACTGCCAAGGAACTCCCAAGACTTCAAAATCTTCTAGTCAAGACTTCTCAAACTTGTCTGATCCTAACCATCCTGTGGAATGCTTGTTTAAAAACAGATTTCTAGACTTCAGATCATTAGAGTCATAGTCCTTCAGGGTTAAGTGGCCTAAAAATCCGTGCCAGCAGGCTTCCTTGGTTGCTCAGTGGTAAAGAATCTGCCTGCCAATGCAGGAGATATGGGTTTGATCCCTGGTCTGGGAAGATCCCACACGTGTGGAGCAGCCAAGCTCCTGTGCCAAAACTATTGAGGCCCTGCTCTAGAGGCTGAGATCAACCACTGAAGCCTGCACGCCCCAGAGCCCGTGCCCAGCAAGAAGAGAAGCCACTACAGTGAGAAGCACATGCACCACAGCCAGAGAGCAGCCCCCGCTTGCTGCAAGTAGAGAAAAAGCCCGTGCAGCACCGAAGACCCGGCACAGCCAGTAAATAAATAAATAAAATTTTAAAACTCTGTGCCGGCCAGTGCCCTAAGTGGTCGTTGTTAGTCAAGTGTGAGAAGCTGTCTTCTGCTCTTTTTGTCAGTTGAGGGAACTGAACTGCACTGAACTGAAGTAAGTTTCTCAGCTTGGGTCAGCTAGGTTTAACATCTTTAAAAGGAGAAACTGAATCTTATTGGCATAAATAACTAAACTGGGTAGTCACAAATTAAATCTGCTCATTCTAACCCAGTAGACGCTGAAGGAGGGAACCCTTTAACCAACAAGGATGACTTTAAAACCTCAGGGAAGGACCGAGTGAAACAGTAAGTTTAGAAGGAGGCTGATGCTGATTTAGTACTGGCATGAAATGTTAATATAAGCAGGTAAGGAGTAGCAATCAAGGTGAAGTTAGATGGCTTTTCAGACTTTTCTTTCTGACCCTCTGACATGGTTTCTTCTCTAAGTACATCAGTGTTTTACAGAGAAGCAGAAAAATGCTCTGAAAGAACCAACAACAGCACAATACCAGCCAAACAATAGCAACAACAAAAAACCTAATATAAACCCAAACAAACAGAACCAGGTTTAATTAGCCATACCACTATTTCCTGCGTTCTTCCAGTGAGAAAAAAGTGACTTTTATTACTTTACTTATCTATTTGACTTGTCATGTGCTTCTGTCTACATTTTTCTTGCAAATGCTTTATCTAAATACTGCTGTTGTGATTGGTCATCATGGATAATTTTAAATTGAATAGAGAAGTGAGAAAAATACATCAGATCCAGAAAGGGATGCTGCTTCTGTTTTGGTGGTAGAGGAAGTTAGAATGTAATGGTTACCACCATTCATTCATTTCACCTGTAAATACATATCCATTTCATGTATGTTCCAGGCCCTTGCTAGGTACTGGGAACACAGTGGTCCCTATATATGTGTGTGTGTATATATATTTATGTATATATATAGCATGCAGACCAGGAGAAATACCGCGTTTACTTTTAATCTATATAATTGCCTTATTATAGTGACCTAATGCTATTTGCTTTTGATGGTGGGGTGTCACCTAACACTGCTTATAGAAAATATCTCTATTCCTTCACAACAGTCTTCTCCAGCAGTACAAAATAGAGTATCACATTTACCTGTAGGATTGCTATATCACCCCACAGGATAATTTTGCTTTCAAATACCAGAGTTAAAAAATTATTTTCAAAATATTTCTTCTCATGCTTTAACTATTGGTTTCTTTTCACTTGTCAGTAGTTTTTCTTGGAGAGGAACTCTAAATCCTTCAGGTAGTCTTTGCTTATGATTATTTTTTTTTTCCCTACTTGACAGCTTAAACATTAGATAACAGTTAGCAGGTAAACCAAAAATTAGTAAATGCAGTAACAAAGAATACCAGTTAGTAGTCTTGTGCTGTTACTTATTTTATTGATGAAGTTTAAAAAAATGTGTGACTTGGTTAACACAAGGATGCCTTTGTTGCAGGTTATTGACCCAGTGGCTCCACGATACATTGCATTACTGAAGAAAGAGGTGGTCCCAGTGAACATCCCTGAGGCCCAGGAGGAGATGAAGGAAGTCGCTAAACACCCAAAGGTCTCCCTGCAGTCTTAACCAGTGATGTCTTGTCTGTTAAAAAAGGAGCAGCATAATCACAGGGAAAATGTGCGGAGGTGGCAGTAGCGTGACTTGGGGATAATTTCTATCCAGCATCATTTGTCAGGATTTCACACTAATTTTTAAGTTTTTAAAAAATTTTTATACAATTTTTAAAGATTGCTCTCTGTTTATGGGCTTCCCTGGTGTCTCAGATGGTAAAAAAAATCTGCCTACAATGCAGGAGACCTGAGTTCCATCTTTGGGTTGGGCCGATCCCTTGGAGAAGGGAATGGCTGCCCACTCCAGTATTCTTGCCTGGAGAATCCTCGTGGACAGAGGAGCCTGGTGGGCTCTATAGTCCATAGGGTTGCAAAAAGTCAGACATGACTGAGTGACTAACACTTTTTTGTTAACTAACACTTTTTTGTTACTACAAAGTGGCCGTATTCCCCATGTTGTACATCCTTGAGCTTCTCCTACACCTGTTAGTCTGTATCTTTCACTCCCTCACCCCTGTATTGTCTTGTCCCCCACCTGTTCTCCACTGTAACCACTAGTTTGCTGTCTGTGTCTGTGAATCTGCTTTTGTGTTGTTGTTGTTAATTCACTAATTTGTTTTGTTTTTTAGATTCCCCATATAAGTGATACCGCACAGTATATCACTTTATTTTACTTTGTTTTTATCTGACTTACTTTGCTTAGCGTCATGCCCTTCATGTCCATCCGTGTTGCTGCAGATGACAGAATCTTTTCTTTTTCGTGATCGAATAGTATTCCTGTGTGTGTGTGCGTGTACGTGTACACAGCACGCTTTCTTATCCATTCATCTGTTGATGGGCATTTAGGTTGCTTCCATATCTCTGCAATTGTAAGTAATGCTGCATGCGTATTGGAGATCATGTATCTTCTTGAGTTTGTGTTTTGGGTTTTTTTGGATATACCCAGGAGTGGAATTGCTGAGTCATATGATAGTTCTGTGTTTAGTTTTTTGAGAACCCTCCATACTGTTTTGCACAGTGGCCATACCAATTTATATTCCCATCAACAGTGTGCAAGTGTTCTCTTTTTTCCTCATACTTGCTGACGTTTGCTATTTGTGTTCTTTTTTTGATGATGGCCATTCTCAAAGGTGTAAGGTGATATCTCATTGTGGTTTTAATTTGTATTTCCCTAATGATTAGTGATATTGAGCATCTTTTCCTATACCTGTTGGCCATTTGCATTTTCTCTTTGGCACGACATCTATTTGCTTCTTCTGTCCATTTTTAAATTGGCATTTTTGTTTCCTTGATGTTGGACTGTATGGGCTATTTAAAAATTTGACACTAACTGAAAAGTAAATAATTTTGTGGGTTTCTCACTGAGGAAGTTTATTCTAGTAGTAGTATTAATACTGTCCACTGAAGCGACTTAGCAGCAGTAGCACATCATGCAGAACTGTTACACTCACTTGGTGCCTATTTTTTATTTTGTAGAAATAGCACATTAGCATATAATAAGAATTTATTTCTTCCTGGAGATTTTACATAATCCCTGCTCTTATCTCTCTGAAAGCTGAGATACATTTTTTATTAACTGGGTTGCTCACTGTTGCCTTTGCCTTTAAGCCAAAACATTTGACCTAGTAGTATTGAATCAGAGCTATGTCCACAGTCTATCACACAGCCATTGGCTCTGATTTTGAAAATATCAGTGAAGTGAAAATGATACCTATTTGTCTAAATTGTGACTATGGATCTTAAATAGAAGTAGCAGACAGTTTCTCTTAGTTAAGCCATGGTTGTCTCACATGGTCGTGACTGCTAGGTTGATAATCTTGAAGCAAAAAGAGATACTTTTGTTCCAGTTTTGTGAGTTGTCTATAAATATCCTTGTTATATAATGAAGCTTATATCCGTAGACTAATTAATCGTATACTAATCTACTCACAACTATGTTATGCTCATAGACTAACTCACATAGAAGATAATATGCTTCATTGTTGCTGTTTAGTTGCTCAGTTGTGTCCAATTCTTTGGGACCTCGTGGACTGTGGCCCGCCAGGCTCCTCTGTCCATGGGACTTCCCAGGCAAGAATACTGGAGTGGGTTGCCATTTCCTTCTCCAGGGAATATGCTTCATGAAGAGCTATAAATGTCCTGAGTTGCAGCATTATGATTGCCTTTCTCTGTAGGACATTAGCTTCTTTTAATTTTGAAGACTTTGTTTAATGATACGCCTAATAAGATTTGGGGAATGTGTGTCTCTCTATGTGTGATTGATTGAGTTGGCTTTACCTTTGTCTTTATTTTTTATCTGATTGGTTCAGCCAGGTGAATGGTGGTTCCTGATATGTCATAGCTCCCATTACAGTTAGCTTATATGTGAAGCTAACTTAATGTTTTAAAATCAAAATAGTGATAATAAAGCTTTTAAGGGTGCTTGTTTGTTAAAATGATAGTTATAGTCAGATAGCTTAGTTAATAGTTAAAGAATATGTAATAATAAAGAATAGGTAATAGTTAAGTAATTGATTAGGAAGCACTGATGACTGTACCACCCAGTTTGACCTGTGGAATTTTCATTATCATTTTCCTCACAAAATGTTCCTTATTTAGCCTGTCAGTATTCTGTTCTGAGCCCAGCATAGCATAAGTTGTTGCAGCATACTTACTTTCCTCAAGGGCATTGGTTCATTCAATGAACAGTTATTAAATACTGGTTGTTTAAGATTTATTTGAAGGATCTTCTTGTACTTTTTTCTTTTGATTTTGCTCAAACAAGAATCTGAAATTTAACCAACATAGCATTCTTTTTATTCTGCATGTCTCTTTTCTTCATATAATACATACTGAAGTGGCAGAAAGTTTATCTTTCTTACATGTATACTGCTGCCCTTAAAATTTGTCTCTAAAACGTGAAACATCTGTTGTTTCCTGCTAGGATGAATGTGTTCCTATAATGTTCTATAGCCACTGATGGGAAATGACTTTATTTTCCCCTTTGCTGCAAAAGCAGTGAGATTTTGAGTCCAGCTGAGCAGATTCTGGTTGGAGGGACACAGAAAAGTACTGCTTCAAGCCCTAAAAACAAAGAATGAGTGTTTTAGGCTGGAAGTAATCTTGGGGCAGACCACCTCATCTGACTCGATCACATTATTGTGCAGGGATCTGCCACAGGGTCAATTAACTGGGAATCAGATTGATATAGAGGACTTCTCTTTGTGTACAGGAATAAAATGAATGAATATAAATTTGCATACTGAGTTCAATAGTTAAATGTTTCAACCAACACACTCTCTCTTTTTTTAATCAATCAGAATCCTGATGTTGGCTTGAAGCCTGTGTGGTATAGTTCTAAAGTTTTCATCGAAGGTGCTGATGCAGAGACATTGTCAGAGGGTGAGATGGTTACATTTATAAACTGGGGCAACATCAACATTACTAAAATACACAAGTAAGAACTTTTTGTTTGTTTTCAAATAAATATGGGAGAGAAGTCTGTGATGTTTATTGGTTTATTGAAAATTACCTAATTCAGACCCATTCATGATGCTAGCTATTAAATCTCCCTATTCATAGATGCTGCAAATTCTGGATGCATTAAATTTTTCCCCACATGTATGTTTCAGTATATTTATAGAATATTCGAATGTTGGGGTATCTTTTGCCTGTGATGTTGGAAATGACTACCGTGCTTAGTCACTCAGTCGTGTCCAGTTCTTTGCAACTCTGTAGACTGTAGGCCACCAGGCTTCTCTGTCTGTGGGATTCTCCAGGCAAGAATATGGAGTGGGTTGCCATGCCCTCCTCCAGGGGATCTTACCAGCCCAGGGATCAAACCCAGGTCTCCTGATTGCAGGCAGATTCTTTACCACCTGAGCCGCCAGGGAAGCCTGAAAATGACTACATGTAGATATAAAAAATAGTTCTACTATTTAGGGCCATACAGTTGCATGATGGGAGAGATCTTGGGACAGAATTTGTATATATAGCATTCTTTATCCTAAAATCTACTTTAAATTTAATTAGCTTGCCAGTTATTATAGTGGGACATAGTATGTTAAGATTAATTTAGTAGACTCTGAAATCTCAGTGGTCCCATCATTACATATATTTCGACTAATTGCTAAATGTTTTGAAAACAGTATTTTGGCTTTTTTAATGCTTACTTCAGGTGATTTTAAGATTCATAAACATGTTCATGTTTTTTATCGGATGTATGTAGCTCTGGCACATACTACTATCTTGATAGTAGGGCTTATACTTTATTCATCTCTTAACTAGTTCATGTCTGGTACCTACCAGAAACTCAAAGTGACTGAAATTTTTCCAAAGAAAATTCCTTACTTATTACAGGCACAGAACAAAATAATGCACTTATGACAGTGAAGGTTTGTTTTCTGAAACTACTTTTCAATCTTATTTTTAGAAATGCAGAAGGCAAAATTGTATCTCTCGATGCAAAATTGAATTTAGAGAACAAAGACTACAAGAAAACCACTAAGATCACTTGGCTTGCAGAGACCGAACATGCTCTTCCTGTCCCAGCAATCTGTGTCACGTACGAGCACTTGATCACGAAGCCCGTGCTGGGAAAAGATGAAGACTTTAAGCAGTATGTCAACAAAAACAGCAAGGTAGCCTCCTAAAATAAGTCCTATTTCATCTCCCTCTGGGTTAGCTTTTCTTTAGAATTAAAAAAAATTTTTATTTATTTATTTTTGGCTGTCCTTGGTCTTCATTGCTAGGAGGGCTTTTCTCTAGTTGCAGTGAGCGTGAGTGGGGGCTACTCTGTAGTCACGGTACGTGGGCTTCTCATTGTGGTGGCTTCTCTTGTTGTGGAGCATGGGCCCTGGGGCACACAAGCTTCAGTAGTTGTGGCACGTGGCCTCAGTAGTTGCGGCTGCCAGGCTCTAGACTCAGTAGTTGTGGTACATGGACTTAGTGGCTCCAGGGCATGGGTAATCTTCTGGACCAAGAGTTGCTCTTGGTCTGCTGCATTGGCAGGCAGGTGCTTATCCACTGTACCACCAGGAAAAAGCCAAGTGCTCTGATAATTTTAAGACAGTGTATTTTGGCCTAATATCATCTTTACAGCATGAAGAACTAATGCTGGGGGATCCTTGCCTTAAGGATTTGAAAAAAGGAGACATTATACAACTCCAGAGAAGAGGCTTCTTCATATGTGATCAACCTTATGAACCCGTTAGGTAAATCAATGTAACCAGACATTTAAATGAAAATGCTTTAAGTTCTTAGAGTAAATAATATTTCAGAAGTTGAAGTGCCACTGAAATAATGTACCTGACATTATTCTCTGTTCCTGTTTCATTTGTTATTCTGAATTTTTTTTTCAGACTTTATTGTAACAAGTGTTAACATTGAAATAGCCTGATATTAACTTTTACTTCTAAAACTAAACCATCTTATAATACATCTTCATGTGGTCCAAGTAAAAAGAAAAAATTTCAGTGTTATCTTTGCATTAAACTATAACTTAACTACCTTTTCTTTATTGTGTATTTTGATTAGGTATATTGTAAAATATAAATAGTGCTACAGGGCCCAGAGGAGTGGGAGACTGGAAAGTGATAAAGAGTACAAAGTTTCTTTTTAGGGTGATGTAAATGTTTTAAACTTAGATAGTAGTGATGGGTTGCACATATGTAGCCATTGAATTGTATATTTTCAAAGGGTGGATTTTTTGGTATGTGAAGTACATCTCGTTACCGCAGTCCATGGGGTCACTAAGAGTCGAACACGACTGAGCGGCTTCACTTTCACTTTCCACTTTCATGCATCGGAGAAGGAAATGGCAACCCATTCCAGTGTTTTTGCCTGGAGAGTCGCAGGGATGGGGGCGCCTGGTGGGCTGCCATCTCTGGGATCACACAGAGTCGGACACAACTGAAGCAACTTAGTAGCAGCAGCAAGGCCATATTAATTGCAACCCACTCCAGTATTCTTGCCTGGAGAATGCCATGGACAGAGGAGCCTGGTAGGCTACAGTCCTGGCGTCGCTAAGAGTCAGACACGACTGAGCGACTTCACTTTCACGCATTGGAGAAGGAAATGGCAACGCACTCCAGTGTTCTTGCCTGGAGAATCCCAGGGACAGAGGAACCTGGTGGGTTGGGTTGCTGTCTATGGGGTCGCACAGAGTCGGACATGATTGAAGTAACTTAGCAGCAGCAGCAGCAAGGCCATATTAAAATATACTGAAGAGATATATAGGATTCTCTTGTTACCAAATTCTCTTATTTTTACTCTGTGGCGTTTACTATAAAATTCGAAAATTTTTTTTTTTGCATAGGGATAGTTTTAGGGGTGGTGGATTCTGCTAGAAGATATACCTTTGTCCTGCACTTATTTAGCAGGTTTATATCCATGAAAGTTCATAAATTCAAAGTTTATGATTAGCACTGTCAATTTTTATGTACATATTTGTTTTTAAACTACTCTGAAGAAACTCTGATGTGAATAAGAGAATGGACTATTTACTTATACTTTGAAAAGCATTAACAGTGCCATTGAATTAATGCAGGAATTCAGTTGCTGTTCAGATAAACTTTTTTGTCCCTTCATTTTCTTTTTAGTCCATATAGCTGCATAGAAGCCCCATGCATTCTGATATACATTCCTGATGGACATACAAAGGAAATGCCAACATCTGGGTCAAAGGAGAAGACCAAAGTAGAAACAACAAAGAATGAGGCAAGTAATTGACTTCTATGAATATGTGTCTAATCAGTGATCTTTCTGTCCTAGGATTTAGACTTCTTTTTTTTCTTTGCTTTTAAATAAAGTATTTTATATATAATATAAATATAGAAAGTATGCAAATTATAAATGTTAATCTTTTAAAAAAATAAAAGCCGTAAGTGTTAGTAACTGATTCAGGGTTGCACTGCTAGTATGTTGGTGCTAGCAGTGGTTTATTCTCAGATTTGGTAGGTGTGTTATAATTTCTTGGGCTTCCCTGATACCTCAGTTGGTAAAGAATCCGCCTGCAATGCAGAAGACTCCAGTTTGATCCTGGGTTGGGAAGATCTGCTGGAGAAGGGATGGGCTACCCACTCCAATATTCTTGGGCTTCCCTTGTGGCTCAGCTGGTAAAGAATCCACCTACAAGACTTTGATGCTGGGAGGGATTGAGGGCAGGAGGATAAGGGGACGACAGAGGATGAGATGGCTGGATGGCATCACTGACTTGATGGAAGCGAGTCGGAGTGAACTCTGGGAGTTGGTGATAGACAAGGAGGCCTGGCATGCTGCGATTCATGGGGTCGCAGAGTCGGACACGACTGAGCAACTGAACTGAACTGAACAAGGCGGGAGACTTGGGTTCAATCCCTGGGTTGGGAAGATCCCCTGGAGAAGGTTACGGCTACCCACTCCAGTAATCTGGCCTAGAGAATTCCATGGACTGTGTAGTCCACAGGGTCACAAAGAGTCAGACATGACTGAGCGACTTTCACTTTCACTTTCTCATTTCTTTAAATAGTCTCCTAATGGTAAAGATTTAGGTTCAAGTTTTTACTATGATAAAAAGCACTTCATGAATATCTGTGTACCTCTACCTTTGTTTATTCCTGTTACTTTTTATTAGGATACTTTTTTTTGTTTATTTTTTTAAGGAATGAGATTGTTCATTTGAACTTTTAAGAAAAAAAGTTTTTTGACTGCATCATGTGGCTTGCGGGATCCAACCCTGATCAGGGATTGAATTCAAGTCCCCTGCAGTGGAAGCACAGAGTCCTAACCACTGGACCACCAGGGAATTCCCTAAACTTTTTAAAGCGATTAGCATTTAAAAATTTTGTGCTTATCTTAAAATATTATAAAATTGTTTGATAAAATTTTGTGTAAAGATATTTAACACAAATTAATAATTTTATTTTTGGTTTTCTGTGTCTGTAGGCATCTATACCTCTCAAGACAAGATCGGCTCCTTCTTTGAGTACTTGTGCTACATCTGAGGATTCCTTGGTCCTTTACAACAGAGTCGCTGCCCAAGGGGACGTGGTTCGTGAATTAAAAGCCAAGAAAGCCACAAGGAAGATATAGATGCAGCTGTAAAACAGCTTTTGGCTTTGAAGGCTGAATATAAGGAGAAAACTGGCCAGGAATATAAGCCTGGAAATCCTCCCGCTGCAGTAGGACAGAATATTTCTTCTAAATCATCATCAAATATTGTGGAAAGTAAATCTCTGTATGATGAAGTTGCTGCGCAAGGAGAAGTGGTTCGTAAACTGAAAGCCGAGAAGGCCCCTAAGGTCAGTATCCTGGAAGGAGTTTAGACACATTGTCGGTAACCTTATGAGGTCCAGCAATCTGTCCAGTCCCATTTTCTCATAAGACATGTTGTCTATAGACTGTCCGATTCAGTAGTTTGATGTAACAGTCAACGTTTACTGATGCATGCTTGTGCCAGGCTCTGGAAATATTGATGAGACACAGCTGACCATCTAGAAGGGAAGCGGGGCTGAGGAAGAACCATACACAGACTGTAATCCTGGGTGATATATGTAAATTCAGAAGTGTCTGTGGCTGTAAGTGCCAGGAAAGGAAGAAACAGAATATTGAAACCAGTCTTGAAGTAGAAGAAGCCCTTTAAGATGAATGACTTTCAGAGGAGATACTCTTAAGTCTAGCTCTGTGGTTCTCAGTACATCAGAATTATAGGAGAGCTTGCTCAAACACAGGTTGCTGGGCTCCACCTCTTGAGTGTCAGCTAAGTCCAGAGTGAGGTTATGCATTTGTAAAAAGTTGTCCAGGTGATACTGATGCTGCTGTCCTGGGACTGGATATAGAAGATAGCACAAAAAGTTCAGGGTGCATGCAGGGAATAAAGAATTGTCTGTCAGTCGGTGACTATTTCAGATTTTTGTAGGGGAGCCCTCAAGTAATACCACATTTTGACTGAAATATACATTTCATTGGGCTTCCCTGGTGGCTTAGTAGTTAAGAATCCACCTGGTGATGCAGGAGACATGAATTCGATCCCTGGGTCAGGAAGATCCCCTGGAGAAGAAAATTGCAACCCATTCCAGTATTCTTGTCTGGGAAATACCACGGCAAAGAAAGGAGCCTGGCAGGCTACAGTCAGGACTTGGAAAAGAGTTGGACACCACTGAGCGACTAAACAACAGCAGTACATTTCATTTCATTTCATTTCAATAATATCTTTAGGCAAAACATTTAGCCAAGTGGGTGGTAGCACTGATTT
The DNA here is from genome assembly GCA_006408695.1 of Aepyceros melampus. Classification (NCBI taxonomy): domain Eukaryota; kingdom Metazoa; phylum Chordata; class Mammalia; order Artiodactyla; family Bovidae; genus Aepyceros; species Aepyceros melampus. Next base: position 343,518 of record SJXQ01009876.1, on the reverse strand, counting down.
TGGAACAGGATTACTTGCTCAAAATAAGAAACAAAAGGAATGGCATCTGTGATAGAAAAATGATGTTTAATAATCAGGACATGTAGTTTCTATACTCAGAAAGGAATGAGTTCTAAAATATCAAGTTAATAGTACTATAACTGGATAAGCTACCAAAAATTGTATAACGTGGGTTGTGGCATGAACATGGAGAGATGTGATGAACCACTGGGCCTGAGTTACATAACTGGAGATTTGTTCTAAAATGCTCCTGGGAATCTGTTGTCTCATCAGCGTCCTGGGCTTGGGTTGGAGAATGATTGAGGGATTTGCGGTTGTAAATTCCTCACCTCATTAACGAGTTTTTCTGCCTCTGACTGGAGACCCTGTACCCTAAGAGTCTTTCATCTGTGGACCTTTGCCTTCTGGTGAGGCGAGAAAATGCTTTGGGGAGATCTTGGGGCTTTGCTCCAGCAGTTATTGTTGATATTTTCCTGTCTCTCTCACTGTGAAGTATGAGAAAGTTTTTCTCTTTAATTAGCCTGTTGAAGCTCTGCAGAGGTGTGATCCTCTAAAACAGCTTTGCTTCAAGGAGTGAAGGCTGATAGATGTATTGTTGGGGATATAAATCCTTGCTATTTCCTGTCTTATAGTGAGGTTAGGAGCATTTTGTACTCTTTGTATATCTCATTTACTAAGCATGGTCCCCATTCTAGACGTAATTTGAGGGGAAGAACTTTGATCTTTAAACTCCTTCATTCTTAGTAGAATACATTGATATCCTGGGCTGATTTTTAGTCAGCTGCTTGTATGTGGGGTAGTAACAGCAGCAGCAAGTATATTGAGTTGGCCCAAAAGTTCATTCGAGGTGGTCCATACCATCTGAAAGAACTTTTGGCCAACTCAGTACTTAAGAGTAGCAGCCAACTGTGTCTCCCATCTTGTTGGGTTAATGGACGACATCCATTGAACAGCACTGCTATGAAAAGCCAACCTGTGGGTCAAAAAGCACCTAAATTTCTTTGGAAATTGGGGAGGTACTTGGACTACATATTTTTTGATAATGGTAAGTGTGGTACTGCATTTTACTTCACTGTAGTTTGCATACTGAATGCCTACAGTGTACCATATCTGTTTCAAAATGTTACTTATATATACATTTTTTTCTCTAAATGCTGAAAGTAGTAAATTGCTCTTTTTCCTAGAGAAACCAACTCAATTACTAGGAATGGAAATGTTGTATAGACTCCATCTGGCAAGGTGCAGTCTGCACTGATGCTTTGTTTGTGTTTAATCTTCACAACAACCTTGTCCAATAATATTTAAATAATACTCCTTTTTATTTGTTGGTTTTAGTAGCCAATGAGAAACTGCTTCCTGCAGTGAACATAAAAGTAACTTCGTGAAGTTTGCAAAGCCTAGATTCCAAGTTACTTCCAGTTTACTTCAGTTCAGTTCAGTTCAGCCTCAGTCGTGTCTGACTCTTTGCAACCCCATGAATTGCAGCACGCCAGGCCTCTCTGTCCATCACCAGCTCCCGGAGTTCACCCAAAGTCAGGTCCATCGAGTCAGTGATGCCATCCAGCCATCTCATCCTGTCGTCCCCTTCTCCTCCTGCCCCCAATCCCTCCCAGCATCAAAGTCTTTTCCAGGGAGTCAACTCTTCGCATGAGGTGGCCAAAGTATTGGAATTTCAGCAGTTAAAGGCATTCTAAGCACCCGTGGTGGGTGAGGGTCATGGTTTTACTAGTTTGTTACTATTCATTAAGCAAGTTTATGCTGGTTTTACATTAATGATTTGTCCAAGCCTCTTAATCATCCATTTCCCACAGAAGTAGTTTTTTAACCATGTCATGTTACCACTCAAGTAAGGAAAGAGGTTGGCTGCGGCTGAGGTTTATAGTTACAGGTTTGATGAGCGTTTCTTTCTCTGTTTCTCCCACCCCCTCTTCTGCCTCACGATCAGATTGGTGATTCTGTGTCAGAGCCTTTGGGCATGAAGGCAGAATATTAGCATAAGGCTGGCAAAGAGTAAAAACCTTCATGTTCACCCTCAGCGCCCCTTCAAGTCTGCTTTGTGCTCCTCTTTGCTCTTCCTCCTGCCCAGTAGGCTTCTGTGTTAAAGTGGGATCGGGCAGGTAGCCTGTGAGGTGAAATTCACGAATACGCCCAAGATTTCATAGCTCTGACTGCTGAGTTACTTTCATAGTTAAGGTCACTTTTCATATTTTACATAATAACTTTGAAAAGTTTTAAAGCCGCAGGTCCAAAAAATAAAGTTTTGATTTTGAACAGATTTCTCTGGTCTGAAATCTGATTGAAATGTTTTGAACATTAAATAATACCTTATGGAAAAATTTGAACAAATCTTCTGGCCAACCCAATATTTTTTGAAATGGGAGTCAGGAACTGGTAAATCAAAGTTTTTATGGAATACTTGTGACACTTGAGGACAGGGCTTGCCAAGCTGACCTACACCTGTGTTTTGTGAGTGAAATGTCACTGGAACACAACCACACTTATTAGTTCAAATATTTTGTCTATGGCCGTTTTTGTGTTGTAATTTCAGAGTTGCATAGTTGCAGCAGACTTGCAAAGCCTAAAATATTTACTGTCTGGCCCATGCCCTTTATTGAAAAAGTTTTCAGAACATTTATAGTTGAGGATTTTTAAAATTGGAGTAATAAATGGCAGCAAAATCAGATAATTGCTACATTAAATATAAATAATAATTCACAGTACTTCTGTGACAGTCCAGTGGTTAAAAGACTTCACTGTCTAGTGCAGGGTGTGTTGGATTTGATTTCTGGTCAGGAAGCTAAGATCTCACATGCTTCAGTGTCAGAAAACAGAAGCAAATTGTAAAAGATTCACTAAAGACCTAAAAAATGGTCCACATATAAAAATTCTTAAAAATAATTCATAATTGTCTGGTCTGTCAAACCTCACCTATGTGGTAGGGGTGATGGTCACCTTTTACTTCTGCAGTTGTAGCATTTTGATTCACAGTACCTTGTATTTAAAAAGTATTTTTTAAACCTTTTTTTCCCACTGATCATTGAGGTGCTAAGGCCATTTTGAAAGGTTCTGTTCTTGCTAATTTTTGTTGTTGTTCTTACTATTTTAAAATTGGTTAACTTTTTATTGAAGTTCCCCCCTTTTCCCATTGGGAAATGTTTCCACTAGTGGCTGCTGCAAAAATAGTTTGTATACTTCTCATGTGTTCCCACCAACTGTGTTCTCATCCACTTTGTCCATTTTGAGTCATATTTTAATATCCTACTCTCAGGGTTGTTTTTACTTCCTCAAATTCCCATCTTAAACCTTTACTGAAGGTTTTTCAGTAGGCTGTTTTCATTCTCATTTATTTGCATCAGCAATTATTTATTGAAAACTTTTTTTGTCTGTGTTGGCACACATTAAGTAACTTTAGAACAGTCTTTGTCCATTAAAGACTTAAAATCTATTAACAAGTGCTTATTACATTATGCTGTTGTGTAGTCATGTACTGACTAGTAGCATCCAATTCTGCTTTGTAAATGTCTTTTAATGCAGAAAATTAAAAAATTATTTTTTTCTCATTCTATGAGACATATTCAGTAACAATCACAGATCTCTTTTAAAGGAGCAGTTTTGTGGCACATTAGCAGGATTCAGTTCAATTCAGTTCAGTTGCTCAGTTGTGTCTGACTCTTTGTGACCCCATGAACTGTAGCACGGCAGGCCTCCCTGTCCATCACCAACTCCTGGAGTCCAGCGAAACTCATGTCCATTGAGTCGATGATACCATCCAGCCATCTCATCCTCTGTCATCCCCTTCTCCTCCTGCCCTCAATCTTTCCTAGCATCAGGATCTTTTCAAATGAGTCAGCTCTTCACATCAGGTGGCCAAAGTATTGGAGTTTCAACTTCAACATCAGTCCTTCCAGTGAACACCCAAGACTTATGTCCTTTAGGAGGACTGGTTGGATCTCCTTGCAGTCCAAGGGACTCTCAAGAGTCTTCTCCAACACCACAGTTCAAAAGCATCAATTCTTCGGCACTCAGCTTTCTTTATAGTCCAACTCTCACATCCATACGTGACTACTGGAAAATCATAGCCTTAACTAGATGGACCTTTGTTGGCAAAGTAATGCCTCTGCTTTTTAAGATGTGGTCTGGGTTGGTCATAGCTTTTCTTCCAAGGAGTAAACATCTTTTAATTTCATGGCTGCAGTCACCATTTGCAGTGATTTTGGAGCCCAAAGAAATAAAGTCAGCCACTGTTTGCACTGTTACCACTGCTTCTCCATCTATTTGCCCTGAAGTGATGGGACCAGATGCCATGATCTTAGTTTTCTGAATGTTGAGCTTTAAGCCAACTTTTTCACTCTCCTCTTTCACTTTCATCAAGACACTCTAGTTTTTCACTTTCTGCCATAAGGGTGGTGTCATCTGCATATCTGAGGTTATTGATATTTCTCCCGGCAGTCTTGATTCCAGCTTGTGCTTCTTCCAGGCCAGCGTTTCTCATGATGTACTCTGCATAGAAGGTCAATAAGCAGGCTGACAATTACAGCCTTGACTTACTCCTTTTCCAATTTGGAACCAGTCTGTTGTTCCATGTCCATTTCTAACTGTTGCTTCTTGACCTGCATATAGGTTTCTCAAGAGGCAGGTCAGGTGGTCTGGTATTCCCATCTCTTTCAGAATTTTCCACAGTTTATTGTGATCCACACAGTCAAAGGCTTTGGCCTAGTCAATAAAGCAGAAATAGATGTTTTTTGGGAACACTCTGGCTTTTTAGCAGGATTAAAATTACCTTTTAAATTTAGATCACTGTCTCATATTTTCTGTAATGTGATGCATACTATAGTGCTTAAAATCAAAACTGTAGAACAGCAGTCCCCAACCGTTTAGTACCAGGGACTGGTTTCATGGAAGACAATTTTTCCATGGACTGAGGGGTGGGGGGATGGTTTCAAGATGATTCAAGCACATACGTTTATTGTGCACTGTATTATTATTACATCAGTTCCATCTCACATTATCAGGCTTTAGATTCTGGAGTTTCGGGATCCCTGTGTCTAGAATAAACCCTAGATTAAAATTCTCACTCTACCACTTATTGTGTAACTTTTTTTTTTTTTTATAAAACGGGTAAGGATTGTTTAGAGAATTAACTAAGATGGTCCATAGAAAGCGCTTAGCATCATATCTGGTACAGAGTAAATAGGCCATAAAATGATGGTGACTTACGTTTTATGCTTCTAATTCTTTTTCTCTCAAGAATCTTTGGTTACCTTCTAAATCATCAGAAAAGACTGCATAGCAAGTAGTATGATTTCACCCTGTTTTGAAAAATAATCTGAGTAGATTATTTAGATGGAGAAGGAAATGGCAACCCACTCCAGTGTTCTTGCCTGGAGAATCCCAGCGACGGGGGAGCCTGGTGGGCTGCCATCTATGGGGTCGCACAGAGTCGGACACGACTGAAGCGACTTAGCAGCAGCAGATTATTTAGATATCTAGAATGTTCCATTTCCCAATTGGAGAGTTATATATAATTTTTGTCTTTTAAAATATTTCATTCAGTAATGAGGTGGTTTTCCCGTACTAATTTTCTCCTTTGCCACACAAGGGTTTTTTCCTTTGTGAAGTGTGTGCCATCTGACTTCAAACTGTAGTTAACACCTGCTTATAGTGTAAAATGGAACTTCTTTCAGATAGGTGTCTTTTTGTAGAAATGGTTGCATGGGAATTTTCTTAACTTTTTTCCTATGTTCTTTCATTTAGCTGATGGAAGGTTCTTTTTTCTCAATTCTTATATGTCTGGTTAACTCTCTGTCTCTTAGATAGATTTTGCTTTGAAAACACTTTTGAGTTCTTTAGACGGTATAAACAAGAGACAGGTCAGAAATACAAATCAGACAACCAACTCTTTGCAGTTTCTCCTTTTACCCTCCTCTGTGATACCTGCTGCGGCACTCTAACAGGCAGGAAAATTGTATCATAAATAACTGACATGTCATTTGCTATTTTGTTGATGCAGTTCTTTGAAGATATATGGATTCTTCCTGCTTCCCTTTGACCCCATCTTAACATTCTTTCTTTTTCTCTTGGGTTCTTGTTAGCTATTTGGAGCATTGTTAGAATGTAGCAGTAAAACTTGCATAAGCTATTTGGGAGGCACTTTTTCTCTGATTTGATTGATGCTTCGGCTTTCCAATGGTAGAGTATACCGTATAAGTATGTAGTATAGTCTGTGGTTTGATGGTGTCTCTATTCAGGTGAAGTATCCAGCTTGACCTGTGTTGATGTCCTCTGCTGAAGTCACAAGAATCTTCATTTTGGCTGAGTGTTTCATTCTTCTTCATCATAATTAAGTTGAAGTATCAGAGGCTAATACATATATGAAGTGAATATCTAAAACCTCAACATACACTCTCATTTCATTGTAAATTTTTTTCTTTAATTAATTTTTATTTTTTAGTTTATTTTGCTTTACAATACTGTATTCGTTTTGCTATACATTGACACGAATCAGCCACGAGTGTACATGAACTCCCAATCTCGACCCCCACCTCCCCCCTCCCGCCCCACATTGTAAATTTTTAAAAGTGATGTAGTTCTTCTTTAGGTGAGCTCATACTGTGGGTTTTTTCTAATGGTATATTGTATGTCTGTTTAATGGGCTGAAGAAAACAAGATTTTGTACAGGCAAATTCTGATTTTGTAAATTCTGACTCCACTATTTACAGTCCCAGGACTTGGAAACTGACAGTTTGCTTGGATGTTCTCTACTTGTCTATTTACATATATGAAGTTAAAAGTTACAGTATTTTACGTGTATGACATTTATGCTTGTTTTTATGATTTGTATATAGATTTATGATACTTATATTTTTAACTTTTCTCTAGCTTTGATGTGTTACTTTAGGCTGATTATTTGACTCCTTTTTGCTTCGATTTCTTCATGATGATTATTTACAGGGATATTTTGGCAGTAATTAATGATTTTTAATACTAATTGAAATTTTCAGAATTTCAGAAAACATTAAATATTTGTCTTTTTCTCCCCTTTTCTCACAGGCTAAAGTAAATGAAGCTGTAGAATGCTTACTGTCCCTAAAAGCTCAGTATAAAGAAAAAACTGGGAAGGACTACGTTCCTGGTCAGCCCCCATCATCTCAAAGTTCAGATTCAAGTCCACCCAGAAGCTCTGAGACTAGTGGTCCAGAAACACCAGAAGCCAAACTACTTTTTGACAAAGTAGCTTCTCAAGGAGAAGTAGTTCGAAAACTTAAAGCTGAAAAAGCTTCTAAGGTTGGTGTGGTATTAACGTTTGTATGTTTTTGTTTTGTACATTACAGGCTACTTTCTTTGTCTGGAATGCTTTCTGCCCATCAAACCTGGTTAACCTCTACTCTTAATGTCATCTCTCAACTCTTTTATCTTGCCTTTCAGGGAATCGTTCATTGATCCTTTTCCCACCAACTAGGGTTGACTGGAAATGCTCATGGAACTCTGCTGTTCTCTGACATGAGACTTCAGTTCAATTTAGTCACTCAGTTGTGAACGACTCTTTGCCACCCTACTGACTACAGCACGCCAGACTTCCCTGTCTATGACTGACTCTCTCAGAGCCTACTCAAACTCACACACATTGCATCGGTGATGCCATCCAACCATCTCATCCTCTGTTGTCCCCTTCTTTTCCCACCTTCAATCTTTCCCAGCATCAGGGTCTTTTCCAGTGAGTTGGTTCTTTGCATCAGGTAGCCAGAAGATTGAAATTTCAGCTTGAGCATCTGTCCTTCCAGTGAGTAGTCAGGACTGATTTCCTTTAGGATAGACTGGTTGGATCTCCTTGCAGTCCAAGGGACTCTCAAGAGTCTTCTCCAACACCATAGTTAAAATGCATCAATTCTTCGACAGTCAACTTGCTTTATAATCCAACTCTCAGATCCATACAGTGACTGCGGGAAAAATCGTAGCTTTGACTAGATGGACCTTTGTTGATAACTGTCTCTGCTTTTTATTATGCTGTCTTGGATCAGAGGTGTCGACTGTAAGACCCCATAGACTGCAGCACTCCAGGCCTCCCTGTCCATCACCAACTCCTGGAGTTTACCCAAATTCATGTTCATTGAGTTGATGATGCCATCCAACCATCTCATCCTCTGTCGTCCCCTTCTCCTCCCGCCTTCAATCTTACCCAGCATCATGGTCTTTTCAAATGAGTCAGCTCTTCACATCAGGTGGCCAAAGTATTGGAGTTTCAGCTTCAGCATCAGTCCTTCCAATGAACACCCAACACTGATCTCCTTTAGGATGGACTGGTTGGATCTCCTTGCAGTCCAAGGGACCCTCAAGAGTCTTCTCCAACACCACAATTCAAAAGCACCAGTTCTTTGGCACTCAGTTTTCTTTGTACTCCAACTGTCACATCCATACACGACTACTGGAAAAACCATAGCCTTGACTAAAGGGACCTTTATTGACAAAATAATCTCTTCTTTTTAAGATGCTGTCTAGGTTGGTCATAGCTTTTCTTCGAAGGAGCAAACGTCTTTTAATTTCATGGCTACAATCACCATCTACAGTGATTATGGAGCCCGAAAAAATAAAGTCTGACACTGTTTCCACTGTTTCCCCATCTATTTGCCATGAAGTGATGGGACCATATGCCATGATCTTCGTTTTCTGAATGTTGAGCTTTAAGCCAACTTTTTCACACTCCTCTTTCATTTTCATCAAGAGGCTCTTTAGTTCTTCACTTTCTGCCATAAGGGTGGTGTCATGTCCATATATGAGGTTATTGATATTTCTCCTGGAAATCTTGACATCAGCTTGTGCTTCTTCCAGCCCAGCGTTTCTCATGATGTACTCTGCATATAAGTTCAATAAGCAGGCTGACAAACACAGCCTTGATGTACTCCTTTCCCGATTTGGAACCAGTCTGCTGTTCCATGTCCATTTCTAACTGTTGGATCTTGACCTGCATACCAGTTTCTCAGGAGGCAGGTCAGGTGGTTTGGTATTGCTATCTCTTTAAGAATTTTCCACAGTTTATTGTGATCCACACATCAAAGACTTTGTCATAGTCAATAAAAACAAAAGTAGATGTTTTTCTGGAACTCTCTTGCTTTTTCCATGATCCATCGGATGTTGGCAGTTTGATTTCTGGTTCCTCTGCCTTTTTGAAATCCAGCTTGAACATCTGGAATTTCATGGTTCATGTACTGTTGAAGCCTGGTAAAAGGTCGTTGTTGAATTACGACGCCGGGATTCTTGGCCTCCGGAGGAGAAGAATTCAATCCGGGGCCAGAGACGAGGCTTGATCGCTCAGAGCTTGTGTAATAAAGTTTTATTAAAGTATAAAGGAGATAGAGAAAGCTTCTGACATAGGCATCAGAAGGGGGTAGAAAGAGTACCCGCCTGCTAGCCTTCAGCTGGATGTTATATAGTCACCAGCAGCCTGTTAACTTAGAATGGCACCAGGCCCCTCACCCATAAGATGTATTTTGGGATAACCTTGGCTCCAAATGGTTTATCTTGGGCCATAAAATGATTAACTTGAATCTTGAAGAAGGGCAGGTCACCATACAAAAAGTTTCATTTACATAGATTAGAGGAACAATATAGGAGTATAACATACTGGTTTATCAAGTAGGTTCTGAGCCCAAAAGGCGGAACCAACTTGAAGACAGAGTTTGGGGTGGATGCATAGTACATTAGCATAGCTTAAGACAAACATTTCCATAAGAAAAAGGCATTGGTTAACTTCAGGTGAAATCAGATGTCATTATGGCAACACAGAATTTTAAGAGAAACCTCCTTTTAAATTTGTATAGAGAAGGAAAAAATATCGCTAGTTTGTTTCCTCCTGTCGCTTAAGAGAGAGAAAATGTCTGACACTTGCAGGCTGTTTCCTCCGTTTGGCGACCCCTGGCCTTCCTGCCTGTTACCCTCTCACTGGCTTGGAGAATTTTGAGCATTACATTGCTAGCATCTGAGATGAGTACAATTGTGCAGTAGTTGGAGCACTTATGGCATTAACTTTCTTTGGGATTGGAATGAAAACTGGCCTTTTCCAGTCCTGTGGCCATGCTCAGTTTTCCAGATTTGCTGGCGTATTGAGTGCAGCAGTTCCACAGCATCATCTTTTAGGATTTGAAGTAGCTCCACTGGAATTCCATCACCTCCACTAGCTTTGTTCAAAATGATGCTTCCTAAGGTCCACTTGACTTCACATTCCAGGATGTCTGGCTCTAGGTGAGTGATCACATCATCGTGGTTATCTGGGTTATGAAGATCTTTTTTGTATAGTTCTTCTGTGTATTCTTGCCACCTCTACTTAATATCTTCTGCTTCTGTTAGGTCCATACCATTTTTGTCCTTTATTGTGCTCATCTTTGGATGAAATGTTCCCTTGGTATCTCTGATATTTTGAAGAAATCTCTAGTCTTTCCCATTCTGTTGTTTTCCTCTTTTTCTTAGCGTTGATTGCTGAAGAAGCCTTTCTTTTATCTCTTCTTGCTATTCTTTGGAACTCTGCATTCAAATGGGTATATCTTTCCTTTTCTCCTTTGCCTTTAGCTTCTCTTCTTTTCTCAGCTATTTGTAAGGCCTTGTCCGACAACTGTTTTGCCTTTTTGCATTTCTTTTTCTTGGGCATGGTGTTGATCACTGCCTCCTGTATAGTGTTGTGAACCTCCGTCCATAGTCTTCAGGCACTCTAATCCCTTGAATCTATTTGTCACTTCCACTGTAAGGGATTTGATTTAGGTCATACCTGAATGGTCTAGTGGTTTTTCCTACTTTCTTCAATTTAAGTCTGAATTTGGCTATAAGAAGTTCATGATCTGAGCCACAGTCAGCTCCTGGTCTTGCTTTTGCTGACTGTATAGAGTCTCTGTCTTTGGCTGCAAAGAATATAATCAGTCTGATTTCGGTATTGACCATCTGGTGATGTCCATGTGTAGAGTCTTCTCTTATGTTGTTGGAAGAAGGTGTTTGCTATGAGCAGCGCGTTCTCTTGGCAAAACTCTGTTAGCCCTTGAGCTGCTTCATTTTGTTCTAAGGCCAAATTTGCTTGTTTTTCCAGGTAGCTCTTGACTTCCTACTTTTCATTCCAGTCCCCTATAATGAAGAGGACATCTTTTTGGGCTGTTCGTTCTAGAAGGTTTTATTGGTTTTCGTAAAACTATTCAACCTCAACTTCTTCAGCATTACTGGTCGGGGCATCAACTTGGATTTCTTTATTGATTGGTTTGCCTTGGAAATGAACAGAGGTCCTTCTGTCGTTTTTGAGATTTCATCCCAAGTACTGCATTTTGGACTCTCTTGTTGATCATGATGGCTACTCCATGTCTTCTAAAGGATTCTTGCCCACAGTAGTAGATATAACTGTCATTTGAGTTAAATTCACCCATTCCAGTCCATCTTAGTTCACTGATTTCTAAAATGTCAGTGTTCACTCTTGTCATCTCCTGTTTGACCACTTCCAATTTGCCTTGATCTGTGGACCTAATATTCCAGGTTCCAGTGCAGAATTGGACTTTACTTTCATCACCCATCACATCCACAACTTAAACACACTATATTTTAATTATTGTCTCTCTTGGCTGTGAGTATAGAGACCTGTATCTATCAGTGCCTGGCACAGTGGAGACACTTGATGCTTACTCTTTGGGTGACTCATACTCCTAAAGCTCTGTCCATCTCAAATGGCAGCTTTTACTTTGAACTTTCGGTGTAGTTTGCGCTTGTCGTATTATACTATAGGAGTAGGATTTTTTGGTACAAATTCATGTAAGTGGAAAACAGTTGTTACAGGTTTTCAAGTTTAACCAGTAATATAGAAGCTTGATTACTGTCATTTTTATAATTGTGAAATGTTCAACTTCTGTCCTTTAAAGACTCATATTAAATTGCAGAATACATGTTATATCTCGTGCTTTCCAGTAGAACTTTCTGAGATGATAGAAATGTCCTCTAACAGTTCTGTCCAGTACCGTAGTCACTAGCCTCTGGAACTGTTGAGCAGTTAAAATGGGGCTATTGTGACTGAGGAATTGAATTTTAAGTTTTATTTACTTTAAGTAGCTGCATTTGGCTAGCAACTATTCTTTAAACAGAGCAATTATAGTCAATTTTTTAGTAACTTTTCCAGTTCTCTCCCTACTTATCATGTTCTCTTACTCATTTCAGTAGTTAGTATATTTAACATCCTCCACCGCTAGCCCTTACCCCTCTGCCTTTGTGTTTTCAGATCTGCTTGTAAAACATTGGACATTGGTGCTTAGATAGTGATTGGAATTAAATGCCCTCTTCTCTTTTTCCTCTTCTGTTAAAGGATCAAGTAGATACAGCCGTACAAGAACTCCTTCAGCTGAAAGCACAGTACAAGTCTCTGACGGGAGTAGACTATAAGCCTATCTCTGCCACTGGGGCTGAGGAGAAAGATAAGAAAAAGAAAGAAAAAGAAAATAAATCTGAAAAGCAGAATAAGCCTCAGAAGCAAAATGACAGCCAAAAGAAAGACTCCTCTAAAAACCAAGGAAGTGGGCTGTCGCCAAATGGAGCAGGGGAAGGACAAGGGCCTAAGAAGCAGACCAGGTAAGAAAACGGGAGCTTCAGTTGAAGTGAAGCAAAGTTGTAGATGAATTTTCAACTTTTAATTATTGAAAAAAAACTTATTTTTGGTTAGTTTGACTATCACATTAAATTGGAGAATGCTAAATGTATAATGTGAGCAGATAGCTTCTGTTCATTTTCTGTATATTTAAATGGTAACACATTCATTTGCTTGGTTCAAGAATCTTAGAATATAAAAAGTTCAGTGAAATCTCAGTCCTATGCTTGTTTCCCATTTCCCCAGTTCCTCCTACCACCATAATGAACTGGTCACCAGTGTTACTAGTTTCTTCTCTATCCATCAAGAGATTTTCATTCGCTTACACAAGTAAAAACAAATACATATATATGTATGTATTTTTGGAAAAGATCGGATGCTGGGAAAGATTGAAGGCAAAAGGAGAAGGGGGGCGACAGATGAGATAGTTGGGTAATGTCACTGACTCAATGAATATGAGTTTGAGCAAGCTCCGGGAGACAGTGGAGGACAGGGAAGCTCGGTGTACTGTGATCTATGGAATTGTAGAGTTGCCTACCACAACTTAGCTACTGAATAGCAAAAATGTTATTTTTTTCTCTTTTTCCTCCCTTTAACACAATTGTTAACCTAACTATACATATTGTTTTGTACTTTAGCAGATTTGTGAGGACTAAATGAGAACTTCATTTGAAATAGGTTTTTAAAATGGTTGGTTAAATATGAAACAAACCTGGTTTAAAGATGACACCCGCTGTGGAATACACAGTGTTTCTATATTTCCAATCCATGTGAACAATAAGATTCCTCCATTATCCCCATCTCAAAATTAGAGTGAACGCTATGTGAGATTCTCTCGAAGCTAAACCTGAGCTAAGCTGATGTTAGCAGCTACTACTTAGAGATACTTCGGTGTTAAAGATTTTTTAGCTGAATTTCAAATCCTGCCTCTCGTCTCTCATGACATCCTCTCTCTCGTCTCTCCTTAAACAAGAGAATACAACTGTGACTTTTCTTGTGTATCGACTAGGTGATGAGAGTTATAGAATAGTAGAGGCGAGAACTCTGATGCTGGGAGGGATTGGGGGCAGGAGGAAAAGGGGACGACAGGATGAGAGGCTGATGGTATCCCTGACTTGATGGACGAGAGTCTAAGTGAACTCCGGGAGTTGGTGATGGACAGGGAGGCCTGGTGTGGCGCGATTCATGGGGTCGCAATGAGTCGGACACGACTGAACGACTGAACTGAACTGAGAGGCGAGAACAGAACATTTTACCTTTTACCTTCTGACTGCTTGTGAAAGGGCCAGACTTCATGTAGACATTTTGCTGAGATGTGTCAGAATAAAAAATGGAGAATTCAAATGTGAATACATTCAGCTAGTAAGCCAATAAACTCTAAAAAGATGGACCTTTTATAAGACATAACTATTGGGTAGACTTTCTGGGTGAATTTTAAGACTGCAGTTTGCTGAATAATTGTCAGTGTTTCAATAAAAAGATTATTGCCTAGGTTAGTTTTTTATTGTAGACCTAATTTATTTTGGAAGCATCTATCTGTGACTTTTATTGACTGAAGTTAAGGAAAAACTTATAAAACGTGTAAGGATATATATACACACACATATACATATTTATGTATTGACATATGTATATATATATAGCCATTGTTTTTTACTATTTACAGGTTACTTACAGTGAGACACTGATGTAACTCTAATTTATCTGGATTGAGATTGGCAAAAACTTCCTTTTATTTTTTAGCGAGAATAAATTCTGTCTTTACTACAAATTAGTAGTAATTTATAGGCAATGGCACCCCACTCCAGTACTCTTGCCTGGAAAATCCCATGGATGGAGGAGCCTGGTGGGCTGCAGTTCATGGGGTCGCTAGAGTTGGACACAACTGAGTGAGTTCACTTTCACTTTTCACTTTCCTGCATTGGAGAAGGAAATGGCAACCCACTCCAGTATTCTTGCCTGGAGAATCCCAGGGACGGGGGAGCCTGGTGGGCTGCCGTCTAGGGTCGCACAGAGTCGGACACGACTGAAGTGACTTAGCAGCAGCAGTAGTAATTTATAAAGAACTTAAAAGGTAACTTAACTTTGTAAAAGGAACGTCTGCATTAAAATCATGAGCTTTTTGTTAGGTTTAGCTTTCCTAATTTTTGTAGACAGTATCACACTACCCTTTAAGAAATGACAATTTTCTAGGATAAAAATATAGGGATGAATACAGAAGAGATGCAAACATAGAAATAACTCATACTGAAGAAAAACAAGCCATTTTTAAGTTTCGGGGTTTATTTCTATTCAGCCTCAAACCAGTTGCTGGATGAAGAGATTTATATTTTATTTTTTATATCTACAGGTTGGGTCTTGAGGCCAGAAAAGAAGACAATCTTGCAGATTGGTATTCTCAAGTGAGTATGGGCTCAGTTGATTTCTTCTTTTAAATTTCTCAAAGGCTACTTACATTTAGGTTCTAAAATCCAGATACAGAGTAATAATGTATAATGCCTTCAGTAATCCATAGTATGGTCATGTGAAGTGTCAGTTTTCAGAGCATGCTCACAGCAAGTATTGAACCGAGAAGTAGATCATGAGATAGTCATTATTTTATTTTTATTTTGTTTTTTTTGGTGAGGTGAAAGTATTTGTCCAAAGTAACAAAACAGTAAAACAGCAGAAGCAAGATTAGGATTCAAGTCTTACAAATTTAGAGTACTCTTGTTTCTTAGAAGGATCTAGAAAGATCTGTCTTACATGCACATAAAGAGGATACACCAGCAGGGAAAGCCTCCAGACTTGAAGCTTGACTGTCATACTCTTGGCACTTACACTGTAATTTTGGTTCAATTTAGGCTTCATAGAATGTATTTTTCTTTTAAAAAGGTCATCACAAAGTCAGAAATGATTGAATATTATGATGTAAGTGGCTGCTATATCCTTCGTCCCTGGGCATATTCCATTTGGGAATCCATCAAGGACTTTTTTGATGCTGAGATCAAGAAACTCGGTGTTGAAAACTGCTATTTCCCCATGTTTGTGTCTCAAGGTGCATTAGAGAAAGAGAAGACTCATATTGCTGACTTTGCCCCTGAGGTAAATTAGCCCGCTTTATCTCTTTTTGCATTTTTCTCTTATAAAGTCAGAAGTATATTTTCAGTTCACACTTGAATAGTAATTTAAAAGACAGGTTACAGCAGTCAACTTAGAGAAATGTAAAGCCATTTAAAAAAATTATATTTCTTTCATCAGTGTAAATCATGATTCTTTTTGTTACATTAATTAACCGGCTTTATTTTTCAGTAAAAATTACAAATACAGTATAAATTATAATTTATAAATTATAAAATATTATGATTTTATATTATAAAATATAAAAAATAATAAAGACAGTAAATACCTTTTCTCACAGTGAACAATAGTGGTTATTTTAACTTGCTTAATTGATATAGCAAAACTTGAAACAGAAATTTGCCTACATCTGTGTTCTTTCTCTAAAGTGATGTTTAAAAAATGTATGAAAAATGATTTTATATTGCTAGGTTGCTTGGGTGACAAGATCTGGCAAAACAGAGTTGGCAGAACCAATTGCAATTCGTCCTACCAGTGAAACAGTGAGGATGGGCCTTGGAACACAGGAGAAAAGCTCATTGAACATTAGAGACAGCTTCCAGAGTTGAGTTTCACCTTTTATTTTGTGATATTTATAATTCCTATTGAGGATACAAAGTTTAATGAATGTTAATAAGGATGAGTGCAGATTTGAGTGGCATAGAATTTTGTTCTCTGACAGTGTGCTTTGTGGAGCTCTTCGTCATCCAGATAAAATTAAAAAAAAAAAAAACACTTGTATCATTTTTAATTTCATGCTATAATTTTTCAGAACTTCCCATAGAGTTTTATTCTTGGAATTGATTATAAAATTGCAAACACTAGTGTTTTATGCCATATTGACTTGAAATTAATCATTTTCATGTTACATTTATATAGAGTTTTTATAGGTTAAAAAGTGATTTCATTTACACCTTGTATTATTCTCACAATGGTGTAGTTAGGAAAGTAGAGACAGCTACTGTTATCTCCATTTTGCAGGTTAAAGAAAAAAGCTCTGATGGGATAAATGGTTTTCCTAAAATTACACATAGTAAATGGCAATACTGCTTGGAAAGTTCGAGCCTTTGGGCTTGTCAGTGTCTTCGAAAGTGGTTATCCGTCTTTAGAACTAGGGATTGTTTGCTCTTTATTTGGTACTTCCAGTGATACTCTTAATAATGATGCATTATGAAAATTATGACACCCAACTTTTTTTTTTTCACATGGCAGATTGGCAAAGTTTTCTTTTTATTTATTAATTATAGATAATCCCGAATAGGCTATGATAAGACAAATGTCTTCACTTAACTTATCAGTTCATGGCAAGAGCTTTCAGACTCTGGGTAGACACAGCAGATAGATTTAATGTAAAGTTTGAGAGCTGCTGCATTTAGCAGGTTATTTAACTTTCTAAGCTCAGCTTCCACATTTTCATTGAGATGATATTTATTTCGTGGGTTAAATGTGAGGATTGAATAGTGTAATGAATGCAAAGAACTTAATATAGAACATAGTATGTACTGTAAGATGTTTACTTAGTGTCTTAGAAACAAAACACTGAGAAGTTGTCACATGTAAACCTCATTGTGAAGAACATAAAATGCGGTCAGGTTTTTTCTTGACTAATCCATTTTATGAACTACAATACCATTCACTCACCTGCATAAATTCAGCGCTTTAGTTCCTAATGTGTTGCTGGTTTAATGGTACCAGCCTTCAAGGGGAATGACTAACTGCCCATGCTTCCCTGTGTCTTTTCAGTAATGTATCCTGCATATGCGAAGTGGGTGCAGTCCCACAGAGACCTGCCCATAAAGCTCAACCAGTGGTGCAATGTGGTGGTAGGTGCACTCCCATCTTACAGTTCTTCATTCTTCTTCTCAGCCATTAAAAAAAAAAACACATTTTTTTTTCTTGCTTTTATATTCAAAGGATTGGGAATATGAAAGCATTTTTGAAATATTGATATTTTGGATCACAATTAGGATTTCTGATTGCTTACCACATAGAGTTGTCACTAAAAATTGAAAAGCTCCAACGATCAAACTGTGTTCTTGCCTCTTCCAGCGTTGGGAGTTCAAGCACCCTCAGCCTTTCTTACGTACGCGTGAATTCCTCTGGCAGGAAGGGCACAGTGCCTTTGCTACATTTGAAGAGGCAGCAGAAGAGGTATAAAAGTTGTGTTCCGTATTAATTCTGTTCTAATTCTTTGTCCAGACTATGCATTTCCCCCGCCGCCCCCAGCTGTGAGTAATGCAATGCTATCTACATAGTAGTAATCATTCAGTAAATAACTAAGTTGAAATTTGGTCTGATCTTGAAGTGACATTATAAGACAGCTTTCTGGTATAAATTGTTTTGTTCCTTAAAATTTACCTGTCACCTTTTAAAGTTAAAAACAGGTTAATTCAAATGTGTTAATGTTCGTTGCTCAGTCACGTCTGACTCTATGCGACCCCATGGACTGTAGCTCACCAGGCTCCTCTGTCCATGGTATTCTCGTGGCAAGAATATTGGAATGGATTACCATTCCCTTCTCCAGAAGAATCTTCCTGATCCAGGGACTAGCCTGGATCTTCTGCACTGCAAGCAGATTCTTTACTGTCTAAGCATGAACTTAAGGAACTGCTTATTGAAATTTTATTAGAAAATGTACTACTTTAAATTTTCAGGTGAAAATAGTTTTGGACTTCAACGTATAGAAGAAATTATATTATCATGGGTCAAATTAATTATTCTTCAGGGTGTCTTCACCCAGGTTACTGTGTATCTTTCATAAGCATTCATTTTTCTATTATATTCTAAATTTATGTACATTAAAAATTATTCTAAAACATAACTAATGAGAACCTACTGTATATCTCAGGGGACCTTTTTCAGTGCTCTGTGGTGATCTAAATGGGAAGGAAAAAGAGGGAATAGTACAGCTGATTCTCTTTGCTGTACAGTAGAAGCTAGTGCAACATTGAAAAGCAGTTATACTCCAATAAAAATTAATTTAGAAAAATGCTCCATTTCTTTGAGTTCTGCTTTGTCTCTCTTAATGAATTCACACTGGCTGCTTTAACCTTTCCAATAAAAAAAGTTTTTGTTGTTTGAAGTGCTTTCCCTACCACAGTTATTACAGATCTATAACCAATAAATATAGCATAAATTTGAACACTTTTACATTTAACATGTTACAGGTTTTGCAGATACTTGACTTATATGCTCAGGTATATGAAGAACTCCTGGCAATTCCTGTTGTAAAAGGAAGAAAGACTGAAAAGGAGAAATTTGCTGGAGGAGATTACACCACTACAGTGGAAGCATTTATATCTGCCAGTGGAAGAGCTATCCAGGTATCAGACTGCCACAGAGGATTCCTAAGTGACTGAAAGCATAGCCATGGCCAATCTGATAAGTTTCTTCTGCCATCAGAGAAGTAGACTCTTAAAAAAAAAAAAAATATCACATGCTTCTAGGTCGTATTATAATTTCAAGCCCATCTGTTCCATTTCCCCCAAATCTCCAACATCAGTTAAGTCAAGCTTGTATCCTGAATTACCAGATCATGGATATATTTTTTTAAACCTTTGTAATTAAAGTATTCCTATGAAAGGGTCTGCCCACAGCAGAAGAGGTATAATAGTTGTCTTCTGTATTAATTCTGATATAATTTTTTTTTTTACTAATCTTACTCTCTTTTGTATCAGTTATGCTTTAAAAACTCATTTAACATAAAAAATCAGGGAAGATAAAGCAGATCTAGTGCATGCTAAGGTGTGTGGTCTTAACCGTTGTTATTGTCATAGATTGTTAAAAGCTGTGTTTCTCTATTTTAGGGAGCCACATCACATCATTTAGGACAGAATTTCTCAAAAATGTTTGAAATCGTTTTTGAAGATCCAAAGACAGCAGGAGAGAAGCAGTTGGCCTATCAGAACTCCTGGGGCCTGACAACTCGAACTATCGGTGTGATGACCATGGTTCATGGGGACAATGTGGGCTTAGTGCTGCCGCCCCGTGTAGCCTGTGTTCAGGTAAGAAAGGTATTCCCGCTCATCATTTCTTTTATAAAATTCAAGCCATATTTAGTGAAGAAAATTCAAGTGTGCTTTTCTGAATGTCATTCAGGTAGGTTTTGCTAATACAGAATACAGCCTAGATTTCAGTGTGTGTAACTATGTGTATTATTCATATCACTGTTTTCTACCCTTTAAAATTTTCTACCTACTTTATAAAACTTCTAGAAATTATTTATTGAAATGATTTATAATAAGTTAAATGAGAAACAAAAATGCATTCATCATGGACAAACAATACGTAGCTCATTGCTAGATATTCTGTGTAGACCACAGAAGTTGATTTCTATGAAGCTTTATAGTCACCAGGAGGTTTTGATTTGTGAGTACTATGTGGTGATTGTGACTTCATTACTTTTGTATGATGCTGCTTTGTATAAATTTGTGATATCGTGCTGGATTCTAGGTGGTGGTTATTCCCTGTGGCATCACAAATGCACTTTCTGAAGAAGACAGAGATGCTCTACTTGCAAAATGCAATGATTATCGAAGGCGGTTACTCAGTGTCAGTATTCGAGTTCGAGTTGATTTGCGAGATAATTACTCCCAGGTTGGAAATTCAATCACTGGGAACTCAAGGTAAAGGCTTCCCTTGCTTATTTTACTCCCACTCTCCCAATTTTGAAGTTTGTTGTTTGAATAAGAATGAACTTGAATACCTTGTTTATGGTTAACAAACCCCCTATGGTTGTTACTAAAACGTTTATATCAAGAATTCATAAAATAAGTTATTTCAGTAGTAAGACTATCAGAATCATGGTGCATGGACATCAGCTATTAATAGCTGTCATAGGTGCAGCTAATCAGAGAGTAATTTCACACCACAGTTTCACAGTGGTTTGTTCATTCTTACTTTGTAAGTTCAAGTCTAGTCTAAATTTTGGTTTAATGTTTTTGATTTAACTTTTATTGCACAGTCATTAATAGGTGATCTGCATTCTTCATTCCATTTTTCAGACTTGTTGGATTTAACTTTTTCTTAATGATGAAACAGGAAATCTTGGTAGAACTAGCAGTTAGGAGTCAAAAATTTATAAACTCATATGGGAAGAGGTAGTGAGGTTGCAGGTTCAAGCTTTCAAATATGCAATCTTAGCCATACTGGGATTATTCAGTATCAATGCATGTTGGGTTCCCAGAGTTGCTCATCTTTATCTCTTTATTTGTCTTAAATGGCCCCTCAGATAAATCTCTGCTGAAGGATAGTAGTTATATTGATGCTGCTTTCCTTTTGTGATATATTTTTTCCTTTAATACTCTCCTGCCTTTAATAAAGACTTTAAAGTTGTGTAAATTTCCCTTTAATTGCAGTCTTTTTTACTTACTTGGAAATAGCAAGTGTATGATTTCAGTAATACCTTGTCTAAACCTATTTGTACTAGCCCAAGATACCAAAAAGAAACTTTTCCCTTGCTACTAACTGGACTGAAAGGTAGAAAATAGTCACCCCTGCTTGTGGGGCTCTCCTTTGCCATCCTCGGATCTGTCCCAGCTCTCCCTTGCCCAGGAGAGGATGTAGTCCCAGTGCATTTTTATTGTCGTGTCTCTTTAGTTTCTTTTAATCAGGATAGTTCCTCAGCCTTCCGTTGTCATCCATGGCATTTACATTTTTGTAAATATAGGTCAGTTATTTTATAGAACGTTCTTCTGTTTTGATGATTGCTCATTAACTTTTGCCTTCTCCAGTAACTTTTCTTCTCTCTTCCTGCTGAGGGTAGTCTCCCACTTTTGATTTTCTGATTTTCTGCACTGATTTTTATTATTTGTATATATGCCTTAATTACCCTGCAAAACATGAAGTTTTGAGGACAGGATCTCTTTCTTATTCATCTTTTTAAATCTCACTGCACTTAACACTGCTTCTTAACGCATGTATCAGTTCAGTTCAGTCTCTCAGTCGTGTCTGACTCCTTGTGACCCCATGAACTGCAGCAGGCCAAGCCTCCCTGTCCCAACACCAACTCCCAGAGTCCACCCAAACTCATGTCCATTGAGTCGGTGATGCCATCCAACCGTCTCTTCCTCTGTTGTCTCCTTCTCCTCCTCCCCTCAATCTTTCCCAGCATCAGAGTCTTTTCAAATGAGTCAGCTCTTCACATCAGGTGGCCAAAGTATTGAAGTTTCAGCTTCAACATCCGACCCTCCAATGAACACCCAGGATTGATCTCCTTTAGGATGGACTGGTTGGATCTCCTTGTAGTCCAAGGGACTCTCAAGAGTCTTCTCCAACACCACAGTTCAAAAGCATCAATGCTTCAGTGCTCAGCTTTCTTTATAGTCCAACTCTCACATCCATACATGACCACTGGGAAAACCATAGCCTTGACTAGACGGACCTTTGTCAGCAAAATAATGTCTCTGCTTTTTAATATGCTGTCTACGTTGGTCATAACTTGCTTTCTAGGGAGTAAGCGTTTTTTAATTTCATGGCTGCAATCACCATCTGCAGTGATTTGGGAGCCCCCAAAATAAAGTCTCTCACTGTTTCCATTGTTGCCCCATCTATTTGCCATGAGGTGATGGGACCAGATGCCATAGTCTTAGTTTTCTGAATGTTGAGCTTTAAGCCAGCTGTTCATGGGGTTCTCGATCAAGAATACTGAAGTGGTTTGCCATTCCCTTCTCCAGTGGACTGCATTCTGTAAGACCTCTCCCCTATGACCTGTCCGTCTTGGGTGGCCCCACACGGCATGGCCTAGTTTCACTGAGTTAGACAAGGCTGCAGTGCATGAACACATGTATCCATTGGATGAATAAAGGGAAACAATAAAATAATGTGAAAGTATATAGTATTTTGTTCCAGAGTGTTATTTTATAAAGTAAGTCTTCTCTAGGGGGTAAATCTTTTTTTTCTAGAGTAACATTTACATTTTTTTCTTTGGCTTTGGTTTGGGGGATGACTACTGATCAGCTGAACTGTATAGACAGGCTCCTAATTTAAATTCAAAACTATTATAGAGGATCATTCACT
Organism: Aepyceros melampus; assembly: GCA_006408695.1. Lineage (NCBI taxonomy): Eukaryota > Metazoa > Chordata > Mammalia > Artiodactyla > Bovidae > Aepyceros > Aepyceros melampus. The sequence goes on along the minus strand of SJXQ01009876.1, from coordinate 320,804 downwards.
CAAAAAAGAAAAGCTTTATTTGTCAGGAAGTTTCTAGCCCCTAAAAGTGGGCTCTCTCTCAAGCCTTAATCCACTCAGAGCAAACTCATTATGTGGATTCACAAGGATTGAACATCCACAAGGCTTAAACTTGGATATGCTCCTTAAGCTCCTTTGTAAAAACCCTGGGCTCCTGGGGAGTGGTTCTCAGAGTGCAGTCCCAGGACCAGCAGCTCAGCATCACGGGAGAACTTGGTGAAAGTGAAGGGAGAAGTCACTCAGGCATGTCCGACTCTGCGGCCCCATGGACTGTAGCCCGCCAGGCTTCTCTGTCCGTGGAATTCTCCAGGCAAGAATACTGGAGTGGGTAACCAGTTCCCTTCTCCAGGGGATCTTCCCAGCCCAGGGATAGAACCCACATCTCCCGCATTGCAGATGGATTCTTTACCATCTTAGAACTTGATAGGATTACAAATTCTTGGGCCACATCACTGGACCTACGGTGATCAGAAACTCAGGTGGTGGAGCCCAGCAGTATGTGCTTTGACAAGTGCTTCAGTAATTCTGATGCTCAAGGTAGAGCAGCCAGAGCCAAGGCCTTCCCACCAAAGCACATCATGTGCCATGAATGAGTCCAGGATGTGCCAAGGAGCCTACTGTGTTACCCCCGTGTGCCATGCAAGTGTGATTTTCCATGTGTGCTGTTATGTGAGAGAAGTTAGGAACAGCTGCCCTCATGTTTCCCGTTAAACTCTTTCCCAGCTCAGAGCCACTCGGGCAGTACCTTCTTTCCTTAGGTTTACGCCTTCTCATTGGAATACATTTCTGAAGTGTATCAGGAACATTACCTTCTCTCTAAAATGGTTTGCGTCTGTCTTTGTGTTTCGGATGCTTATGCTTTGCAGCAGGTGAAGCCATGCCACCAGTCTGTTTATTCAGTGGGAGATGCGCGTGTGTCATTTTCACTGCGTTTTTGTTTTCTAGGGAGTCCCGATTAGACTCGAAGTTGGGCCACGTGATATGAAGAACTGTCAGTTTGTAGCTGTCAGGCGAGACACTGGAGAAAAGCTGACAATTGCTGAAAATGAGGCTGAGATGAAGCTTCATGCTATTTTGGAAGACATCCACATTAACCTCTTTACCCGGTCAGTTCCTTAGAGTTGCTTGTGTCTCCGTCTTCTCATTGTGCTCAGCCTTTGAGATCTCTACCAGGGAATCCGTGATTGCCCCCACGGGAAGTCATCTTTCCCTCCGAACTCCCACGGTTCTTAATTGGCCTTTCTGTTTGGTTTTTTGACTTGCATTGTGATTATTTTCTATATGCTTTCTGCTCTCGATTGGGTTTGGAGTGATGGACTGTCTGTCTCTTCAACTGATTTGGGTTCATTTTAGATCCAGACTTTTATGATACATAAGATTTGAGGGGCAGAAGCACTGATTCTCACTTGTTGGGTACACATTAGCAGCACCTGGGGAGCTTTTCAAACTATCTGTGCCTAGGACCCTCCCCAAGAGGTGTTAATTTAACTGGCCTAGAGGGCCTGGCACCTTGAGTAGTAAACGCCCTCTGGTGGTGATAATATGTCACCAAGGCTAAGAGCCTCCTGAAGCAGGTGATGAGAAGGCTTGAGGCTGCCCTGACCTCTGGAGAGGGGACTTTTAGAATAACAGATCTCAAGGCAGAGCACTAGAAGATGGGTGGCCTTTGGGTAGCACCTTATTTTCCTTCCTGTCCACCTGAAGCAGAGAGGAAGACCTGTGGCCACTGGGGATAGAGGCTCAGTTTGGGGTGGGGGCCTTGCCTGCACCTTCCTCGTTTATCCTCTGATACCTGTGTCTGATTCATGTTCATCTTCAGTAAATCTTGCACATAAGGAGTGAATCAGTTTTATCCTTGGCTTTGGTGCTTTTATGTGATGGTAGGCAAGTGAACTTGCTTTTGTTGGCTGGCTTGCCTTAAAATGCGAATGATAATATGTCTCTCGAGGATGACTTTCATGGATTTATTTGGCCAACAAATGCATAATCCATGTGAAGTTCATCTGAACTCCAAGCAGGAGGTACTGTCAGAGATGCAAGATTGGAAAGCTGCCTGTCCTCGTTGCTGTCGCCTGAATAGTGCTCTCAGCGTGGTAATCCTTCTCCAGAGACTCTCTTCAGAGTCTCCTGGGAGCTTTGGGAACAGAAAAATACCTGGGCCTTATACCTGGAGACTCTGATTCATTAGTTTTAAGATAGAGTCTGGTCATCTGTGTTGTTAAAATGCTCTGTGTGATCCAGATGTGCACCGCTGTTTGGAAAAAACACTGCTTTAATGGCTAAAAAAACAGGACTTTTTAAATTGACATTAAAAAAAAAATTTTAGTAGGAGGCTAATTACTTTATAATATTGTGGTGGGTTTTGCCATACATTGACATGAATCCGCCACGGGTGTACATGTGTCCCCCATCCTGACCCCCCTCCCACCTCCCTCCCCATCCCATTCCTCAGGGTCATACCAGTGCACCAGCCCTGAGCCGCCCTGTCTCTTGCATTGAACCTGGACTGGCGATCTGTTTCACATATGATAATATACATGCTTCATTGCTATTCTCTCAAATCATCCCACCCTCACCTTCTCCCACAGAATCCAAAAGTCTGTTCTTTACATCTATGTATTGACATTTTAATTCAGTAAATTTATTAATATAAGTTGCTTACATTAATAGTGCATTTTTCCCCCTCCTTAATGCTTCAGCCTTGGAAGTGGCATATTCCTTTCTGTATCTCATTGGCTGTAGCTTAGTCACTTGGGCCCACCCACCTCACTGCAAAAAAGTCAAGAAAGGGAAACAGATTTGGTGGACGGCAAATAGTCATGGTCAGGGTTCCCACAGTCTAGCCCCGAGGTTCAGAAAAGAAACATATGCCTTCTCTTCATTGGTCCCACCTGTGAGTGCTCCTGTGTGATGTGTGACTGTGAGTGTGGAGGAGAATAATATTTATTTCATTTCTGGAACCTGAGGTTCTTACAGAAGACTTACAGAGTATGTGAAAATAGCTTGAATAATGTATATTTATGTGTTTTTTTTTAAACATTTTCATGCCTTTGTGTTTGATTCTCACAATAGTTTGATGTGGTGGTTAGATGAGTATTTTTCCAATTTTATAGAAGGGAAAACTAAGACCAGAGAAGTTTAAATAATAACCTAGACTCTGGTACATAATAAGTGATAAAGCCAGGAGTTAGAATATTGATCAGCAGATATTTAATGACTATGACAAAAGTACTTGTTACCTGCATGTGCTTGGCAAATTTTTTAACGTTTCCAATAATGCAGTGATGAGCTAACTAATAACTAGTGATGAAGTTCACTGAATGTCACTGCTGGAGACAAATTGAAGTTCATGTTGAATTCTTCTCAATTCCAAGTTGTTATTCTTTCATTAAATTATGCCATTAAAAAACCTTTGTCATATTAGTAAGAAAAAAATATGTATTCACTTCTAATTCTGGGTAGCCTATGGCTCAGTGGTAAAGAATCTGCCTGCCAGTGCAGGAGATGCAGGAGATTCGGGTTTGGTCCCTGGGTCGGGAAGATCCCCTGGAGGAGGAAATGGCAGTCCACTCCAGGATTCTTGCCTGGAGAATCCCATGGTCAGAGGAGCCTGGCGGGCTACATCCATGGAGTTGCAGAGAGTGGGACATAACTGAACGAACGTGTGCTTTAGTTTATTAGTAAGGAAAAATATGTATTCTAATTACTTGATAGGGCTTCTGAAGACCTTAAGACTCATATGGTTGTGGCTAATACAATGGAGGACTTCCAGAAGGAGCTTGATTCTGGGAAGGTAAGAGAATTCTGAAAATTTTTTAATATAAACATATTTCAGTGAGTGGTATTTTAAGACTCATTGAATTTATGTATCATGCTAATCCCTTTTTCAAAGCCTGTCACATAAAAGGTTTATATATTATTCAGCCTCTGTTTTCCATTGACTTTCCTGCAGCAGTAAAATATTCTGTCGTTTTTGGATAACACTGTGAACTGATTTTATAAAAGCTTTCTCTCGTGTTTATTAGGCTCATTGAATGAATTTCATTCTGTATGACCCCTAATATTTTCATTATTGAAACATTTCATTTTGTTTTCTCAGCTTAAATTCCTAAAGTAAACATTGTTTTAGTTTTAGAAATGTAATGGGAAAATTCCTAGAATAAGGAATGCCTGTTTCTGATCTCTCACTGAATATACTTACCCAGATCTTAATTGATTGATCTTTCTGAATAATAAGTGAAAAATATTACTCATTTCTAAGTCTGTTTCTGAGAATGAGTGAGTACCTCTGGATTCCATAAAACTGCACGGGTTTTCCTAATGGCTCTTTAAGATTTTATCAGTTTTGTGTGCTCTGATTATGCAGATATTCCCAGCCAAAACTTAATTTTCATAAAGAAGAGGTTTCAGCTTGTAAAATTATTAATTACTGGAATGAATCACTAATGAACTTTAGTATTCTGGTATACATGTTTACTTATACAGCCTGTTCTGTGTCCCCAGATTGTAAATGAGAAAGCCACAGGCCAGAGTCTAAATGAATTACCCCAAGGCACACAACAGCAGGCCTAGTATTAGAATTTGGGTCTCTCTTCTGATTCAGCTTAATGTACTTTTTCTCTGTATCTTTTAAAAAAATTCATCCTGAGGGTATAAGACAAGATTTAGTTGGCTAGTTGGTTGATTTTAGTTGATTTTAGTTGGTGATCATTAACCTCTTAATATGTCTGTTAGTTTACTAAAATGAAAAATAAGTATAAAATAGTATCAAAATCCCCTTCTGATCTATAACTCTATAGTATTTAGCCTTCTGTTATTCTTGGTTGCCTTGGTAATCTTCCACCTTTCTGAATTTCCATCATTTGTCACCTGACTTCAAACTTCATATTTCAGATTTCTGTTTCTTCTAGCCTTTTTGCCTGAGAATGGACACTGTGTATATTTTTTCTTCCACTGTGATTTATTTACTTTTTCTAATTTTTTTGTTCCATAAAGTATTGAATTTTATGATTTCCTTTATTATAGAAATATGGTAGTCATTCTTACAGTAAAGTCTATTAAAGACATTGCATAAGAGTTAATAAATCAATAGAGTAACTTATCAGTTAATCCATTGCTTTCAAAGAAATTAATCTCAGCAGATATTAGTGGAATCATATTCTAATATTAGATAAGCTGTTGAAGAGATTTCAACGTCTGTCCTGAGCCAGAATACAGTATTTTGGTTGTGTGTCCAAAGATCACAGAGAGACCAAAGCAGCTGTTGTTTCTTGTATTCAGTAGTTAGTTTCAGCTCCCATCTCACCTCTTGTTGGTCAGCCTAGCTATGTTGACTGACTGTCAAGCAAGCTTTGAAACTATGGTAAATAAAATTGGATTTACTGGGAGGGGAGAAGGAGGAAGGGATCTTTGGAACTTGAATGTAAGTGAGAGTTTGATTTTCTACCCTTCCTTGTTGGTATAAATGAAAAAAAATTTTTTTTATATATCTGATTTATAGAACTTGATTTTAGTAAATTTTTCCAAGGAGGTGGTCTTAATTGAATGAAAAATAGATGTCATTTTATATGTAACATATACTTGTTACTATTGACATAAATATGTCATTAATCTGTTAGTCATTATTTCTTTTATTACATTACTATTTCTCATCAGTAACATTTCTGCTGAAGAGTTCAAGAAACTATATATTGCAAAAGATACTATTTTTTTAAAATATAGATGTAGAAAAAAATGAAAGTTAAAAAGGTAAACTTTCTGTGGCTGAATAAATCACCTAAAAATGTGTATTCTCCTTTCACATTAATGAATTATGTGCATAAATAATAATAAATTTCAGATCTTATCAAAAGCTTTGAGGTTAAAAAGAATTGAATCTTTTGGTTTTTGTATTTCACAAAATTATCATCTATGAGTCCAAATACATCTAATACCAACTTTGGTTGAATTTGTTTACATGCTTTACCATTTTAAATTAAAAAAAAGTTTTTTAGAAATACCTTTTCAAGTCTTAGTGCAAAGAAATAAGACTACTGTAATTTGTTAATATTCTAAAAAATATAGCTTTGTGTTTTACATTAACAAAAATAAAATTTCGAAGAAACAATTTAAATTTATTACAGTTTTTGTAATTGAGTTATATTTATATCATTGCATAATTAGAGACTGATTAAGGTTTTCCCCCCATTCTGTCTTTTAGAATAAATTTTAAATAATACTTTTAAGAATGTTCAGTTTTTTCATGCTTTTTGTTTGTGTAAATGCTAATGATTTAATAAGTTTCAATACAGGGAATTAACTTTGTTAGTTCAGCTCTTATGTCTGAGCAACTCACATTTTCTTTCACTGAAAATCAGTTTACTGTTTGTCTTCTCCATCCTCCTGATAACCATGGAGCCAGGTAGAGCAGGCGGCAGTGTAGATTTGAAATGAAGATGATTTGAAATTCACTTTTTGTTCCTTTTCTTCAGCACTATATTGCAGCCAGTTTATTTGGTCATTTAAATGTATTACAAAGATGTCTTTGTTATATGCAGATGTTAACATGAAGTGTGGGTTTGGGATAGTGGAAAACATTTCTTTCCTATCTTCGGCATCTCTGAGCAAAGTTCTTAGCAGGTTTGCAAGGTGTCATGGCCTGAAAAGGGCCGGGAAGCCTGTCCTTTTTGCTTGCAGGTTTAATGCAAGACTCAAATGTTCCTTTTATAGAATAGAAGGAGTTGTAAATACTGAACTTTTTTTTCTTATTAGATTGCTCAGATTCCATTCTGTGGGGAAATTGACTGTGAAGATTGGATCAAAAAGACTACTGCCAGGTAAGATAATTATGTGTAACAGATAAAACCTATGAGGTATTGGAGAATACAAGTGCATGGCATAAACGAATGGGTTTTTTATTTGGTTTTAATTCAGGGATCAAGATCTTGAGCCCGGTGCTCCGTCGATGGGAGCTAAAAGCCTGTGCATCCCCTTCAAACCACTCTGCGAGCTGCCGCCGGGAGCCAAGTGCGTGTGTGGAAAGAACCCTGCCAAGTACTACACCTTGTTCGGTCGTAGTTACTGAGGCGTAAAACAAAACCCCAGCTCCACCCCTCCTCACTTTTTAAAAAAAGAATTGATACTAATCTTCCCAGATAGAGACAGTTTTATGATTTTTTTAAAAACAGAAGTTCTAAAAGGAAGTCACATGAGACAAATACCTATTCTTATGCCTAAATCAACAGTGAAAGAAAGACTTTTCTGTAACCAGCCCCGATAATAAATATTATGAACTAATACTGTTTCATGTGTTCGTTTCTGAAATACCTTAATTCTGTGCCACAGTTATTCTAACCATTCTGCTCCATGTAGCCCTCTTGTTTCAGACCTTACACCATTTCCCGTTTCTTCGTGTTGGAGTGTTTCCTTTTCATTAACTCCTTGGAATTTAAAATTGCCCTTAATCTTTCTGTTTAAAAAGTAAAATACAACCACAGATGTCCCAAAAGAGATTTCTCTTGAACTTCTCTCTCCCTCTTGTTCTTCCTGGTTACCGTGGGGCTCTTTAAAACACCGCTCATGATTTACTAGAGTGATAAGCCCTCCTCACCTCTCCTTCCAGCTTTGTGCTTTTACTTACCCTGCTTCTGCGCCTGCCACCCCCCTCCCCCCC
>SJXQ01009876.1:282080-312227 GCA_006408695.1 Aepyceros melampus | reverse complement strand
TGCACTGGGTCTTCGTTGCTGTGCTCAGGCTTTCTCTGGTTGCAGTGAGCAGAGGCTGTTCTTTGTTGCATTGCTCAGGCTTCTCGTTGCGGGGGCTCTTCCTGTTGTGGAGCGTGGGCTTTAGTAGTTGTGGTGTGTGGCTCTACGGTGTGCAGGTTTTAGGAGTTGCCGCACACAGGCTCAGTCGTTGTGTCTCGTGGGCTGCAGAGCGCTGGCTCAGAAGTTGTGGTGCACTGGCTTAGTTGCCCTGCAGCACGTGGGACCCTTCCCGGACCAGGGATAGAACCCATCCGTGTCCCCTGCATGGGCAGGCGGATTCCTATCCACTGTGCCACCAGGAAAGTCCGTCTTTTTCTTACTCATGTGTCTTCCACTGACTTCCTTTCCTTGGCCTGGTTGTTAAGACATCGGTGTGCTGTGTCCATACTTGGCCCTGTTTTTCTTTTAATTTTTTTTTTAAAGTGGACCATTTTTAGTCTTATTGAACTTGTTAAAATATTGTTTCTGTTTGTGTGTTGGTTTTTTGGCTGAGAGGCATGTGGGCTCTTTGCTCCCCTACCAGGGATCTGTCCTGTATCCCCTGCTTTGGAAGGCGGACTCTTAACCACTGGATTGCCAGGGAAGTCCCTGGTTACTCTCCCGTTCCTTAATCAGCCTCATCTCATCTTGCGGTTTCAAGTAGCATTAATAGGATGATGTCAGCCAACAGTTTTCTCTCCCAGACTGAGCTTTAGCTGTCCATCCCAACTGCATGTTGGGCTTTCTTGAGTGTTGGATCAACATTTCAGATCAACCTGTCTCAAAAACCTCATTTCACTCTACTCCCAGACCTGTTCCTCCTGCATACAGTATTTCCTGCCTGAAAGATTAGCATTATGAAAATGGACCTAGTCATTTAAACTAGAACCCCGAGAGTCCTCCTGGCTGGCTTCTCCAGCACCCTATCAGCCACACTTAGTTGGCTCTGAAACCTATTCCTGTTACCTCTGATGTCTCTTGGGTCCCTCCTTTCACAGATCAAGGTCACCTTTTCACCTATTACCTCTTACACTGATCACTCTACCGCCTCCAGTTTTGTCTCCAGGCCAGACTATTCCACATTCCCACAGGTGTTTTTTTCTTTTTTCCTAAAGTACAGTATGTTGAGACCCTTTTTTCCCCTTAAAATCCTTTCATAGCTCACCATCGCTAACAGGATAATAAAATGTAGTCTCTTTCCGTTCAGCCTACCTATCTAGTCTCCTTTTCAGCCAGTCTAGTAAAGTCCTTGGCAACCTAACCATTTGGGATTCCCTATAAACCACACGCTATTTCTCACTTCTGACCCTTTGCCTGCAGTGCCTTTCATTCCCCTTTTCTTGTCTACTTGGTTTATCTCCTTATTTCAGAACCCTGCTCCATTTAATATGCTATCCCACTTGGTGGTAATAAATATAAAGGGAAAAGTTTCCAAAAAAGGACTTGAAATTTGAGCTGTGCTTTGAAGGGTGAGTAGAATTTTAATAAACAGAAGAGGAATCTGTCAGAAGGAAAACATACGCAAAGCCTTTCAAAGCATCTGCTGTGCATGCGAACACAGCAAAACTATCCTTAAGTGGTAAGAAATAATCACAGGAAAGCAGATTACATAGAACATGCTTTGAGATGCCTAGCTTAATGAGATAGGTGTCTGAGCCATACTTTTGTACTCAGAATTATTATTGATATATGGCAGTTCAGGATGTTTTATCTTGCTTTTCTACTCTTAGTAGCTATGTAAACTTTCTATTCCTTCAGCTGAAGGAGAGAAGTCTAATACCTATATCACAGTTACTGTACCTCATAAAGTACTCAGAACATTGAGCACATAATAATAGGTAGTGTTTGTTATGACAGTGATGCAAGGTCACTTGGAAGTTGCTCCTGGGATATATAGCTCTGCTGTTGCTGCTGCTAAGTCACTTCAGTCGTGTCTGACTCTGCGACCCCATAGACGGCAGCCCACCAGGCTCCCCCATCCCTGGGGTTCTCCAGGCAAGAACACTGGAGTGGGTTGCCATTTCCTTCTCCAATACATGAAGGTGGAAAGAGAAAGTGAAGTTGCTCAATCATATCTGACTCTTGGCGACCCCATGGACTGCAGCCTACCAGGCTCATCCGTCCATGGGATTTTCCAGGCAAGAGTACTGGAGTGGGGTGCCATATATAGCTGTGAAAGTGAAGTCGCTCAGTCGTGTCCGACTCTTTGCGACCCCGTGGACTGTAGCCCACCAGGCTCCTCCGTCCATGGGATTCTCCAGACAAGAATACTGGAGTGGGTTGCCGTTTCCTTCTCCAGGGGAATCTTCACGACCCAGGGATCAAACCCCAGTCTCCTGCATTGCAGGCAGACACTTTAACCTCTGAGCTAGTTAACAGTAATTACCTTGATGCCTAGGAGTTTGTTTTTTGTCTGCAAATTAATAAATGCTTTAAAGCAGCAGTCCTCAACCTTTTTGGCACCAGGGACTGGTGGAAGACAATTCTTCCATGGCCGGGGGAATGGGGGGTGGTTTCAGGATGATTCAAGTGCATATATTTATTGTGCCCTCTTTGTTATTACATCAGCTCCACCTCCAATCATCAAGCATTAAATCTGGGAGGTTGGGGACCCTTGGTTTGAAGGACAAAGTGATTTTTATGTTTTTGCCAGTCCCTGCCAAAAGCCTGAAAAGTAGATGAAAGACTGTAACCACATTTTGTTCTGTGGCCCCTGGCTGTTTTGGAGGCAGTTGCCATCTCCGACATAAGACAGATAGATCCCATGCTATTGTTTGAAGCTTCAGATCCGCAAAACCAACCACAGAAAAGCTTGATGTTTGTTGTTTTAAAGAAATGCTCACTACTTAAAGGAACTCTCCAGAAGGCAGTTATATTAGGAAAGGAATCCTTAACCCCAAATCTATGTGTGATAAATTGGCTGTTTTCTTAAATTGAGGTTCAGCTAAAATATCAAAACTCTTCCAAATATCTTAAGCACAGTGGTGCTATTCAAGAAGTTATGTCAACCTGACTACAAACAATATCCTTTTAGAAATGATCACTATTTTCTACTTGCAGACTGCAGTCACTAGCTAGATAAATGACTGACAGGAAAGTGATTGTGTGCCTAGTATTCATGGTTTTCAAAAAGAAAACAAAGAAGGTATATTTACTGCAGGCACTGCTCGCTGCGATTTCCAGTGTAGATCCCGTATTAGTAAACTCTAGTTCATCCATAATGGTGTGTTTAGAATAGTTCCTAATTATGTCAGTAAATCACATGATGCCTTCATGAAAATTAGACAATAACAGCAACTCATTTGGCTGCTAGTGTCGAGGTCAGCAGCAGTGGAACATTCCATTAGACAAGCAAAGAGGCGTTATGACTTGAGAGTCCGGATATACCACCGTACTTATATCTGGTTTTTGTTATAATATTAGTCATCTGTTAAATAACTATAACTTTTCCTATTTTTTTCATAGTTGGTGATTTTTCACTGATACAAGAGTGAGATAAATGTATAAAGCTGTGGATTTAACTGTCAAGTTCTTTTGTATTTAAGTTGCAGTCATTGCTTTTAGTGTGTGGAAAGCAAAAACTTTTTTTTTTTTTTATTGAAGGATAATTGCTTTACAGAATTTTGCTGTTTTCTGTCAAACCTCAACACGAGTCAGCCATAGGTATACCTATAACCCCTCCCTTTTGAACCTCTCTCCCATCTCTCTCCCCACCCCACCCCTCTAGGTTGATGCAGAGCCCCTATTTGGGTTTCCTGAGCCATACAGCAAATTCCTGTTGGCTATCTATTTTACATATGGTAATGTAAGTTTCCATGTTACTCTTTCCATACATCTCACCCTTCTCCCCTCTCCCCATGTCCATAAGTCTATTCTCTGTGTTTGTTTCTCCATTGTTGCCCTGAAAATAAAAGGAAAAATCTTCGTTTCCCTACACTGAAGGGCTTCTCTGGTGGTTCAGCTGTAAAGAATCTGGTTGTCAATGCAGGAGGTGTAGGTTCGATCCCTGTGTCGGGAAGATCCCCTGAAGAAGGAAATGGCAACTCACTCCAGTATTCCTGCCTGGAAAATTCTGTGGACAGAGGAGTCTGGAGGTCTGCAGTCCATGGGGTTGCCAAAGAGTCAGACTCGACTTAGCAGCTAAACAACTGAAACACAGAACTATGGTGCTCAGCGGCTGCCGAGAGCATCAGGGATCTGTGGAGGCAGCTGCCCCTGCCCTGCTATTTTCAAACATATCTTTGGCCCTTTGTCACTTTTATTGCGTCTGCAAAGTGCTAGCTATTTATTTCTTTAATGAATTGAGTGCCTGCAATGTAGAAAGTGTTAGAGCAGACAGTAGAGAGTTAAACATGTTTTTTTTCCCTCTTCTTGGCTTCCTCTCCTCAAAATGGTTCTATCTTAGATGGAAAATCAGGCTATCAAGTAGACAAGGAGAGGGACAGAGCGTGGGAGGCCACTCCTAAGTGCCAGTGACACCATTGCGAGGTGGTCCCTGCCAATAGTAACCCTGAGAGCAACCCTGCCCTTGAGATGACAGCAGCTGGGGAATGCGACCCATCCCATTCTGCCAAACCATAGGCTTAGAATAACAGGCACAAACACATGTCTGCGGCTCAGGAGGTGATGTTAAACCGGTGGCTTCGTTCAACCTGACTGAAAAATTGAAGAGCTTGGAACATCCATCATACTGAAATGATATAAAAAGAGTCTGTTAAATAAGTCTCAGATGATACAGCTCTATTGGCAGAAAGTAAAGAGGAACTGAACAGCCTCTTAATGAGGGTGAGAAAAGAGAGTGAGAAAACCGACCTAAAACTCAACATTCAAAAAACTGAGACCGTGGCATCTGGTCCCATCACTTCATGGGAAATAGATGGGGAACAAGTGGAAACAGTGACAGATTTTATTTTCTTGGGGTCCAAAATCACTGCAGATGGTGACTGCAGCCATGGAATTAAAAGATGCTCCTTGAAAGAAAAGCCGTGACAAACCTAGACAGTGTATTAAAATGCTGAGACATCACTTTGCTGACAAAAGTCAGTATAGTTAAAGCTATGGTTTTTCCAGTCGGCATGTACAGATAGGAGAATAGGACCACAAAGAAGGCTGAGCACCAAAGAAGGGATGCTTTTGAATTGTGGTGCCGAAGAAGACTCTTTGAGATCCTTTGATCAGCAAGGAGATCAAACCAGTCAATCGTAAAAGAAATCAACCCTCAATATTCATTGGAAGGACTGATGCTGAAGCTGAAGCTCTAATACTTTGGGCACCTGATGCAAAGAGCCAACTCACTGGAAAAGACCCTGACACTGGGAGAGATTGAGGGCAGAAGGAGAGGATGACAGAGAATGAGATGGTTAGATGGCATCACCGACTCAATAGACATGGGTTTGAGCAAACTCCAGGATGTAGTGAAGGACCAGGAAATCTGGCGTGGTGCAGCCCACGGGGTTACAAAGAGTTGGGCACAATTTAGCAACTGAATAACAACAAAACAAAATCGCATGTAATAGGGTCACCAAAACCAAATTTTGTGATTAAGAAACAGCTGTTGAATGAGTAAGGAGCTTGGGGTTCAACAGACTGGTGACAGTGTTACACTGACATTACTTTACGTGTACTAAATATGTAACTGGCTTCTCAGGTGGCACAGTGGTAAGGAATCCGCCTGCCAATTCAGGAGACGGGAGAGGCAGTTTTGATCCCTGGGTCAGAAGATCCCCTGGAGCAGGAAACGGCAATGCACTCCAGTATTCTTGCCTGGAAATTTTCATGGACAGAGGAGCCTGGCAAGCTGTAGTCCCTGGGGTCGCAAAGAGTTGGATGCACTGAGCATGCACGCAAATGCGCAGTTGTACTACATTTCCTTTCATCATTCATTTTCTCACTCTTCTGAACAATTATTTCAGAGCTTTTCTCCCTTCGGATTTTCAGTACTTCCCCTTTCTGACTTTTGGTTGATCATGTTGATGTCTGTTTCACTAAGAAGATAGAGACAATACGAAGAGACCCACAAGAACCCCCACCATATCTTCCCCACTCAAGTGTCCACATTTCCACCTTCTCTGCTATTTCAGATGAACTGTTGTCTTTCTAAAAAATTTATTTTATCATTTGTTTTATTAAAATATAGTTGATTTATAATATTATGTTGGAGAATGAAATGGCAACCCACTTCAGTATTCTTCCTGGAGAATTCTATGGACAGAGGAGCCTAGCGGGCTACAGTCCATGGGATCACAAAGAGTTGGACATGACTGAGGGACTAACACACACACATTGCATTAATTTCTACTATATGTTAATAGCAAAGTGACAGTTATATATATTTCTTCATATTCTTTTCCATTATGGATTATCACAGGCTATGGAATATAGTTCCCTGTGCTATACAGCGCTGTGCTTAGTCACTCAGTCATGTCTGACTCTTTGTGACCCCAGGGACTGTAGCCTGCCAGGCTCCTCAGTCAATGGGGATTCTCCATGGCAGGGATACTGGAGTGGGTTGTCATGCCCTCCTCCAGGGGATCTTCCCAACCCAAAGATCAAACCTAGGTCTCCCACACTGCAGGCAGATTCTTTACTGTGAGCCACCAGGGAAGCCCAAGAATACTGGAGTGGTAGCCTATCCCTTTTCCAGGGGATCTTCCCAACCCAGGAATCGAACCAGGGCCTCCTGCATTGCAAGCGGATTCTTTACCAACTGAGTTACCAGGGTGGCCCCTACAAGTGCATTCCAGTAGGACTTTGTTTTTATCCATCCTATATGTGTTTACATCTGTTAATCCCAAACTCCCAATCCTTCCTTCCCCTACTCTCTCTCCCCCTGGGCAACCACAAGTCTGTTCTCTGTGTGAGTCTGTTTCTGTTTTGTAAACAAGTTCATTTGTATCATTTTCTTATATTCTACATATAAGTGATACATGGTATCTGTTTTTCTGACTCACTTCACTTAATATGATAATCTCTACATCCATCTATGTTGGTGCAAATGGCATTTCATCCTTTTTATGGCTAATATTTAATGGTATATATACCACATCTTCCTTATCTATTCATCTGTCAGTAGACATTTAGGATGTTTCTGTGTCTTGGCTATAGTAAATAATGCTGCCGTGAACATGGGAGTGTATGTATCTTTTTTAATTACAGTTTTGTCCAGATATATGCCCAGGAATGGGATTGCTAGATCATATGGCAATTCTATTTTTAGCTTTTTGAGGGACCTCCACACTCTGTTCCAGAGTGGTTGCACCAGTTTATATTCCCACCAATAGTCACACCCCCTTCAGCATTTATTATTTGTAGATTTTAAAATGATGGCCATTCTAAACTAGCATGAGGTGGTATCTCATTGTAGTTTTGATTTGCATTCATGTAATCCTTAGCAATATTGAGCATCTTTTCATGTGCCTGTTGGCCATCTGTATGTCTTTGGAGAAATGTCTGTTTAGGCAGATGAACATTCTTCTCACAGCAGAGGGCATCTCCTCCACGTGTGCACTAAAACTCCTCACCTCTGGCCGCCTTGATGGTGACACTTCAGCAGTTCTCTCTCTAAGATATCATCACATCTTTCTCTACTAGATCTTTCCATCAGCTTAAAAATGTGCTGTTACCTTCCCCAACCTAAAAATACCCTTCCTGTCTCCATATTCCTTTTGCTTTGCAATAAAACTCCTTGAAAGGATTATCAGTACTTGCCATCTCCAATTTCTTCTCTCTGTTCTCTTGAACCCAATTCATGTTGTTTTTCAGTCACCAAGCCGTGTCCACCTCTTTGCGACCCCATGGACTGCAGCATGCCAGGTTACCCTGTCGTTCACCATTGCTCAGGGAGTTTGCTCAAATTCATGTCCATTGAGTTCAGTGATGCTATCTAACCACCAGCCTCTGCTGCCCCTCTCCTTTTCAATCTTTCCTGGCAACAGGGTCTTTTCCAATGAGTCTGCTTTTTGCATCAGGTGGCCAAAGTATTGGAGCTTCAGCTTCAGCATCAGTCCTTCTAATTCTGGGTTGATTTCCTTTAGGATTGACTGGTTTGATCTTATAGTCCAAGAGAGTCTCAAGTCTTCTCCAGCACCACAGTTCAAAAGCATCAGTTCTTTGGTGCTCAGCCTTCTTTATGGTCCAACTCTCATATCCGTACATGACTACTGGAAAAACCATGGCTTTGACTAGACAGAGCTTTGTCAGCAGTAATGTGTCTGCATTTTAATGCACTGTCTAGGTTTGTCATAGCTTTTCTTTCAAGGAGCATCTTTTAATTCCATGGCTGCAGTCACCATCTGCAGTGATTTTGGACCCCAGGAAAATAAAATCTGTCACTGTTTCGCTTCAGTTTGTCCTCTAGCTAAGGTCACCAGGGGCCTCTATAAGGTTAAATCCAGTCATCATTTCCAGTCCTCAGTGCTTCTTGCCCTCTCAACATTTGACCCAGCTAGTTCTCTCCTTTTCGATACACATTCTTTCCTGAGTACAGTAGTCCTGAATACTGTAGTCCCACCCAAAAACACCTTCATGGAAACACTCACAATAATGTCTGACCAAATGTCTGGGCACCTGCAAACCCAGTCAAATTGATGCATAAAACTAGCCATCACAGTCAGACTTCAAATTCAGTTAGGATTGGGTATAGTCATTTCAATCTGTATTTCTTTAAAGATTGACTGTAGGCAGTCTACTCAAAACAATAGCAGCTACTGTTGTTTTAGATATTTGGGAACTGGTAAACCTTTAAGGCTTATACATGACAGAAAATAAGATTAAAAGCAAAAATGTCTTCTTACGTCAGTTAAATCAAGACATTGTAATTTGACTTTCTTCCTAAAACTAGGATTATGTCTTTAGCTCCTTTAAAGGTCCTAAACATGAAGAATGTTTTTCTTGTCTTATTTATAGAAAGAGTTTGGAAGTGGGGTGCTTGTTTATTCCAGATCAGAACTTTCTCAGCCTTCATAAAGGCAGAAGAAAAAAATCACCCTAGCTGTTTTTTGGCTTTCACTTACTGTAGCTCTAATCTCTGGATTACGGACCCCTAGAATATTCCCTGTTCCATGCAGTATACAGAATTAAAAGCCACTCACACACTAGGTTGACAAGATATGATTGTTTATGTAAAATGCCACAGCGATTATTGCAAACATGGAGTGTGGAATCTAGGAAGGCCGTAGCCATACATGAGTTTGTGCATAATTCAGACACAGAGGCTCTTGACTTTTGTAATGATACACACAAATGAGCAAAAGAAGCCCCTCCAGTTCATATCTGGAAGTTGGTGTCTTCTATTTCCATAAGTCCCCGCTCACGTGACATCTCTTGCTTAATTGCCCTTTAAACTGTTTTATGGCTTTATAGCAGCCTGTAAAAAGTGATTTTCAAATATGACAGGCGCTGAAAGGCTGTAGGGGAGAGCTATCCAGGAGCTGTGATCTCTACATCTGCTCCCCTAAGAGCTCAGCCTTCCCAGGAAGAGGAGAGGGACAGCAGAGCGCCATGGGGCGATACTCAGGGAGAAGTTTTCGTTTAATCCTCATGTGCATTGTGAGCATGCTCCTTTTCGTGATGGAGCTAGTGATCTCCCACATAGGCAACTCCCTCTCGCTGACCTCCGATGCTTTTGCGGTCCTCTCCCACTTAGTCTCCATGATCATCGGTCTTTTTGGCGTCAGGGCCAGCAGTATACACAGCACCGGAAGAGCACATTTGGCTTTCTCCGGGCAGATGTCGTGGGCGCATTTGGCAACTCCGTTTTTGCTGTGGCCCTGATGTTCAGCATCCTAGTGGAAGCTGTCAAAAGGTATATTGATCCGCAGAAGACAGAGGCGCCGCTGCTGGTTCTCAGTGCTGGAGTCGTCGGGCTACTCTTCAATATTCTCAACTATGCCATCTTCTTGGACTGCTGTTACTGCGCGGCGCCGGGGCCCCACGGAGACGCCGAAGCAGGTAAACGCCTCCTCAGATGTTGTAGTTTGGTCAGAGTCCTGCCAGGTGCTATCTTGGGGGCCCCTGGGGGTGCTCCATTCATTCCATCAGTCTTTCGTTTCCCAAACTTTACTAAAGGTCTTTCTCCAAAGCGTCACTTCCAGTCCAAAGTTCCTTATGAGCTGGGTGGCAGCCGACCACGTAGGGGTCTTTTTTAGTGGCTGGGGATGAAAAGCTTGCAGACAGGTAGAGTGATAAACCGTGGCCACAGAGGGAGTCCTCTGCCAGAATGTGGTTGGGCCATGCAAAGCTGCCTCCTTCACCTAGTGACTCCCTGTTGTCTATCCAGATGTGAAATGGCTGTGTCTGAATTTTAAAATAATATTTTAATTTTCTTCCCGCCCCTCCCAAGTGTTCAAAAGCTACTAGGCTCCATAACCAGCTCACTTGGAGCAAAGGCTCAAAAACCATTGGTTAGGTGGATAGCCTCTTAAGAATACATTCAAGGAATGTGATGTAAAATGCAGAAAGAAAAAATAAAGATGATCTAGTCAACTTAGCTCTATTTCTGAATCGAAATATTTGTATCTATTTAGTATAGGCATCTGTCCTGTTTGAGAAAAAGGAAAGCTATTTACATGTAAATCTTTAGGAGGAATTTAGGAGTGGGTACCAAACTCACTGGATTATCTGTCAAAAAATCAAATTAAATCTCAGAAGAGAACAATACATTGAAAAACGTGGAATCCAAAAGATAAGTTATTAGATGGAACTATGTTTCTTTGTGCCACAGAAGGAATTTTTAAAATATATGTTAAAAGCTTTTTGCAGAAGAGCAATCTTCAGTGCTTTTTAAGAAGTCCTGTAGCGTGAACAGACCAGGTCCAAATCATGGTTCTTCTACAGGGCAGGTGTCAAATTACTTCCCCTGGCTGTGGGCCCACCTGTAATCTGGAGTCAATAAGGACTCAATGGGATTCTAAGTGTTTAGCACTTAATAGGCTCTTGGTGTAGACTAGTTACTGTTCTTTTAAAGAAATCACAATGCAAGTCTGAATTATGTGGTCATCCAGTATCACTGAATTCTAATTGCTTATCTGGATTTTAAGAAATTTCAAGATTTTTCTTATTTGATGCTGAAAAGTTTTCTCTCACTAGTCAGAGGGTCATGTAACTCAATAGGGGACTTCAGAGTAAGACTTTGCATTTTTATTGTATTCCTCCTGTCCTTCCTGCCATTGTAAATTTTCCCAGCTGGGAGCAGTCCTATATTCCATCTCTGTCTAAATTTTCCTATTAGTAGAAGATGCATCTTGAAAACACCTATAGTATGTGTTAAGTATAAAAGGGAACAGACAAGAAACTAGATTTAATTAATCCAGTTAGGGCCTCATCTTTTGTAAAATATAATAGTTAACTTGTGATCATATGCCTTGTTTACATCAGCCATCATGTACTGGAGGTTCAAGATCATAAAATTCACATATATGATATAAGAAAACAATATTGACTGCTAAGTATAAGGCAAGGAAGCTGATCAAATCAGTGGTTAGTATTGGAATTGCTAAACTTACCTTGTGTTTTTAATTCTAATTATTTCTTTACTTTTGACATATGAAATTTACCTGCATATAGTAAAAGCAATGTAGGCAAAGAGTTTGACACCTTGACCAACATGAAAATTGGTAGATAACTATTGTTCTATTTTTATAAACTGAATTATTATCAGGTAGATCTTCGTTCAGCTCTTGTTTGGGAAGCAGTGATTTCTAACGTTTATGTTCATATTCAGATAAAAGAGACTTAAGACAAATATTTTACCCTGACCATATGGATTTCTACTTAATTCTAGGGTATCTATCTCCTTTTGAAATGTTTGATGCTGTATAGTAGTCTTCTTTAAATAATTATAGTGATAGGTACTATACATACATATAGATGATGCTTTAAGATTCATATTCTATATTTAAATTATTATTTTAGGTGCTATGCACACATGTAGCTAATGCTTTAAGGTCCATGTTCTATGTTAGAATTATTACTTTGGTAGCTTTTGGTATTGCTGAATTCTTCTCTTAGAGATTTTAGAGTGTTTAAATCCTCCTAGTGATTTTAGGATAGCTACTTAGTATCTTAGCATTTATGTTTTGAGTTACATATTTATCACTTTCCCTAAAACATATATTTTAATATCCTTCAAATTAGCTAAATAAACTTAAAGAGTCAATATTTGGCTTAAAGAAATCTCATAAACTGACATTAACCCAATTGTCCCCTAGTCTAAGAAAAAATGTGATTAATCCATACATATTGATTTATACCAGGACCTCCTGGTATAAAATATGAAGGAAAAATGATTCTTGATTTCAAAAGATTCAACCCAAATTTAGGAATAAGATTTTCTATATACTAAATTCTAACTTGAAGGGTTTTAAAGTCCTAAAGAACTATTGTATCTCCTGGTTGAGTGATCAGAATCAAATAATCCACCACTTTTTTTTGGTGGAATGTGTGACCAAAGAGAATTTTTTACTTAGCAAGCCTTTAGTCTCTTCCAGTTCTGTGGATCTTTTACTTGTTTTATCTGTCTGGTGTAGGAATTGATACCAGTTATATTTTATATCTGAGATCATAGAAAGGTAAAAAGAAGACCGCTAATTTATTCTAAATGTGAACAAAACAGAATGTATGTACTGTTAAGATTTGAAAACTTCTCTGGGATTCATGGAGTAAGAAACATTGAAGAATTGGACAGAGGAAGTTAGAAATTTTAAAAGTCACCTGGTAGTAAAGAATGTCTGGAAGACTAAGCTGAGACTGGGATTGTGAAGCCTTATACCAGTATCTAGTCAGTGGGAGTCTATCCCCAACAGGAAAAAATGATGGTGGAACAGATATTTTTAGCTAAAGAAAAAGGAAAATGAAAAAAGGAAAAATTGCAAGCACAAAAGAAAAAAACAAACAGGTTTAAGGTTCAAATTTGGATGGCTATATTTGTGAGATTATTAGGAGGAAGAGAGTTATAAATGTGTTTGAAGAAAGGGAAGAGGAGTGAAAACGAGTCAGTTCAGATTCTAGGAAATACAGGGCACCCACTACCTTCTTTCTCCAGACTTAGGAATGAATTTGCTTTGTTGGCAGTTTTTCCTGCTCCTTATTTACTTTATTAGATTTTCCTTGACTTTCACCTTATCTTTTACGTGTGCATTTTTTTTCGATTATTTTTCATGTTTGAGTTTTCTTTAAAATTTAACAGACAGAACTCTCTTTTCCTTGACTTGTGTTTAAACAATACTTTGCCTTACATTGGTGCCTCAGAGGGTAAGGAATCTGCCTGCAATGCAGGAGATGAGGGTTAGATCCCTGGGTTGCGACAACCCTCTGGAGAAGGGAATGTCTACCCAGTCCAGTATTCTTGCCTAGAGAATTCCATGGACAGAGGAGCCTGGCAGGCTACAGTCCATGGGGTTGCAAAGAGCTGGGCATGACTGAATGACTAACACTTGCTTTACACTGGCTTTTATTTTAAACCAAAAGTAATTTTGTGCAGCTCTGTCTAGGATAAGCTTGCCATTTACACAATTTATGAATGGCACATTTAGGTCTGAAATATGTATTTATTATTAAACATTTTTTAACCAAATGCCTCCCCTGTGAATTTATTTACTTAAATTTCGTTTTGATTTCTAAACTGTGTTCTTTCTCTTTCTCTTCCTGTCTTTGCCACTCTCTCTCATCACCTTTCTGGCATTATATTTCCCCAACCAACCTGCTAGGGGCAGTGACAGCCTAGTAATCAGCAAAGTTCATTGCCGGGGAGGCTTTTAACAGGCTGCTGATTGGCTGCTTTCCAAGCTTCTCATTAAGTCTGAGTGCTACAGCCAAATGGGAACATTTCACACAGACAGTCCTGTAGACACTGAAAGCAAATAGGGTTTGTTTTCCTTTAAGGGCTCGTTTTATCCAGAAACAAGCACAGTAGGCAGGGCTCTGAGGGTTTAGAAGGGGCAGGGAGGAACTGGCTGCCTCCCTCCCAGCAGCAAGTACCACAGAATAAGCCAGAGATGAGAAACTGCACAAGGAAAGTGGCTTTTCAGACTGGAAATGGAAAGCAGATTTTCCAGGTATTGGTTCCCTGGGTTCTCTTTCTACTTTGGAGGCAGGATTGGAATGAACAATAATTATTAAATGATTTTAGGAACCATGATGCTTAATTCCCAGAAGCTTTAACTTTGCCATTTGTCTATATCTGACATAATTGTTTTCCAAGCTTTTTGGACAATTCGCTTCCGCAGGAGCACTCGGTGTACACACACCTGTCACAGATCACATCATCTCCCCCAGCGCTTCACAGATGACCTTAGGTCTCTTTCTGTACACTCAGGCCAGCTTGCTTAGCCGCTCACCTCTCTTGCTGCCCAGGGACGGGGTTCTGGGAATGGGTAAGAAAGATTAAAGGAAGACTGAAAACTATGTGCTGTTTCACGTTCGTGAAATCAAATTCAACTGAAGAAAAAAAAAAGCAGGAGATAAAGAGACCCCGGTCCTTGTTCTCAGCCGTGTTCTTTCAATGTGCAGAGGCCACTCTGCCTGA
The DNA here is from genome assembly GCA_006408695.1 of Aepyceros melampus. NCBI lineage: Eukaryota > Metazoa > Chordata > Mammalia > Artiodactyla > Bovidae > Aepyceros > Aepyceros melampus. The sequence continues at coordinate 297,688 of SJXQ01009876.1, read as the reverse complement.
CTCCTGAGGTAAATCTTAATGAAAACCCGTCTTTCTTGACATCTGTGAGTCATCAGGTGCTGTGAAAGTGTGGGAGGATAACCCCAGTCATGTATCACATACGTGTGGAGAATTATATTTTTTGTGAAATAATTAGCAAGAAGGAATACTTGGTATTTGGTTTTTTTTCAGATAAGGAAACAAAAGCTGAGAGTCAGGACCACAGCCATGCAGCGAGTGAGTGGTCGGGGACAGAATTACCAGGCTAAATCTAGGGCTCTGATTATAAACCCACTCTGTTGACCAAAGGAAAAAAAAACAACGAACAGTGAAAAGTTATTTGGAAATAATCACAAAATGGCATGTCAAAAAGTGCAAATCAGGGCACAGCCTGGTTTCCCAGTGGTTAGGACTAGGTGCCAAAACAAAATCCTAATCCAGTAGCTGAATGACCTCCAGAAAGTTACTTCCACTCACTAAGCCTCAGTTTCTTCATCTGTAAAGTGGGTAATCATCTATCTCATCAGGACATTGTGAAGAAAGAATATTCTGTGTGTAAATTCCTCAACATGGCACTTGGTGGCGGTGGTTGATAGAGATTGTCCAAGGGCTGAAGCGACAAGAATAAAGGTCGTTATTAGTTAGTCCCTCGGTGGACAAGTCCTTGTCTGCTCCACATCCATAGACTGGCAGCCAAACTCATCCTGGGCCAACACCCACAGTGGATTGCTGTTATCCGTACTTATGATCCATACAGATCCATCGCTATTTCTGGCTGTGCCATGTGTTATGTGCTCAGCTGTGTCTGACTCTTTGAAAGCTCACGGACTGTAGCTCACTAGGCTCCTTTGTCCATGGGATTCTCCAGGCAAGAATACTGCAGTGAGTTGCCATGCCTTTCTCCAGGGAATATTCCCAACCCAGGGATCAAACCAGCATCTCTTACATCTCCTGCATTGGCAGGCAGGTTCTTTATCACTAGCACCACCTGGGAAGCCCAGCTACGTGTATATATGTATATATCTCTCTATGTATATAACTCAGGATGATTTGCCTTTTAAACATTTTCCTGCAGTTCTGTCTGAATGGTCCCATTTTCCTTACTGAGAGGTTTACTTTCCCAACAAAGTGGAGTAAAAGTAAGCTTATTTTTTTTTTCTTTTGGTCGGATGCTTACAGGATATAAAGAATATATTTATTACTTTTTGCCGCCGCCTTGCTCTTTTGTGGAGACAATAGTCACTGTGATTTATATAACTCACATTGTGTATAGCTGCCTCTGATGATCATGACAAATACTAGCCTTGTCATCATTTTTTATAGAGGCAATGGTATCTAAGACTCCTTTTTCTTAGAAGACTGTCTTCCACAGTCTGTGTCCTGATATTTATTGTCTACATCTGAGAAGTTGTCTCCAGAGAATTTTGAATGAAGTAATTTTTGATGAAGTATATCCGGGCTCTTGTTCTTTGTTTGCTGTGACAACTCTAAAAATGTATCAGCCCAATAGACAATAGAAAAAAAAAATGATAGTCCTTGACTCAGGCCAATGAGAACTAGTGGTTGACTCCTTAGAAGAGCAGCCAAGAAGTCAAGTTGAAGAAGGAACTATTTGGACAGACCACCTGTTTTCTGTCTAACTCTTAACCTGAAGAAACCACCTTGAGATTTTACAGAAGAGAAAAGAGGGGAGCTGGCAACCAGCTCTACAGCTCCTGACCAGTTTATTGATGACATTGTTGGGACTTTATGGGACCAATAAATAATGCCCACTCATGAGCCTAGAACTGAGAGCTAAGGGAGCAAAGATAGTCAGATGGCAATAAAAATTGTAGCTCTGTTTTTGATAAAGACTGAATTGAAAGGTGGACCTTTGATGTCCCAATAGCTTCCTGATGCTTATTGCAGCAGTAAACCCATCATCTTCTTCAGGGCCCAGCTCAACAATGGGAGGCATAGAGGTGGGCCCAGGAGCAGAGAGGATGGACACTCCGAGGGGCAGATTGTTCAAAGGATAAAACCTGGGAGGGGCTGCGCCAGGCTTCTGTTCCTTCCACTAAACCCACCAATGCTTTTCTGGTGGCTCAGCTGCTAAAGAATCCGCCTGCAATGTGGGAGACCTGGGTTCAATACCAGGGTTGGGAAGATCCCCTGGAGAAGGGAATACCCTCTCCAGTATTCTGGCCTGGAGTATTCCATGGACTGTATAGTTCATGGGGTCGCAAAGAGCTGGACATGACTGAGTGACTTTCACGAAACCCACCAATAAAAGGAGACCTTCTTACCCTAGGAGTGACTTCTCCCATGGAGAGGGAATGAAGAGGTCAGTCAGAGCCAATATGGGGTCTCCTCAAGGAAACATAAGACCAGAGGAATCATCTCCCTCCAGTACTCTCCAACGTTATATGCCATTCACTGGGGGCTTCCCGTGATGGGCTAGACAGTTATCAGGAGAGTATTGATGCTGGTATTTTCAAGGCCTGCACCTCCTACAAGAACCACTTTTTCCTTTGGGTATAATCCTTGAGTCCAGTGTTTGGTAATTTTGAAACCTATCTCCTCAATGACTAAAATGGATTAGAACAGTAAGTATATTATTTCAGTAAATATATTAGTTAAATGAGAACTGAGGCCCCACAAATGTTAAGAATTACTCATTAGAGACTGCAGAGTTATGTGAAATGATAGCATCAAGATAACTCTCTGGCTAGGAGGAATAGGGGTGCCTTCTACTGAGTTTTTAATCTCAAGTAATCTATTTTCCATTTACAGTGCCTTGATCTTTATTTTTACTTTTCATACCTTCTCTTATTGCCAAATATTAAATATGCTTAGTTTATTTTCTGCATCTTAAAACCTGCAACTTTTGAATGCTCGATTCTGCTGTTTATTATTTTTGCTGCCTCTCTCAAAACGGTTTGCTTCTTCATGTTTTGTGAGTTTCATGATGTTTTATTGTGAACTCTTGATCAATGGAACTGTCTTTGAGGGAATTTTTTGAGGAAGATTGTAAATACATTTTCCCACAGGAGATTTACTTTTCTTTTCTTTGGGTCTCTGAAGCCATTAGAGACTGGTGAGCAGTTAAAAAACTCTTTGCTTGAGGATGATAATTATAGTGAGAATTTAGACTGCATTCCCACATGAAAGCCAGAGGATAGTTCCAACTTTCCACAGGGGATATTTTTCTTTCTACCCAAAACCAAGTGTGAAACATGCAGGTTTTCATGCTGTCTCCTTTGAGGCAGTGGGTTTTTGTGTATTTATTTCACTGTTTGTTTTGATTCAACCTTTTACCAAAGGATTGAGCTTTATGAGGGATCTCTGATCTCACCATGCCTGGATCTCAGTTTTGTCTCTTACATATACCCCGTCACATGGCTGTTAAAATCCAAGGTGAGATCCTTTGTCTTTGGTGGGCAGATATCCTTAAGTCAGGTTCTGGCTTCAACTCACCTTTCTGGATTTTGGCTTTCACTTCATTGTTTGACCTCAAAGTCAATAATGTCCTGCCACACTTTTTAAAGAGTTCAAAAAGCTTGACAGAAGCACATAGTATTAACCCAGAGCTAGAGCACTTAATATAGGTAAATTTCAGTTTCCAGAACTCAGCACTTGATACAAGCCAGGCCCTCATTACCACTTACAAGGATCAGAGCAGAGACTCAACAGTGTCAGGAGAAAGGGTGACTGACAGATGGAGTCTTCTTGGTTTCTGCTTCTCTCACAGGCGGGTCAGCATGTGCCAGTGGACTTGGCTTTGCAAGCAGACCTCACAAGAAGAGGTTAATTATGCTACCAAGATTTTTGTATCTGAAAAACACATTGCATCCTTTTCCAGGAAGCAATGTTTAAAATATTCCTGCCTACTTGTAGAGTACGCTTTAAAGACTTCTGAGGCTCCAGGTTGTGTGTGAGAGAGAGAGAGAAAAAGAGAGGGAGGGAGAAAGAGGGGGAAGGAAGGAATGGAGAATGCAAGCAAGCACCCCCCTGGCTTCCGTTTCCATCTCAAGCTCCTATTTCTGCCCTGTCTGCGCTCTCAGTCCTATGTCTCAGGGGTTGCTGCCACCACCTCCGTCTCCAGAGCTGCTGAGGCCTGTGACTTTTGCTTGCTAAGGAAGCTTCTCCCTCGATCCCATGTTGGCTTCAGCCTGAGGGCTGTTCTGCGTAGATTTCTTAGCTGAAGCTGTCTGGATTCTGGAAGCTCTTCCTGTTGCCCCTGCTCCTGCTTTCTGACCCTCCAGCGACTGTCCTGTCTTCCCACAGCCCTTGACTGATCTGCCTTCTGTTCTGAAGTGTGGGAGGGGCCTCCAGGGTTCCCCGCCTCTCTTCCTGCTCTTCTCTCAGAAGGCTCAGTTGAATTGTTCATAGTTTCATGGTTTAATCAGTTCTTAAAGTTGCTCTGCCGGGAGCCAGCACGAGGAGTCCCGCCCGTGGCAAAGCTCATGAGGTTAAGGGCCGCAACAGGCAAGGGCGAGTAGGTTCTTAAGGGAGCCTCCTGGATCTGCTCATGCATCTGCCCCCAAACCAGAGTCTGCCTGCCTTACTGCATTGTGCTTTTCGCCTACTCTTCTGACATTATACAGGGGACTATCCCCCACCACCTCTCTCTGAAAAGGAGTTAACTTAGGACTCCAGTTAATAAATCTCCTGGGCAAGGATGTTTCAGTCCAAAAACCACTCTGCTGGCAGACTAGCTTGTGTGACAGGATTATCCACACGCTTGATACTACATGATTGTTTACAACCTCTCAACCATAAACAGCACAGAGAGTTCGGAGTATTTTGAAAGTCTTAGTTAGCATAGGGTTTTTCTAAAGATAAAAATCATGTTGGTGAAGGGTTTCATTGCTGAGTTAATGATTGCCACCAGGCCTCCATATCCTTAGACACCTGGGAGTATGTTAATCGATATAATTGGAATGTAGAAAAAGAAATATAGTAGTTTTGATGTTAGCAATACTAGACTTTTGAGTTAATGAATTTTCTCTTTTGTTATAGATCACTGTACTCCTCTTTCTTTGCTATAAATCATCGTGTCCTTGCTATGTAAAAATGTAACTTTATCACTATCTTAAGACTAAGTAGATCTTAAGGGGAAACAAGTTTTCTGATGATTAACCTTTATCAATAGAAAGAAAGGTGGGGCCATAAAATGTTAATCAGTCTCCAGACCAGAAGATATTGTGAACAAGTGTAAGACCCTTGTAAGAACAAAGATATGCTGATAAGGGTCGGAGCTGACCCTGCGTGACTCTGTTTCTTACATTTATCTCTATGTATAACTAAAAGTATAAAAGTGGACCTGGAAAATAAAGAAACGGGACCAGTGTCATCTTTTTCTCCTTTTCTGGCTGAATTCCCATCTGGAGCAAGGAGGCTCACCAAGTCTACTTATTTGCCCTGGCTCTAAGACCCACGCGAGAGGGAGCCCAAGGCAGGGTACCCTCTACTATTCCGCGCTGGTGGCCTACGTAGATGGTGCAAACTCCTTGTCTTGGAGTTTTATTGGTTTTCCACGTAAACCAAGTTATTCAGCCTCTTTTTCTCCACTAATTTTCCTATTACACTATTCTTTCCTAATCTCTCTTTATATTTCTAATTAAATAGCTCTTTCCTAGGACACCGACTCCGTCCCTGCTTCGAATTACCCTGGATCCACCGGGGCTGGACCCCGGCATTGCTCCTTTTCTTTCGCTACTCCACATAAGGCTGGTGTTTTTGCTGGACTTTCCCCCTTTTATTTGGTCCTTGTTTTCTGGGTCAGGCATTTATTTTTCCAACATAGTTTTTCCCCTCCTTATCACAGTGAGAGAAATGAAGTTCAGGGGCCTGCCAAAAGCAGCTGTTTTCCAAACAAATCTCTTCAACTCTCACCTCTCTGAGTTGGATCATCTCACTTGAAAAGCATTTTCCAAGTGAGCCCAAAGTCTAAGTTGGGTGTGGCCTCGCACTGTTGGGCTCTTGCCTTGATCCCCTTTAGTGTGTCTCATCCTCCTTTTTCCTGTCCTACGTGTCCTAGTTCTCTGTCTGTTCCTGACCAGTCCTGCAGGACACAGGCGAACCCTCACATCCATAATAACCGTTTTGCTTTGAATCACGTCTAATAATAGACTCCATGGACTGTAGCCTGCCAGGTTCCTCTGGCCATGGAGTTCTCCAGGCAGGAATACTGGAGTTGGTAGCCATTCCCTTCTCTCAGGGATCTTCCCAACCCAGGGACTGAACCTGGGTCTCCTGCACTGTAGGCAGATTCTTGACCATCTGAGCCACCAGGGAAGACCAATAATACCTTGAATATTCTATGCTAACTTCCTACTTTCTCCTCTCAAATAGCTCCAAATTATATAGAAATTTTGTATAGCTCTGCCAGTCTTTACATGGTGGTTCCTTGTTCTACTTAACTGTGTATCAAACCATCACAAATCGTGCATAAAACAACAATCATCCGATGATACTATACTCAAGATTCTCTGGGCAGGAACTGGGAAAGGACACAGTGGGAACAGCTTGTCTGAGGCCTCAGTGGGGAAGATTCTAAGGCTGAGGGGTAGCAAGGTGATGGACGGAGACTGCATCACCGTATGTCCGGCTCTTGGGCTGAAAGGACTGCTTACTGGACCACCGACACATGCCCTCCTTGTGTGGCTTGGTTTCCTCACAAAGCATCACCTCAAGACATTGTCTGTGGTGGCTCAGGTTTCAAACATGAATGTCCTATCAAACAAGGTAGATGCCTCAATGCCTTTTCTGGCCCAAACTCAGATTGTATGAGATACAAGCAAGTGAGAAGATGGAAGGAATGTCAGGCCCTCAGACCTGTTTCTGAATGGAAGGAGTGTCAAGGTCTGCCTATGAGAAAACATGTTGAATGGAAGATAATGCTGAGGCCATCTTTGGAAAAAATGCTCCACGTAGTCTGCCCTCCAACTACAGTTCATATCAGTTCTATACGCAGAATCACTCACTGCTCCCTGGAGCCTTACTGTCTTATCCCATGGAACATCCACTTCATGTTCAGGCTCTTACTCAAGGCGAGGGCAAGTGAGGCTCCTCAGGTGCTTTTTAGGTATCCTCTCCTCCATCTGAAGATCTACGAACTAAAGAAACAAAGAAAGGGCTTGCCCTCCGCATCTCCAGCACATGACAATGGGATGGACATAGGATAACTGCTGGATTCCCCAGTTGCTTTTATTTCAGATGGTACAGCAGCTTTAAGAAGATGACTTTTTTTAAAAAAAAAACTAGACTTCTATTTTTAATTTTTTAAAAATTTATTTTATTGAAGTATAATTGATTTACAATATTGTGTTAATTTCTACTATACAGCAAAGTGATTAGTTATACATATACATACATTCTTTTTTCATATTCTTTTCCATGATGGCTTGTCACAGGATATCGGATATAGTTCCCTTTGCTACCCAATAAGCCCTTGTTGTTTATCCTTCTCTATGTAATAGTTTGCATCTGCTAACTCAAACTTCCAATCTATCCCACTCCTCAGCCTTGGCAACCATAAGTCCATTCTAAGGATGACTTTGAATTGCTTTCTGCCTCTGGTTCCCTCTGGGGCTGGTGAGGTGCATTCCTCGATGCCAGTCAGCCATCCGGTGTCTTGCCTTCCTGTCTCTGAAAGATGTCTTTGGTTCCCAGTTCCCAGTCTGATCTAAGCTAATCCCCTCTAAGTGTATTTAGATAGCTGTGCATCTCCTTTTCTTCTTTGCATTTTTCTAGCCTGAGAAAAGCTCTCTTCCTCTGGTGCAATTTCCCTGTGGTTTCTGAGAGCAAACTACTCTTTCTCCCACGTTCTTTGCACAATAAGACTGAGGCATAAGTAAAAAACAGTCTTAAAAACTCATGCTTGCAGAGGCCTGTTAGAATATCCCTGCATCTATAATAACAGTCATAGGTGATAAGCAGCTTTGATTTACCAAGGTCAGAATCCTTGCCTGGCTCACTCTTGAGCCAGTGTGTGTTTGTGTGTGTTAAGTTGCTGAGTCATGTCCAGCTTTTTGCGTGTCCAATTGTGTAGTTGTTTCCAACCACAACCCATGCCCACCAGACACCTCTGTCCATTCTCCAGACAAGAATACTAGAGTGGGTTGCCATTTCCTTCTCCACGACAGGCTAATGGCACAGATCTAAATTCATATCAGAGCTGCCTCCTTCTCATGGGCTATAATGCAAATGTTGACAGTTTCTATCAACAGCCCAAGTGGTGTGGACCACTACCTAATTTTTATCTTTTTTTGTCTCATGCCTTTATTATTTAAAAAAAAAATCACCTCAATTAAAGCATCTTTTAAGTTTTAATGTATTCTAAAAATCTTCATGAAAGAGAAATACATAATTTTGGGTACAAAAAATATCTTTGAGTTATGAAGTGTTACAAATATACATATTATATAAATTTATCAATGAAGAACTGATTTGTACATAAGATTCCTCAGCTACGTGGAGAAGCAATTTCCTCTGAAAAGTCATTATGTTTGTAATATGCTCAGCATGTTTGGAGCTGGGCTGATGATAAGAAAGGGCCATCCTTTGATGGTATTTGCAGTCTGAAGACAAGTGCTGTGCAGAAAAAGAGCCACCTCTTCTTTTGAGTAAGAATTTGGTGCCTTGGACAAGATGTCTGCTCTTTTCTCTGAAGGAAGCCTCTTCTCTTGTCAAGGAGAATTGAAAAATGAAAACAATAACAGCTGCTTTTTCAGTTTCTAAAAAAAATAGTCTTTTTAGTTTCTGAGCTAAACACCAATGTAAAAGAATTTAGGCTGTCATAATCAGACTTTATGAATTGTAGCACATCAAGTTCTGTACCAGTAGAGGATGAACTTAAAAAAAATTTTCTTTCATTTGTTTAGAACAAAAGAAGTATTAAGAATGATCAAATTAGTATAATGTAGGGGCAAAGAAAGTACACTGAAGAGTTTTGATGCCTAGACAGTATTTCTATTCTATCATTTACCGATTGTGTGATCTTAGGCACTTCATTGAGTTGGTTAACAAATTATTGTGTTTTACCATAAGATGTTACAAAAATCTTAAAATCTTTAGGGCTTTAGGTTCCTGACTTACAAAGTAAATGCAGACTTGTATTTGCATAAAATATTCCTTATTTTATTGTGCTTCGATTAATTGCGCTTGGAAGACAGATATTGTGTATTTTACAAATCAAAGGTTTGTGGCAATCTTGCACTGAAGGAATTCTATTGGTGCCATTTTCCCAAGGACATTTGCTCACTTTTTGTCTTTGTGTTACATTATGGAAAGTCTCAAGGTGTTTCAAATTTTTTCATAACTATTGTATTTGTTTTGGTGATCTGTGATCAATGATCTTTACATTACTACCATGACTCAGTAAAGGCTCAGGTGACAATTATAATTTTTAAGTCATATTTTTAATCAAAGTATGTACATTTTTTCTAGACATAATGCTATTGCAAACTTTACAGACTACAGTACAGTTTGAACATAACTTTTAAATGCACTGGAAACCCAGAGCTCCTGTGATTCACTTTATGTGATATTCACTTTACTGAGGTGGTCTGGAACCAAATTTGCACCAAATCTCTGAAGTCTGCCTGTACTTATTTTATGGGGCTCTTATGAAGATGAAGTGAAAAAGTGAAAGTCAAGTTGCTCAGTCATGTCCGACTCTTTGCGACTCTATAGACTGTAGTCTACAGGCTTCTCCATCCATGGGATTTTCCAGGCAAGAGTACCAGAGTGGGCTGCCATTTCCTTCTCCAAAGATGAAGTGAGATAATGACTATAAAGTGCTCAGCACAGGGTTGGGCAGAGAATTAGAACTCAATGAACAAAACTACTGAAACCTCATAATTTATAATAACTGTAAGATACAGTCTAAATTTTTGGCGATTAGCTTAGATTATATATAACCTATATACATATAGACGTGTTTGTATATATACACAGACACCAACTATACATATGTATGCGTGTGTGCATGCATGCTAAGTCACTTCAGTCATGTCTGACTCTTTGTGACCCATCGTCTGTAGCCCGCCAAGCTCCTCTGTCCATGGAATTCTCCAGGCAAGAATACTGGAGTGAGCTGGTGCCCTCCTCCAGGGGACCTTCCTGACCCAGGGACTAAACCTACATCTCTGGCATCTCCTGCATTGGCAGGCAGGTTCTTTACCACTAGCTTCACCTGGGAAGCCTCTTATATATGTATGCTGCTGCTGCTGCTAAGTCGCTTCAGTCGTGTCCGACTCTGTGTGACCCCATAGACGGCAGCCCACTAGGCTCCCTCATCCCTGAGCTTCTCCAGGCAAGAACACTGGAGTGGGTTGCCATTTCCTTCTCCAGTGCAGGAAAGTGAAAAGTGAAAGTGAACTCAGTCGTGTCTGACTGTTAGCGATCCCATGGACTGCAGCCTACCAGGCTCCTCTGTTCATGGGATTTTCCAGGCAAGAGTGCTGGAGTGAGGTGCCATATACCAGCACACTACTACGAAATGGTTGAATAGCGTCACTGACTCAATGGAAGTAGTTTGAGCAAACTCCAGGAGTTAGTGAAGGACAGGGAAGCCTGGAGTGCTGCAGCCCTTGGGGTTGCAAGGAGTTGTATAGGACTTAGCAACTAAACAACAACACAACTATATATGTGTACACACAACTATATGTGTATATACAAATACATTACATATATATATGTAGTTATGGTTATTTAGTCAAAACATTTTCCTAAGTGCTTTTGGTTGATACCCTTAGCCTTTAGCCTTTCTTCAAGTCAGGAACTAGGCCCTGGGCAGGGCACTACAGCTCCCGCCTATGCTTACTTAGTCGCTGGCTTTCAGGTTCCATCGATTGCCCTCTGAGGCAATGACATAATTCCTCTTATCTGCCTTTGGTTAGGGGAATGGCTGGGCAACAGGCGCAAGTGAGATAGTCCTGCTGCTCTCAGGCTTTTCTTGTAGTTGTGAAAGGCAGAGAAGTGCAGTCAGCGGGGTCTGTGTTAGCACTGTCAAGTTATCTCCAAAAGGCCTCTTTCTTTTGTGGTGACTGTTTGGCTTGCTCTCATAGATTACATGTCTCAGGGGGCTCATAGTCTGCACTACTTCGGCATCACTCTTCTCAAATTAGAGTATGCCTCAGTTAGTAATTCTGTTATATAGGCTGTATTACTAATACCTATCCCAATATACTCTCAATTCTCATAGGCTCACATTCTCATATGAGAATATGCTCAAAATTCTCCAAGCCAGGCTTCAGTAGTACGTGAACTGTGAACTTCCAGATGTTCAAGCTAGATTTAGGAAAGGCAGAGGAACAAGAGATCAAATTGCCGACATCCACTGGATCATTTAAAAAGCAAGAGGATTCCAGGAAAACATCTATTTCTGCTTTATTGACTATGCCAAAGCCTTTGACTATGTGGATCACAACAAACTTTGGAAAGTTCTTAAAGAGATGGGAATACCAGACCACCTGACCTGCCTCCTGAGAAATCTGTATGCAGGTCAAGAAGCAACAGTTAGAACCAGACATGGAACAACAGATTGGTTCCAAATGGGAAAGGAGTACATCAAGGCTGTATATTGTCACCCTGCTTATTTAACTTATATGCAGAGTAAATCATGGGAAATGCTGGGCTAGATGAAACACAAGCTGGAATCAAGATTGTTGAGAGAAATATCAATAACCTCAGATGTGCAAATGACACAACCCTTATGGCAGAAAGCAAAGAAGAACTTAAAAACCTCTTGATGAAAGTGAAAGAGGAGAGTGAAAAAGTTGGCTTAAAACTTAACATTCAAAAAACTAAGATCATGGTATCAGGTTCCATCACTTCATGGCAAATATGGGGATACAATGGAAACAGTGACAGACTTTATTTTTGGGGGCTCCAAAATCATTGCAAATGGTGACTGCAGCCATGAAATGAAAAGACAGAAGAAAAACTTGCTTGCTTGGAAGAAAAGCTGTGATACACCTAGTCAGCATATTAAAAAGCGGAGACATTAGTTGGCTGAGAAAGGTCCATCTAGTCAAAACTATGATTTTTCCAGTAGTCATGTATGGATGTGAGAGTTGGACTGTAAAGAAAGCTGAGCGCCGAAGAATTGATGCTTTTGAACTGTGGTGTTGGACAAGACTCTTGAGAGTCCCTTGGACTGCAAGGAGATCCAACCAGTCGGTCTTAAAGGAAATCAGTCCTGAGCATTCATTGGAAGGACTGATGATGAAGCTAAAATGCCAATAATTTGGCTACCTGATACGAAGAACTGACTCATTGGAAAAGACCCTGATGCTGGGCAAGATTGAAGGCAGGAGGAGAAGGGGACAGCATAGGATACGATGGTTGGATGTCATCACCAACTTGATGGACATGCATTTGAGCAAGCTCTGGGAGTTGGTGATGGACAGGGAAGCCTGGTGTACTGTAGTCCATGGGGTCACAAAGAGTCAGAGAGGACTGAGCAACCAAACTAAGCTGAACTGACTGTGGCCCTCTGGATCACTTCACTCTTCCCTCCTGCCCAGTTTTTTCTTACTCACTCCGTACCTTCTTTTTCTTCCTGTCTGCTTTTTATAAAATCAGCAGCTAACATTTATTGACTGCTTGCTATTATAATGTTACAATATCACTGTTATAGTCACTTTACACCTACTAACCCATTCAATCCTCATAACCCGATGAGAATACACTGTTATTATTCCCTCTTTATAGTAGTTAAAACTGGCCCGGACAATTAATGAACCTGTGTGAGACCACTCAGCTTCAAAACTTTCATAGGCCTGTATCTCCTTACTGCTTTTAAGTGCTTGATCATTTTAATATTACTTTTTAGAGAAGACTTTGAAAGAACAATTTCCTCAGTTCTCAACGTAGTGATATTTTCCTGGAGGTGGGAAAGGAATGCATAATAGTCTCCCCAAATTTAGAATTTCAAGGCTCACCTGATATTAGGTGGAATGCTCAGATTCAGGAGGTTTTTGCATGCTTTTTAAGGCCCCTTGTGAACATGAACGTGAACGTGAAGTCGTTCAGTCATGTCCGACTCTTTGCGACCCCATGGACTGTAGCCTACCAGGTTCCTCTGTCCATGGGATTTTCCAGGCAATAGTACTGGAGTGGAATGCCATTTCCTTCTCCAAGGGATCTTCCCACCCAAGGATCGAACCCAGGTCTCCTGCATCGTAGACAGACACTTTACCGTCTGAGCCCATTAAAAGACAAGATTATGATTTACAAGGCTAAGGCAATGAATGGAACTAGGATTAGAATGTTTCGTGAATGGATTCTGTGGCTTTTTTGGAATGAGACATTTTTATTCATTTCCAAGGGACTTAGCAGCAGCAGCAGCAGCAGCAAGCCAAAACCAGACGTGTGTGTGTGTGTGTGTGTGTGTGTGTGTGTGTGTGTGTGTTTATCAATGGTTAAAGTTCAAGAGTTGGGGAATGGGGGAGGGAGAAGAGCGATCATCAGACTTCACCCTCAGATCTTTTCAGAATGAGACAAAGGTATAACACTGAAACAAACCAATAAAGGAAACCTGCAAGGGTTCCCCTTACCCCACTCCCTGAACTGACCAGGAGCAAACACCCTTTTCCAGGATACCTATCCTTGGTTTCTCCCGGAGCCCAGGAGTCAGCCCTCTTCTGGGCTTGTTCACTTGGACTACAGCCTGTTGTCCACAGAAAGGCTCTATTTGGAATAAGTCTTCATGTAGGTCAGTCACTGAACTCTTAAACATCAGGTCATGTTGAGAGGGACCCAATGGGGTGAGGAGACACTCTCTCCAACGGAGGACGAGGCAAGTGCAGAGGGGGCCGACCTTGGCTTCTTTGGTGGCCCAGAGACCTGCACCTACTGCAAAGAAACTGCCTTTCTGAGCTCTGGGTGGGAGGGCGGGACGCACAGAAGTCCCAGCTGCACTCTCCCCAGGGCTGCCTGCGGCTCTTCTCTGGAAGGCCGCCTTGCGAGCCAAGATCCTCAAGGGTGTCAGGGAAGATGCTGGGCCATGAAGGGGTGACAGAAGCGACAACGTGCCCTTAAGAAGAGAGGAACAAGAAGAGAGGAATAACATAGCTCTACTAGGTGGTAGTGGAGTGGGAGCTCCAAGTCAGCTCAAACTTTAGAAACGCAAGGCAGGAAGCACTGGAAGGGCAGTGGGGGACAGGTCGGTGCTCCCGGGTTAGTGGGGAATGAATCTGTGTTTAGGCACGTACGCGAAGGTGCTCACGTCCACCACTGAGAACACACCCCGCAGCAGTCAAGGTCCTTATCCGTGAGTCAACAGTCATGGCCCGGGTGATCCGAGGGACTTCAGAAGCGGGTCGTCGGGTGAACCCCACCGCTGCTTACGGGGTGTCTGTAACGAGTGCCATGCAGGCACGCCCTCTCTTTCGGGCAGCTCCCCTCTCTGCCCACTTCCGTTCTTAGGAGCACAGACACTGGCCGGTGGCCACGTGCCAAGTGAGGCCGAGCGGCGAGGGAGGGGCGGGGGCCGGGGAGGCGGCGGAAGGTCCCGCCTGGCCCCTCCTTTAGACTGGACGTGCGAGGACTGGGGCCGCCGGCCTCCGCCTCCGCCTTATAAGAAGCCCGGGCGCCGGCGGGCAGGGCGGCCCGGGAGCGGGGACCGGGGCGCCGCGGAGCCCAGGACTTCGCGCCCCACCTGTGGCGGCGGCGGCGGCGGCGCGGGGCGTCCGGCCGGGCCGGGATGGGCCGCTACTCCGGCAAGACGTGCCGCCTGCTCTTCATGCTCGTGCTCACCGTCGCCTTCTTCGTGGCGGAGCTGGTGTCGGGCTACCTGGGCAATTCCATCGCGCTTCTGTCCGACTCCTTCAACATGCTCTCGGACCTGATCTCGCTGTGCGTGGGGCTGACCGCTGGCTACATCGCCCGGCGCCCCCGCGGGGGGCTGGGCGCCACCTACGGCTACGCCCGCGCCGAGGTGGTGGGCGCGCTCAGCAACGCCGTCTTCCTCACTGCGCTTTGCTTCACCATCTTCGTGGAGGCCGTGCTGCGCTTGGCCCGGCCCGAGCGCATTGATGACCCCGAGCTGGTGCTCATCGTGGGCGCCCTGGGGCTGGCGGTCAACGTGGTGGGGCTGCTCATCTTCCAGGACTGCGCCGCCTGGTTCGCCTGCTGCGGCCGCCGCCGCCGACAGCAGCAGCAGCAGCATCCGCAGCCCGCGGCCGGGGTCGGCACCCGCGGCGCTTTCGGGGATCCCCAAGGCGCCGAGTGTGGCTGGCACGCCGGCGCCCTGCCCGCCCCCGGCCGCGACTCGGCCGTGACCCTCCGCTCGGCCTCGGTGGACAGGAAGGATGAGAAGGGGGCCACCGTGTTCTCAAACGTAGCAGGTGCCTTTCGGTTGCATCCTCTGGCCCGCGTTGCCCTTCCCTCCTCCCGCGCGGTCCCTTCCTCCTCGTCCTCTTTTATACCTGCCTGCTTAAAAGTGGTCGATTTTCACTGCAGGCCGGCTTTAGGTCTCTGCCGCTGACTGAACATATTCCTACAATTTCTCTTTTTCCTCCTGGATCCTTGGGCCCCTCTTTCCCCCTCCCTCTTGCATAGGAGTCTCCTTGTATAGGAGTATTGATTTCCTTGGAGATCAGTAATTATTATTGGGCAACAGATAGCACCCCCCCCCC
>SJXQ01009876.1:254635-281907 GCA_006408695.1 Aepyceros melampus | reverse complement strand
TATACACAACACCTTGTTTGCCCTCCTCCCCCTTTGCCCATCCTTCAGTCCCCTTGCGAGTTAAAGTTTTGGGGGGGATGAGGGTGGGTTCCCATTCCTCTCTCTCTCTCTTTTTTTAATCTTTAACTCTTTAACATGGGAGTGTGAATGAAGTCCAGCGGCCAGTCACAAGGCTAATTTCAAGGCCAAAATTGCTCCCCTGGGCTGCGTGTTTGGAGAGGCGGGAGTCTGGGAAGGTAGTAGGATTTGAAAATAACAAAACTGTGTTTTGAGTCCATTGGTTCTTTTTGCTTGTAGAACTTATACACAACACGAGGTTTCTTCTTTGAATGCAGGTGATTCCCTGAACCCCCAGAATGAGCCAGAAGAGACGATGAAAAAGGAGAAAAAGTCCGAAGCCCTGAATATCAGAGGTAGGGGTGACTTCGGCTTAAGTTGAAATCCTTTTAAGTGTTACATGTGAACTGCACTGAACTCTTCATTTCTGTTTGCCTTTTCATAGGTGTGTTAGAACGTTGGCGGGTTACATGTACAGACTATGACCTTAGTCTCTTGCCTAATGGTGGCATCGATTCTCGATTCTCGGGAGACAGAGTTGATAATGATTTATCCTTGCCTACTTAGGTTCATGCTCATGCTGCGGGCTCCAGGGCCTCCCAGATCTCTGGCTTGCTACTGCTCCATTTTGCCCACCCATGGATATTGTGAACATCAAGCGCAGCCTGTTTGAATTGAGTATCATTTTGATAAAGGTTGGAAGAGAGTGGCTGGGATCTATCCAAGGTCATGCCTCAAGTGAACTTGCTCAGTGACCCTCATTGCTTCACTTATTTTAGCCAGAAATAATGCTCCTGTGATGGGTCTGTCTGTTGGTTCACTTGACTCTCCACCTCCATGTCCAAAGTGGGGGTTCAGGGAGAGAGAAGGAAGGCACATCACTAGCATCTCTCCTGCTGTGAGCTCAAGGTCACAGACCCAGGGTGAAGGTCAGCACTGAGAGTTCAAAAGTTTTCTCACCGGACACTAACATGGTATACTACATCTCCCCTCTCCAACTTCTTGAGCACAGGTTTTTCTTCAGAGAGATTCAGGAAGGGTCAATCCCCAAACTGATGGAGAATTTCAACAGAGTGAAAGCAAAAGTGTTAGTCGATCAGTTGTGTTCGACTCTTGGCAACTCCATGGAATATAGCCCACCAGGCTCCTCTGTCCATAGGATTCTCCAGGCAAGAACACTGGAGTGGGTTGCCATTCCCTTCTCCAGGAGATCTTCCCAACCCAGGGATCAAACCCGAGTCTCCTGCATTGCAGGCGGTTTCTTTATAGTGAGTTACCAGGAAAGCCAGAACAAAGATTATGCAGCCCTTTATCTTTAGTTGGTTGGAGGAAGCTGGAAGTGGGGCTTAGAGGTAAATATTACAAAGAAAAACAAGTAATACAGAAGGTACCTTCAGTTCTGAGAATCTCACATCTGTTTTATAAAGTGATTTCCAGAATGAATCCATAGAGAAAAGCAGAAAGGAACAACAGCAACACATGAGCTCCTAAACATTTCTAAATGAATTAGTTTTTAAAAAAGTTAACTGCAATAGGGGAATTTCTAAAAAGTGTGGTGGTGACTCTTTTTGGAAAGAGAATTATGATGAAAACTCATAATCCTTTATCCTTTTTTAAAGGTTTGGTTTATATATATATATATATATATATATATATATATATATAATTTAGTGAATTTTAAAAATGGAGTTCACCATCAGCACTTTACCTTTTCAAAGCACATTCTGTTTTTATTCTTTTTTAATTGAGATATAGTTGGCATATAACATTAGTTTCAGGTATATAATATAATGATTTGATCTTTGTATAATATGTGAAGTGATCACCACAGGATAAATATTAACAGATTAATAGCAGTGCGTGGTTAATGTCCATCATCATACATAGTAAGTTTTTATTTTCTCTTAATAAGAAATTTTAAGATATACTCTGTTAGCAACTTTCAAATATGGGATACAGTATTATGAATTATAATCACCATGATGTACATTGCATCTCTAGGACTTATTTATCTTATAATAAGCTTGTACCTTTTGACTCCATCTACCCATTTTGCACCCCCTGCTCCCTGCCACCACCTCTGTCAACCCCCAATCTGTCCTCTGTATCTGTGAGCTTGTTTTTTTAACTTTTTTAAGATGCCACATATGTGAGCTTGTTGGTTACTCATCCTCATCTTATTTTTCTGAGAAAAGAATAGGTAGGTGGAAAGTAGCAAAGAATGAAGAGTAGGTCCCAGTAGATATTGTGACCTTGTTTGGGAAACATATGTAAGGGAAAATTGGATGACTCTGCTGATTTTCACTCCACAGCTATTGGAACTCCTGGGTAGAAAAACATCAGTGGTGAGGTGCCTTGCTGTACCTAGCTGAACCCTGTGGTCCACAGGGGCTGACAAAATGCACCAGTAGCTCCCATAGAGGCAAAGAATTCAGAGGCAAAAAGATTGGGATTGGGCTCAAGCTGCCTGGGTTTGGGTCTGGGCTCTGCCAGTTAAGAACCAGATGATTTCAGGCAACTTTTGAACCTGTCTCAGCTTCCCAACCCCTCATCTTTAAAATGAGGATAGCAGTAGTACCCATTTCATGGGGTTGTTGTAAGGGTCAGACATCTGGGAAGTCTAAGCCATCTGGGAGCTAACATTTTTATGGAGGGCACACTTGCTACCAGGCACCATTCATGAATGGGTCACTTAACATTCAGAACAACCTGAAGAGCGGGATTCTATTGTGCTTCAGGTAGTGAGTGGAATTGCTGAGCTCCAACCTAAGCTGCTTCAGGGACAGGTGAGCTCAGTGCCTGGCTGTGGTTAACAGGAGCCTATCTGTATTTCAGGCCAAGGGGCAAGCTGGCCTCACCTTGAATCCTGTGTCCTCATTCAGGGAAAGACCACAGTGTGTTACTGCTGGAAAGGCCTTGGGGAACTTAGACTCCAGGGCCTTCACTTTACAGATGAGCAAAAGGGACCAGAGATTCTGGTGACTTCCTAAGTCACCCCCAGCTAACAGTGGAGGCAGCGCTGGGATCTTGGGCTTCCATTTCTGGCTCTTTCTGTCATCTCACACTGCCTCTGGACTCCACCAGGGTGGCTGGCTTCTCCAGTGTCCACAGTCCACTGAATGATTGCATTTCTGACATTTGAGTCACTGCTTTAGAAAGAAAGACTGTCCTTCCCAGACACTCAAGGGAACAAACAGCTGATGGGAAGTCTTGTGAACAAAAACCATTTCTTTTTTTTTTAACTTAAAATTTTACTCAAGTATAATATACATACTCAGAAGTACACATATCATAAATATGCAGTCAGTGGATTTTAGTGAACTGAACACCTCCATGTATAACACCCAGATCAAGAAACAGAAGATACCATCACCCCAGGGGGGGCCCCTACATGCTCCTGTCTAGTCACTAGCCATCTTCCCAGGTCACCACTATTCTGACTTGTAACAGCATGGATTCATTGTACTTGCATTTGTATATGAATGGAATCTTATAGTCGGTACATTTTTTGCCCAGCTTCTTCTACTCAACATTACATTGAGGAGATTCATCCATATTGTTGAATGTTGTCCTAGATCATTCATTTTCATTACAGTGTTCTATTGTGTGAGTATTCCACCCTGTATTATCCATTCTTGGTTAATGGACATTTAGGTAACTTTCTGGTTTTGATTTCTAAGAATACTATGGCAAAAGCCATTTCTTGATTTTCTTATTTCAATGGAATAAAAGATGCCTTCTAAAAAACATACCCCATCTTCTGCTGCAAAGCACAGCAAAAGCACATTTCTTTAAACTTCTCATCAGAGAAACAAGTGCCCTTTGTTGTGGTTGATTTTATTTATTAGGCTCAAACATGATCCATTAAGAAAAACTGCAACAGGGTATCAGAAAGACAATTAACCCTTTTTATTTCAGTATAAATATAAATGGATGAATAACAATCTTGACCTCTTTTGAAAAGAAATCTCCTGGGATGAAGTATTTCTTTTATTTTCTTTTTAATTGGAGTATAATTGCTTTACAGTGTTGTGTTGACTTCTGCTGTACCACATGAAACAGCTGTTATGTATACATATATCCCCTCCCTCTTGAGAAGGTGTTTCTTTTTAATTCTTGTTTGTTTGTTTTTTTTTTTAACCCATTAAGAAAGATCTCCCATCTTTCCTCAGCCACTTGCTAATGCCCAGTGCTAAGGCACTATGTTTCCAGTTATTCAATAAATTCAGTACCACTGATACATGCTGGGACACACATTAACTTATATCAAGTTTCCAGGTTATACGCCAGTGCTTTGGTTTTGTTTTTCTCTAAAGACAGCAAGCAAGGGCTAAAGGTCCTGGTTTTGCAAAGCTACCTGTGAGCACTGTGACTAATCACGTGACTGGGTCGTCTACCAGGTGGCAATCTTTGCCTCTCAGAGAGTACTTACTGCCTGATCTATCTTTCTGAATCACGGATGAGGTCTCAGCAGAATCTGCTCTGAAACCTTTATTGAATCCAGAATGAGGCCCTAACACTGCAGACATTCAAGGGCTTGCTGTTCTAGTACCAAAGCTCCTTTCTAGACGTTTCTGTCCTTCTGTTCACTCATTTAGTGCCTCACTCTTACCCTTTAACAGTCTCCCCTACTTCCCCTACTGTTACGACTGGGGTTCTTGGCCTCCTTAATCAATAGAAATTGATTAGAGGCCAGATAAAAAGTCAAGGGTCTCAGCAAACTGCAGGCACTCCGATGATCTACTCTTGTTTAGCTGCTCAGTCAAGTCCGACTCTTGCGACCCCACAGCTATAGTCTGCCAGGCCTCTCTGTCCATGGAATTTTCCAGGCAACAATACTGGAATAGGTTGCCATTTCCTCCTCCAGGGGATCTTCTGGACCCAGGAATCGAACCCACCTCTCCTGCATTTTGGGGGTTGGGGGTGAGTGAGAACAAGTAACAGTTTAGCTGTTTCCCTATATGGGGTGAGGGTGGGGGCCAGGCCAGGGATTGGGTTGGAGAGTTGGCTTACTTAGGTGGTTTGCCCACCCCTTTGGTAGTGATGTGTGTGTGGAGGGCATCCTCAGTCCCCTGCTTTTGCTCCAGGCTCTTCAGAAGTGGAAGTTGGCCTTTCTGGTCTTTTTGTATCTTGAGTGAGTGAAGTCGCTCAGTCATGTCCGACTCTTTGCGACCCCATGGACTGCAGCCCACCAGGCTCCTCCATCCATGGAATTTTCTAGGCAAGAGTACTGGAGTGGGTTGCCATTTCCTTCTCCAGGGGATCTTCCTGACCTGGGGATTGAACCCGGGTCTCCCTCATTGCAGGCAGACGCTTTACCGTCTGAGCCACCAGGGAATCCTTACTGTTCATAATATGCCCCAACTGCTCATACACCCAGCTATTTTTAGTCCCTTATAGTTTCTTTGTATTCTGTTGCTGGAGAAGGCCTTTGTCCAGTTTCAAGCACTGCAACAAAGGGTCCCAGGTTTCAGGGCCCAGGTCACTTGTAGAGCCGGTAAGGAAAGTGCTTAGACAGGGAGGTCTGGTTTGAGTTCCGTCTCTGCCTTTCAAGAGCTGGGTGACCTTGGGCAAGCAAAGTATCCTCTTTGAGTTTCAGTTTCCTTCTCCATGTAAGGGAGATGATAGCAGTGTGGACATCGCTGTGTTATTGTGAGAAATACATGCTGTTGGAATAGCACGAAGGATTCCCTTAATGAGTCGCCTCCCCAGCAGTTCAGTGGGCTTACTTCTCAGTGGGTTTCCTTGTTTCATGGCCTCTTCAGAGCTAGCCACTTTGGGAAGTGAGGCTGATGTTATTACCATCCCCAGTTCACCGGTGAGAATCTTGCTGCTGTAAGAGATTGATGTTCACAAGGTCCGTGAGTCATAGAGAGAGACTGTCAGGTCTGTCTCTCCCATTGCCTCACAAGTCTTCGTCTGCAGCCTCGTTCCAGTTCTGTGCTTGGAACACATTCCGGTTGAGTTTCCCTGCCTGGGACATCATTGCCTTATGAAGTCTGCCTCCCCTTTGGAGGCTTGCCTGTCTCTTGAGAAGCCTTTCCTGAGATTTCCCATCACAGGGAATAGTATTCCCTCTAGAAGTTACTGACCTACTTATCTCAGAATCCTGCCAGTGGACTTTGGTCCCCAGAAGATAAAGACCATTTCTGCGTGGGAGGCCAGAAAACACACCGCAGTGACCAGTCTCAGGAATTTAGTGACATGGTGCTGTAAAGCATGTTTTCAAACAGAAGGTCATGATAGTTTGGGTAATAAAATCAATTTAGTAGAGTACGATCATCATTTAGAAAATGAACTAGAATTGAATGAAATAGAAAAATAGTAATGAATCCTGTGTAAGGACAGGTTTTTGTTTTTTTCCAGAAATATTTGTTTCATTGTATGTTTATGCCTGGGCTAGGATGCAAAATAGGGTTCTTATTGTGGATTATGTGAAAAATAAGTTTGAACATTTTTTTCTTAGGAGCTAGTAGTGGGACTTCTCAGAAGAACCTGAAACTTGAATTTGGGACTTAGATGGGGCAGGATATGTAGTGGTTCTCTAGTCAGACTATGCAGATTTATATCCCCATTCAAACACGTTTTAGCTGTGTGATCTTGGGTAAGTCACTTAGCTACTCTGTGCTTCAGTTTCTTCATTTGTAAAATGGAGAGACTAACCACTTCAGAGAGTCCTCAAAAGCACTTATGTATAAATATCAATACATGCAACATACAACAATGGTGCATATATCTTGGCTGTCATTACAGTTATTCTTACTAAGAGGCAGAAGTTACTTTGTATTGTGGGAGTTCTGACTAATCAACCAGAAAATACTTTTAAAGTGTCTAGATGGTATACCTCCAGTGCTAAAATATAAACAAAGGAAATTTAGGGTACAACCCTCACCCTTATGTTACTTATAGTCTAAATGAAGAGTGAAAAAGAGAATGACAGTCTCAGGCAGTGACAATGATGTTGAGTGCATAAAGGCAATAACTGGTCTTCATGTTTTTATGGTAGTGTTTTGTACTGCCCTGGGGAAGGTTAAAGCTTTGATCTTCAGTTTCTTTTCGAGACCAACTCTTGGGAACATTTTGAGTTTTTCTTGGTGGCTGAGGACAAGGACTGGGAAGTAAGACACTCCTGTGGGGGTGGGGTGGACAGAGTGGCCCCAGAATTTAAAAATCGGACTGTTTAATGTATTTATTGAATCAGGATCCTATTGCCATTAGTAAACACTCAGCCTGAAGGAGATGTGGGGATTCCTTTTTATTCTTGTGCTTCTTTGGTGGGGGGAAGTTGCCACAATTTACATTTGGTATGTTTTCAAAATGCCATTTGACACCATGATGCTACTCAGAAGCTACCAAGAGGAAGTTAGCCTCTTCTAAGTGGAACGATTCAGTCACAGCCATCACTGAGTTTGTTATAGTATTTTAGATTATTATTAATTCTATTGAGTGAATCTGGGATACCTGGAGGGACAGAGCAGATCTTTCTTAGTTCGTATGCTTTCTTCTAGAGAAGCGCTTTGAAAATTTTTGTCATCATTTGAATCACCTGGGGATCTTACTAAAATGCAGAATTGGACTCAAAAGATTGGAAGTGGGGCCTGTATGGAGATTCTGTATGTCTCACGAGCTTCTAGGTGATGCTGAAGCTGCCAACCATACTTTGAAGAGAGAGATTCTGATGTATAGAAAGTAAAAAATAATAACAAACAAAACCCCAAAATATTATGTTTATACTGTATAATCCTTCTGACAAATCTTCACCTAATTCACTAAATCCCAATTTAGTCTGGACTTCCCTGGTGGCTCAGACAGTAAAGAATCCACCTGCAATGTGGGAGACCTGGGCTCAATCCCTGGGTTGGGAAGATCCTCTGGAGGAGAGTATGGCAACCTACTCTGGTATTCTTGCCTGGAGAATCCCCATGGACAGAGGTGCCTGGCAGGCTATAGTCCACGGGACCGCAAAGAGTCAGATAGGACTAAATGACTAGGCACAGTTTATTTAGTCTATGCCCAACAAATGATTGGACATTTAGATCTTCTTTGCTGGGATGATGTGTTTTCTATATCGTAATTAAAGCTTTTCAAAGTGGTTCCCTTAAGTAAAGGCAACCCCAATTTTTGCTATTATCTGTAGAATTTAAATGTTATTTTATTGAGACAAAGAGTTGTTTAGTGGGGACATTCCAGAGAATCTCTTAAATCACATGCAGTTTAAGTGACCACAGGCTAAGTGAAAAGTAGGCAAATGCATTTAGGGAAGGGGATGTGGCACTTTAAACCAGCCCAGTCCGTCTTCCCGCAGGTGTTTGCAGCTCAGAAGCTTCCTAGCCTATTCCGGGTTCTCTGGGTCATGGGATGGTGGTCTGGGGTTTTGTTTTTTTGTGTTGCAATGGTCATTGTTTTTGCTTTCTAATCCAGTCTGTTGTTCTAACAGGACAGAAAAAAAGTAGCAACAAGTATTCATGAGCTGGGAAGCCAAGTCACTGAGTGTCATGCAGCTCCCAAAGGTAGATCTGGGCTTGATTGGTCTTTCTTTCTTCCCTGCAGGGGTACTTTTGCATGTGATGGGGGATGCCCTGGGGTCAGTGGTGGTGGTGATCACGGCCATCATATTCTATGTGCTTCCCCTGAAACGTGAGGACCCGTGTAACTGGCAGTGCTACATTGACCCCAGCCTGACTGTCATCATGGTCATCATCATTTTGTCATCTGCCTTCCCACTCATCAAGGAGCTGCTGCCATTCTGCTGCAGATGGTCCCCAAAGGCGTCAACATGGAAGAGCTGAGTAAGTCATGCCATTCTGATCTCAAACCGCTGCCCACTGAATGTTCTTCAGGCCTGAGCGCCACATTATTTCAGAGCAGTGTTTGATTTATGTATCTTGAAACATTTTAAATCACCAAGCAATTGAGACATCTTTCTATATTTCGTAGATGACTACAGCTACTAAGATGACTAGCAGCTCCAAGAACCAGAGGTCCTTTTTAGCCCATCATTCTCTGACTTTACCGTGAGTTTTTGAGAATGTGTTCCTTGGGCAGTCCCTATTAATATTCCTAGGTTATCTATTGACCTTCATGTCAGGGATTTATTCTAACTCAGATAAGGCCACTCTGCTCAGGACTTGATTTTTATTCCCCCTATTCTCAAAATATGAGTCATTCCTTCATATTCTAGGTCCTGCTTTCTAGTTAATTGATTTTTATGGGCATGCAAGTCACTGTGTGTCTTAAAACACAGGAAAATGGACCATGTTTTGATCCACTCATTCAATAGTGAAATCTGTTTCTTTGCTTTGCGCAAACAGAAGGTCAAGCTCTCACTTCAGCTTATGTGCACCTGGGAATGTGTTTAGAGACCTTCTAGAATGTCTAAATGGGAGCTCTCCAGATGCTGGTGAGAAACTGAATGTACAGCTTTAGTTCTAGTGTTTCTAAATGGAAAGAATGTTTTTTTATAGGAAAACTTTTTTTTTCATGAATCTTTGCTATTTTTCTATCATTATTTCATTGGTGAGACAGTGAACATGAACTAAAGCCCAGGCCCACTATGTGGCTGAAAATTGGAAGACCTTATTTCATGACAACTGGCTGAAATTAGATTTGGTGGGTCTTAACACACTGTGTTGCCACGGCTAGGCTTTCCCTCCAGAGGCATGATTTACAGCGTGACTGTTCTGCATGCCTAATCTTTGTGCAGTGCTGCAGGCTGAGGAGGACAGAGGTGAAGCAGGCTCTTTCCAGGGGCTTGTTTCTCATGGAGAAAGCAAAATAAACATATATTGAGTTGACCAAAAAGTTCTTTGGGGTTCTTCCATAACATCTTGGAAAAACCTGAATGAACTTTTGGTCAACCCAATGGCAATTTGTGATATATATTCTTTTATTGCCTTTTAACAGAGTTATATATATATGTATATGTATATATCCCTGGAGAAGGGAAAGGCTACCCACTCCAGTATTCTTTCCTGCAGAATTCCATGCACCGTGTAGTCTATGGGGTTGCAAAGAGTTGGACATGACTGAGCGACTTTCACACATATACATGTATATATGTATAAACATATATAAAGCAGACATTAATATTAAAATTAGACTGTAATAACAATAGCAACACTTTAATGGCACTGATTATATGCTAGGTAATATTGTCCAGATGCTTTGCTTATATTAACTGATTTTAATCTTAAAATAATCCTATGAGGTACTGTGATTATCTTAATTTCCAGGTAAGGAAACTGAGGCACAGAGGGACTAGGTAAGGTCATGCAGCTCCTGCAGGCAGGAAATGACTAAACTGGAATTCAGACTAGCTGGCTATGGGTTGCTTGGATTCACTGTTCGATACCATGTTTCTAAATGCTAGAAAGTATGAAAAATATAGAAGAGCCTAAATAAGGAAACAGAAATCTCTCATAATCCTACCACCCAGAAATTAACACTCAATATTTTTGTGTCAGTCATTCACTGAAACAAGACTTTATCTGCCTAAAAAATTTTTGTATGTGTATATACACTGTTTCATTAAAAAAAGGGAAAAAGATCAAGCCACATATACAGTCCAGCTATTGGCTTTTTCGTTTAAAAATACCTTATATACCTTTCCTCATAGCCTTAAATATGTAGTCTTGCTTTTTCACAGCTATGTCACCGCCTGTCACATAATTGACTGACTATTTCCTTGCTGTTTCCATTTTTTTTCATTAATACAAAAAGTATTGCCCAAACCATTCTCATATGTAAATATTTGGTTGTTTCCTTTCAGTTAAGTTCCTGTATTAGAATTGCTGCTAAAAGTTTTTGATCTATATTGCCAATTCCCCTTTTAAAAAGGCATCCTATTTTATATTTCCATGCCAGTCCATCAGAGCACTTAATGCCTTGTACACTCAACAACCTGGGCATTTTGGGAGGATTGTTGTGAATCTTATTTTCTTCAATTGCCTTTTATGAGTTAACCCTGTGTGTTAGAGGAACTCAGAGAGGAAGAAGAAGATTATGGGAAAATGTGCTCATATAGGTACAGCTGTTTTCCTTTGTTTATTTTTAATAATGACCTCATTCTGGTGAGAAGGCGTAAAGGGACCCTATCTGTCCCATGGTGGTTCCATGTTCCAATTACAGCTCTCACCTTGGCTATTGTTTTCTCTTCCTTATTCTAGTGAGTAAGCTCTCTGCTGTGCCCGGAATTAGCAGTGTCCATGAAGTCCACATCTGGGAGCTTATAAGTGGGAAGATCATTGCCACTCTGCACATCAAGTATCAGCAGGATGGGGGAGATCAGGATGCCAACAGAAAAATTCGAGAAATCTTCCACAACGCCGGAATTCACAGTGTGACCATCCAGTTTGAGAAGGCAGACCTGAAGGAGCCCCTGGAGCAGAAGGACTTGCAGTCGCTCTGCAGCTCCCCGTGCATCGCCAAGAGCTGTGCCAGGCAGCTGTGCTGTCCCCCTGGGGCCCTGCCGCTGGCCCATGTCAATGGCTGTGCGGAGCACAATGGCTGTCCCCCTCTGGACATGTCCCAGGGTGATGGCCTCGGTGGACGGCAGACCACCGAAGTGGCTATTGAAGTATCGTTGGAAGGTTGTCGGAGTGACCACGGACAAGCGCTTGGCAAGCCTCAGGAGGACTCACGTTATGTCAACAGCACACATTTTTAATCTGGTGCCCACATCAGTAAGACTATATAGACGAGGCATTTTGGAACCACTCGCTTGGCTTGTGGGAAGAACTTTGTGGGCTGTAGGCACTGACCAGACTCCGGGTGAGCACGCTCTGTGTTCCATATGCGGCTGGGGTTCGGGATGATGGTTGAACCGGTCTGTTAATTGCTATGTGACTGAGAACTCCTTTACATCATCCTGGGTGTTTCATGCTGCTCTTCAACCGTTTTGTTTGAACATTTATTTTCTGAAGCAAAGGCACTAGTGCACACATCAGGGACATTGAAAGCTGGGACTCAGCAATTGTGGACGCAGGATTCAAAGTAGCTTTTTGTTTTAAGTTGACTAGAACTTCTAGCTGACTCTCAGGTGAGCTCATAGCCAAGTACGTCAAAAAAAACTCAAGAACCGTAACAGCTATATTCTTTTCCATTCCACTGAGTGACCATAAAAGAGAAAAGTTAGGTAATCCTATCATGGCAGAATTTTTTTTTTCTTTGACTCATTTTTTAATGAATGTAAAATGAATACCTAGTAAGGTAGAAAATATTCTCAGAACATTAGAGGATGTTGAGATTACTGAGGATGTGGAAAGGCAGGAAGAAAATGCACTTTGATGATTTCTTCATTTCAGGAAGTGGTGAGAAAAAGACTTTCTGCTGTGAACTACAACTATTCAGTTCAGTTCAGTTCAGTTCAGTCTCTCAGTTGTGTCCGACTCTTTACAACCCCATGGACTGCAGCATGCCAGGTCTCTCTGTCCATCAGCAACTCCCGGAGCCTGCTCAAACTCATGTCCATCGAGTTGGTGATGCCATCCAACCATCTCATCCTCTGTCGGCCCCTATTCTTCCTGTCTTCAATCTTTCCCAACATCAGGGTCTTTTCCAATGAGTCAGTTCTTCACATCAGGTGACCAAAGTATTGGAGCTTCAGCTTCACATCAGTCCTTCCAATGAATATTCAGGACTGATTTCTTTTAGGATTGACTGGTTTGATCTCCTTGCAGTCCAAGGGACTCTCAAGAGTCTTCTCCAACACCACAGTTCAAAAGCATCAGTTCTTCGGCACTCAGCTTTCTTTGTGGTCCAACTCTCACATCCATACACGACTACTGGAAAAACCACAGCTTTGACTAGATGGACCTTTGTCGGCAAGTAACATCTCTGCCTTTTAATATGCTGTCTAGGTGTGTCATAGCTTTTCTTCCAAGGATCAAGTGTCTTTTAATTTCATCTACCATCTGCAGTGATTCTGGAGCCCAAGAAAGTAAACTACAACTATAGGTTGCTTCAAATGTTTAAGTATATAAGATGCTTGTGTTTTTCACTTGAAAGTATGGGAATATCTCTACTTCTTTAAGTATGACACAGTACTTAAATACTGTCTTTTAGAGTCAGTCCAGTTGGGACTGATATCATTTGTTGCTTGTTAATGATTTGCTTATTTACCCAAATTTCCCTTGTGTTTTCTTTTATATGATCACATTGATCGATGTAGCATTTACCAGGAGAAAATGAGCTTTCTCAGGATAGAAGAATGTATGACATTGAGTATGTATTCTTGCCCCTCAAATAAGCTAGACTGACTTTCCTTTAATTAAATATATTTTAAGATATTTATTATAGTTTTCAACTAATAATTTTATTAAGAAGCATATGTCCAAGGGAGAAACAAGCATTTATTAAATTGCTGCCTTTAATGTGTTTCAAGGAGGTTACATCTTTCTTTCTCTGACCCATATTACCAAGCTTCAAATACATTTATTACAATCTGATTTGCTTCCAAAATGAATCTATATTAGTATTGGAGAAACATCTGTCACGTGTTTAACAAATTGTTTAGGCAGCAATGTTTTAACCAGAAGAGTCTCAAAATAGGTATAAGCAAATGGGAGGTGCCTTACTAGAGAACTCGAATCTTTGATGGGTTGCAAAATTGACTGAGAAAGATCATCCTTTAGACTGTAAGCACTGAGTCTGCATGGTCTGGAATCTGCACAGTTCTCGTAAGAAGTTATGGGTTGGGACCAGAAAAGGCCTCCACATTTTTCAGCCCAAACACCATTAAAATTTGCGTCTTAGTTTTAAATTCTAAAGCTGAAGTAAAGAAGCAACTGTGGTCAGTAGAACAGGAAATTTTTTATTCCTGTTAAATTCATTATCAGAGTTTAAACTGCCATGAATTGCATAAATATAAAAATGCCTAAATAGGTTTTTATCCCTAGAAGTTTATTAAGCATATATACTTAATGGTATTATGTAGAGTAGCCTGGCAGGCTACAGTTTGTAGGGTTGCAATGAGTTGGACACGATTGAAGTGACACAGCCCGTACACATGCTCACAGTATATACTATAGTGTAGATAGACTTAATAGCTAAAACGAGAGTAAATATAAGACATTTTTATTTTTAATGTTAAAAGTATGGCATGTCCTCACACAAAACGAGGATTCTCTGTCTGTGAGACTTACCACAGTAATACGTAGATCAAATTCTCTTGTGTAAATGTTGGTTGAAATACATTGATTGGAGTCAAAGAAGAAATCTGTCTTTCACTCCCAGATTTGAAGGTCTAATTTGATTTCGTATCATTCTGCTTTCATGAAAAAGAGGAAAATATCATTTTATAGTTTTTGTGCAGCTGGATAAAGGAATGCATACTCGTTTACATCCAAATAATATTCTTTAATTAATCTCTAAAGTATTTGTCTGCAAAGGAAAAGGCTCTTAATTCCAACATAATTAAATCTAACCTCAGGAAATTATCTTGATGGACACTTATGAACATACCAAATTATGGAATATAGTTTGGCTTGATGTGTTTAATAATGTCCAAACAAGTTGAATAAGCGCAATATTTTTGTACTGGGTTAAGTGTTAGCATTTGCTGCCTCAGGCATCTGATGCTTGCTCTATGGTATTTTTACCTGGGTTTTACTCTCCCTTTTAGCCTACATTGAAATTCTCCCAAGGCAATGCAAGAGTTTTCCTTTTCCCTTTGCGTATTGGCTGTGGTGCCTGATGAACAGTGGATTTAAACAACACTGTTATTTTCTGAGATTAGAAAAATCCTGCTACCCAGTTTAGCATTGCTGTGTGTTTAGGTTAGTTCCAGAAAAATTCCCTCTTTGTCCCTAGGAACTGAAAATAACTTTTTAAGCGTCTAAGGAATCCTTTGGGTGTCAGATCAGAACCAGCATCAGGCCCACTAACCTGGGGACATGAGGCGACACTTAACCATTGCCTCCTATTTCTATGGAAAGAGTCCTTTCCACAGTATTTCAGCACCAGTTGTAGGAAATACTATGTCTGCTTTTATTTCCCGAATTTTTGAAAACAGAGGTTGAGTTTTTTCTCGTATTTGGCCACTATGAATGTTCATTGGGCTATCAGGCTCCATTGTTGACAGAAAAAAAATATTATCCCTTTAATTTTTTGTTCAATAAAATAAGGAGACATTGAGGAAGAATTTAGAATGTTCTCCATACATAGATACTTTCTGTGTTTTTTTTTTTCTTACTTCTCTTTTTGGCCACCGAGTGGCCAGTCTCTAGTGGAGGTAAGTCAGGAACTGAAAAGTTCAGTTGGAAGGGGTACTTTGAATGTCAAAGAGATCACTGAGGTAGATTTGGATTATAATAAGGCAGCTGCCTTTTGAGGTAGCAAGAGTTTTTTTTTTTTTTTTTTTAATGCTGGTTCTTAGTTTTCAGACCAGGGATCCAACCGTGCTCCATGCACTGGGAATGCAGAGTCTTAACCACTGGCCTCCCAGGGAAGTCCCTATTAAGCTGTGCCAGTCTTGACGCTCTGAACTGGATAACTCTGTGTTGTGTGGGGCTGTCTGGTGCCTTGTAGGATTTTTAGCAGCATCCCTTGACCTCTACCCACTAGATGACAGTAACTCCCCCCCACCCCGAGTTGTGACAATCAACAATGTTCCCAGACATTGTCACAAGTCCCCCAGGAAGCAGAATAGCTCCTAGTTCTGAGTCTTTGACTTAACCTAAGCATTCTTGAGGGATATAGTGGATGAAAGACCTTCCAGGGTCCAACAATCCTCTTAATATAATCACTCTGCAGAATTTACTCTTTAAAAAAATAATTTTTAAAGATGAGACCAAACTGTAAAAATACAGTCATCTTTACATAGGAATTTGGATATTTAAAGAAAAATACAACTTGGAAGAAATAAAGCCATTACCAATCTGATTATACAGTTAGACCATATAACAGTGAATAGAATGCTTTCGCTATTCTGTGATGATCTCTTCAACTTTTGACTATCCTCAATTTGATGAACTCACTGCTAAATGAGACAGGCACATCAGCATAATTGACTCTTGGAGTTAACGTGCTTAGTTTTCCACTGATTTTAAACCTGATATTTTTTGTTATTGGTCCCTGACAAACAGCTCATCTTAGGGCTAATGACAAGTTCAGGCGTTAAAAAAATTGTTTTGTTGTTCATGACTCATTTATTCCTTTGCCAAATCATATCCATTTTTTTCCCCCAAGAGGACAAAATACATCTCCTGACTTAAATTATCCCAGATTTAATGTATCTTCACAGTCTTGCAGTTAAAGATTGTGAAAAAAGACTGGCTTAAAAGCAGTGATGAAACATGACCTAGTTTGGGTTTTTATTTAAAACTGAATAAGCATGCCTATTGTATAGGCCTGTTGTTCACTTGATAAATTGTCAGCTATTTGTGCTTCTGAGTGTATTTGCATGTGATTAGCCACAGGAATAAATAGAAATGAAGTTGTTGAGTCTGAAACTGGCTGCTCAAATGAAACTTGCATCAGCCTCTAGTCTTCACTGTCATCTGAATGTTCTTAGGAATCTGGAATCTAGCTAATGAAGATGTGTCATTTTTTAATGGAATTTTTCAGGTATTTCTTTCTGGACTTTTTTTTTGTTTACATGGAACTTTCTTGCATATTGCTAGATGGATCAGTGGTCTCCTTTTGGTACAAAGCCAAGACACTGAACCTGCTCTGAATTCTGATGGGAATAATCCGGAAAGAATGTTGATTTTCAGGGGAGAATGACTCCTTCCTAGAGGTCTGAAATTATGTTACAGTATTGTGGAGTTTTGTTGCTTGAAGTCTTCCTTCTGTCCTCACAGGCGATTTTGCTGAAGTATAATTGTCACATTTGGGGGAATTATTAAAACTCTCAGATATAAAGTTTCAATAACTCATTGCTAATTGCATGTGAAGTCCCCCAGGGATGTATGCCAGGTGCATACCTTTAAAAGCTAAAGATGTTCAATGGTGCTGTCAATAAAAAGCTTTTAAAATAAACACAGGACTGAGATATGTTTGTGAAAATTATACAGCTCAAAGTACCTGAATCATTTTGTCTTTGTCACTTACCCAAATCCATTTCCCACACAGTAGCTTGTTGGATTGATTTCAGTAACTTGGGACTAATTCTTTGTCTCCATTTCTCTGTTCTCTTCTTCATCTGCTATCCTCCACTGCTGTCCTCCATCTGCTATCCTCCACTCTTGGCAGAAATGTCACCAATTGACCCAGCTACCTTACTTTGGTAACCTGGACTGATCCAGTTTTTAGGGTTTGACCCTGGCCACCCAATGGGTTTATGTTGGAGGGGAGCTCCTGTGATTTAGGGAATGGTGAGAGGTTAGGCTTTCTGGGGATAGACCTTTATCGATCTGAAAATCCCTCTAGTGAATTGACTGGCAATTATATGACTGTTGAATAAGGGGAGCAGTCTTCCACTTCTTTCAATTGCTTTTATGTTATCAATCAATCAACTGATTAATCAGCATATATTTATTATAAACCATGTGCAAGTTCTTCTTGCTTCTAAGGAGGGGATAGTCTATATGTGAGACCAAAAAAGCAGTCCAACTTTGCGGGCTTTTAAAGAGAGCTGCCTTACAGCCTGGATGTCTGGAGGGTGGGGGGATCTTGTGTTGGAGGGGTTCTGGTACTCAAATGTGCACATGCTAAGCCCTGGGCCACATTTGCAAAAGGAGAGGCTTATAGAACATTACATGACCATCAACTTCCTTCAGCAACAAGTGAGAGTACTCAGTACTCCAGGGCTCAGGCTATAGAATCTCTGACCACTTCATCAAAGATGTTTTTTTGAAAAAATTAATGTTTTGGCAGCATAGCATGTGGGATCTTAGTTCCCCGGCCACGGATCCAACCTGTGCATTGGAATGTGGATTCTTAACTACTGGACCACCGGGGAAGTCCCTCTGCCCACTCCATTTAAAAGAGGACCCACCTCTCCCTGTGTCTCTTACCCCCCTTAATGCTTTTTCATAGTACTGTCACTTAGTAACATCATATTACTTATTTATTTTCTGTCTCTCCAACTAGAATAAGGCTTTGTATAATCCACCACTGTGTTTTCCACCCTCTTTGCCAGTGCTTCGAACAGTGCCTCAGTACCTGGCACACGGTTGAGTAAATAAGTAAATATATAAATACGCGAATAAGCATCTGAATGAATAGGTTCAACACTTGGTGTTCCCGGTGGCAGGCTTTGGACAAATCATTTAGCTTCACGGCCCTTCAGTTTTCTTCTCTATAAGTGAGGTTAATGAGGAAGGCCTGTGTTACCTTCCTTGCTGCTGCTGCTGCTGCTGCTAAGTCTCTTCAGTCGTGTCCAACTCTGTGTAACCCCATAGACGGCAGCCCACCAGGCTCCCCTATCCCTGGGATTCTCCAGGCAAGAACACTGGAGTGGGTTGCCATTTCCGTCTCCAGTGCATGAAAGTGAAAAGGGAAAGTGAAGTCGCTCAGTCGTGTCTGACTCTTTGCGACCTCATGGACTGCAGCCCACCAGGCTCCTCCGTCCATGGGATTTGCCAGTCAAGAGTACTGGAGTGGGGTGCCATTGCCTTCTCCGGTTACCTTCCTTACAGGGTTGTTATAGGAATCCTAGGAGATCAAGTGGGTAAGAACAGAGTTAAATGTTAATGGATTTTATTTTTTATGCATTCAACTCGGAGTTCATACCCTTTCTTCTCTTGTCCTGCCTCCTTTCATTTCTGTTATCCCATTTTGTCAGTTAAACACCATTTAAAGCTCAATGGCACTAAACAGTGGTACAATCAACATGGACAAAAGTGAAGAAGAGAGAATGAAGAGTCAAGGGCAACTGCTCAGAACACGTCTACCTGAAATTGGCCTTGGAGTAGTTCAGTGGGTAGAGAAAGAGGGAGAGGACCACACATCTGGAGAACTGAGACTTTATTCTCTAGGCAACTGGCACTGAGCTTTCACAGCAGGGAGGCTGAGGGGGCAGACTGGGGAAACGGCAGGAACAGGATTTGGAGGAGGGATTTTACGCAGACATCTTCTCCACCGTGCTCTATACTGCTCTGTGTTCAGGGTTCAAAAGGCCTGCGACCTTATCTCCTGCCCTGCCCAGGATCTTAGGCCGTGGGAGCTGTTGCTAAGGACTCCCTGGGCATGTTCTCCAGGAATCTGCAGACACTCCACATTCACTGGGAGTTTGTCTCAGTTCTGTTTTCTTTAATGAAGTATAGTTGATTTACAATGTTGTGTTAATTTCTGCAGTACAGCAAAGCGATTCAGTTATACATCCATATACGCTCTTTTTTAAAATATTCTTTTCCATTATGGTTTATTATGGAATACTAAATATAGTTCCCTGTGCTATACAGTAGGACCTTATTGTTTATCCATTTTATATATGATAGCATCTGCTGACCCCAACCTCCCACTCCATCCCTCCCTCAACCCTCTCCCCTGGCAAACTCTATGTTTGTGAATCTGCTTCTGTTTCACAGATAGGTTCAACTGTGTCATATCTGAGATTCCACATATAAGTGATATCATATGATTATTTGTCTCTGTCTGACTTACTTCACTTAGTATAATAATCTCTAGTTGCCTCCATGTTGCTGCAAATGGCATTATCTCATTCTTTTTCATGACTGAGTAGTGTGTGAGTGTGTGTGTGTGTGTGTGTGTGTGTGTGTGAAGTCTCTCAGTAGTGTCCGACTCTTTGCGACCCTGTGGACTGTAGCCCACCAGGCTCCTCTATCCATGGGATTCTCCAGGCAAGAATACTGGAGTGGGTTGCCATTTCCTTCTCCAGGGGGTCTTCCCAACCCAGGGATTGAACCCGGGTCTCCTGCTTTGCAGGGAGACACTTTATCCTCTGAGCCACCAGGGAAGCCAGTCCACCACATCTTCTTTATCCACGAGTTTATCCCAGTTCTACAGTCAGCTCTTCTGTTGGTTTTAGTGGGAGCATTCTGCCCACAATCCCCGCCCCTGCCCCATGCTCCTTCCTTAAACCAACTGGAACCTTGCTGGTGCATTTGACGCTGCCTTCCCTTTCATCCTGTGTCTGACCAGTCTATACATTCAGTTCCTTTTCCCTTCAAAGGACTTGCCACAGCCCCTCCTTTTGTATTCCTGTCCTGTTTCTTGGGTGTGACTTTATCCCTTCACACCTGTGCTGTTGGAAAAGGCGCTTGCTTGACCAGCCTCCTGGCCCCTTGAACTGACCTCTCGCCTTCTCTCTGCTCCAGGAGGCGGACCAGCTTCTCAGCTTGTCACTGAAGCCCCTCTATCTCCTGGGCCCTGGCAGGCTTTATCTTCTTCAGCAGACCAGAAGAGCACCAAGATAGACTAAGGAAGTTAGAGCATGAGAGCGGGTGAGGCTGCTTCCTTGTGGACCAGTAAATGGAGGTCTGTATGAGCTGAGGAGTGACTATCACACAATAGCCTGCTCTGTTTATCCTAAAAAGACATTTTCACTCTTTTTGAATTTTGAATTAGGCTTGCCAAGCTGTCTCCTTGCTTTCTCTCTCTTTCTTCTGATGCCTCCCTTTGCTATGTTAGTGTGTCACTTTACCCCAAAGGGGGATTCTCTGTGGATGACAGACGGCCACCTTTCCATTCCTAGTGTCCTGATTCAGGAGCACACTCTGGGAAGAATATATCCTGTGTAGAGGAAGTACAACCGTAATCTCACTTATTTATTTATTTTTTTGGTGACACAAAAGGTGATGGACTTTCCTTTGTCTCATACTTGAGCCACATGGTCACAGAGGCCATAAAAATAAGCTCCAATTTAGAGCCAAAATATCTGGCACCTTATAACCATTCTTTTAGGCTTGGGGGTGCAAGTGTCACTTTTCATGGGATTTATAACCACAGGGCTGGGTGTTTTTTGCCTGTGTCTTCTCAAGGGAGGGAGGAGTAAATTCTCAGAGTGGCCAGCGGTGATAGAGGCTTGCAGCCATGATGATAATAACCAGGTCCCCTATCTGCCTCAGAAAACTGGGACCCATGCTGGGCTGTGAGTGATGACTGCAATCTGGTGGTCAAAGGTACTCAGAAAAAACAAATATGATGCTTTTAGAAGGAGTGATGCACGAAGCTTTGCTTTATAGCTTTTGCTTTCTGTCTTCAAAACTTGCACTACAGAGCCCTAACTGTGGAAACATGATCTCGCCCATGGCCTGACCCAATCTAGGTTATAGAAAAGGGCTTTACAGAGAGGTTTTATTATAGCAATTGATGTATATTATGAAGTATAGTATCAGACCACCTAACCTGCCTCTTGAGAAATCTGTATGCAGGTCAGGAAGCAACAGTTAGAACTGGACATGAAACAACAAACTGGTTCCAAATAGGAAAAGGAGTATGTCAAGGCTGTATGTTGTCACCCTGCTTATTTAACTTATATGCAGAGTACATCATGAGAAAT
Source organism: Aepyceros melampus (assembly GCA_006408695.1). Lineage (NCBI taxonomy): Eukaryota > Metazoa > Chordata > Mammalia > Artiodactyla > Bovidae > Aepyceros > Aepyceros melampus. Next base: position 260,447 of record SJXQ01009876.1, on the reverse strand, counting down.
GCTGGACTGGAAGAAACACAAGCTGGAATCAAGATTGCTGGGAGAAATATCAATAATCTCAGATATGCAGATGACACCACCCTTATGGCAGAAAGTGAAGAGGAGCTAAAAAGCCTCTTGATGAAAGTGAAAGAGGAGAGTGAAAAAGTTGGCTTAAAGCTCAACATTCAGAAAATGAAAATCATGGCATTTGGTCCCATCACTTCATGGGAAATAGATGGAGAAACAGTGGAAACAGTGTGAGACTTTATTTTTTGGGGCTCCAAAATCACTGCAGATGGTGACTGCAGCCATGAAATTAAAAGATGCTTGCTCCTTGGAAGAAAAGTTATGAGCAACCTAGATAGCATATTGAAAAGCAGAGACGTTACTTTGCCAACTAAGATCCATCTAGTCAAGGCTATGGTTTTTCCATTGGTCATGTATGGATGTGAGAGTTGGACTGTGAAGAAGGCTGAGCACCGAAGAATTGATGCTTTTGAACTGTGGTGTTGGAGAAGACTCTTGAGAGTCCCTTGGACTGCAAGGAGATCCAACCAGTCCATTCTGAAGGAGATCAGCCCTGGGATTTCTTTGGAAAGAATGATGCTAAAGCTGAAACTCCAGTACTCTGGCCACTCATGCGAAGAGTTGACTCATTGGAAAAGACTGTGATGCTGGGAGGGATTGGGGGCAGGAGGAGAAGGGGTCGACAGAGGATGAGATGGCTGGATGGCATCACGGACTCGATGAACGTGAGTCTGAGTGAACTCCGGGAGTTGGTGATGGACAGGGAGGCCTGGCGTGCTGCGATTCATGGGGTTGCAAAGAGTCGGGCACGACTGAGGGACTGAACTGAACTGATGAAGTACAGCTTGGAGTTTGAGCATTCTGGCTCTGAGGTCTGCCTGCTATCAACACCCTGTTCCACCAGCTGCTTAATCTCAGAAAGCACATTGTCTATGAATTTAAAAAGTGCCCTGAGCCTCATTATTACCATTTGTAAAAGCGGTTGTTGTTGTTCAGTTGCTAAGTCATATCCAACTCTTTGTGATCCGATGAATTGCAGCAAGACAGGCTCCTCTGTCCTCCACTATCTTCCACAATTTGCTCAAATTCATGTCCATTGAGTCAATGATGCTATCTAACCATCTCATCCTCAGATGCCCCCTTCTCTTTGGGGCTTCCCAGGTGGTGCATTGGTAAAGAATCTGACTGCCAAAGCAGGAGACGCAGGAGACTCGGGTTTGATTTCTGGCTCAGGAAAATCCCCAGGAGGGCAGCATGGCAACCTACTCCAGTATTCTCGCCTGGGAAATCCTACGGAAAGAGAAGCCTGGTGGTCTACAGTCCATGTGGTTGCAAAGAGTCGGACATGACTGAATGTGCACACTCATGCACTGTAAAAGTGGAGAAAGTCATAATTCCTGCCTCATGAGATTGTTGGGAGGATTAAAGGAGATGGTGGTCCCTGTGGAGTGCCTGGCACAGGGCCCGGATCTGTAAATGCTCTTAGGAATGCTAGGCCTTCTTTAAACTACAAACTTTAATAAGTAAGGTTTCAAGATTTAGTTCTATTTTAACTCACTGTTCATAGTGGAAATGTCAAAATGTATAGTGTAGACTGACCTTGGGTGTCTGCACCCAATTAGATCTTAAATTCTCGAGGGCAGAACCCGGATTCCACTATTTCACCAGAGAACCATATAGACTTGATTATATGACTGAAAAATCCCAAGGCACATTATTCCTAAGAAAGCGAAACTGACCCAATGCCGAAGGGCTTCAGTGGAATACCGGGGCCCAATTCCACAGGACCTCACCTCCCAAACAAGGCGGCATCTTCAACAGGAACACTATGGAGGGCCCTGAGTCCAGGTTCCATTCAAAGGCAATGAGGACTCCCACTCCAGGTCTGTCACTGCCTTTCAGCCATAGACACACCTGGGGATAAATCATAAAACAAATGGGTTTTAATGCTCAGTGCAGGGAGAACTTCCACCATGGGGAAACCATGAGGCATCTTAGCAAGAGAGTGTTTACAAGGATTTGTTCCAGCAAATTGTTGTTAGGTGATCTAGGGAAGGATTCAAGGAATTGGGGCTTTGCTGCCAGCAAGGGGGATCAGTCTATCACTGGGTGTCAATATATTCTGTCTGTAAGATGGGAGGAATGAAGTCAGGCTTCAGGTTTCATTGGTAAAGAACAGCAGCCACTCATAATCCTGGGCAGGGGAAGAATGGTATTTCTATGGCTAACAGAGTGTTCTTGTTTTTACCTGAGCTTCAATAAGAATGCAAAGAATCCGCCTGCCAATGCAGGAGACTCAGGTTTGATCCTGGGTCTGAAAGATCTCCTGGAGAAGGGAATGGCAATCCACTCCAGTATTCTTGCCTGGAGAATTCCATGGACAGAGGAGCCTGGTGGGCTACAGTCCATGAGCTCGCAAAGAGTCAGACACAACAGCATCTGAGCACGCACCCAGACAGGAGTGCAGAGCGGCCTATTGTCTGGTGCTGCTATCCTGAGAGATGATGCTCAGCAGAACACTCTAGCTTAGCTGTGAGGGCCCGACCAGTCCTAGCAACATCAGGGCCAAGTTGTGTCAGTTCCAGAGGTCAGGGGACCTGCTTGTCTCTTTTTTGTGTTTTCAGTACTTGGTATATTTGTTGGTGCTAAATATAAGCAGGTTGTGAGCCTCTAAATCCTGGTTAGCAGGTCCCTGAGATGTTGTATGACCCTGGGCAAGTAACTTCACCTCTTGGAGCGTCAGTATCCTCCATACTTTTTGATGTGAGGTGTGATACCCACTCCTATGGGAGTTGTGAAACTTAAACGAGATCCTGAGTGTTGCTGGCAAAAAGTGATCCCTTTGTGATCCCATGGACTGTAGCCCGCCAGGCTCTGTCTGTGGGATTCTCCAGGCAAGAATACTGGAGTGGGTTGCCATTTCCTTCCCAACCCAGGGATCGAACCCTGGTGAATTGTGTTGTGGGGTGGATACTTTACCACTTGTGCCACCTGGGAAGCCCAGCAAAGAACTGGGCTAACATTTTTAAATGTTAGTTGTTTTTATTGAGCCCCTCTATGTATATGTCTGCCTCCATGACCGCCTCATTTTAGGATGTGAGTCAAATGCACTTGCTCCTTTTGAACCATTTTATTTACTTGCATCATGGGACTATTAAAAAATCCTCCTACACTGTTGGTGGGAATGTAAACTGGTACAGCCACTAAGGAGAATAGTACAGAGGTTTCTCAGAAAACTAAAAATAGAGCTACCATATGATACAGCAATTCCACTCGTGGGCATATATCCAGAGAAAACATGGTTCAAAAGGATACATGCATCCCAATGCTCATTTCAGCACTATTTACAGTAGCCAGGACATGGAAGCAACCTAAATGTCCATCAACAGAAAAACAGACAAGAAGATGTTGTATATGTATATATATACACACACACACACACACAATGGAATATTACACACTCATTGCAAAGAATGAAATAATGTCATTTGTGGCAATGTGAATGCACCTAGAGATTATCATAGTAAGTGAAGTAAACCAAAGACAAATGTCATATGATATTGCTTATATGCAGAGTCTAAAAAAAATGATACAAATGAACTTATTTGCAAAAACCAGACTCACAGACTTAGGAATGAACATCTGATATGACTGGCAAATGGTGAAGGGAAGGGAAAATTGGGAGGTTGGGATTGACATGTATACGTTGTTATATTTAAAATAGTTAACCAACAGGGACCTACTGTGAAAAAGATTCTTTAAAAATCATGATTAGAAGACTTGCCAGATGCTTAAGCGTATTTCTTCCTTTGTGTTTACTCATAGGAAATGCTCTCATGTCACTGCCACCATCACATCCACTGTTAACAAGCCCATAGTATCCAATAATCGGGCCTAGAGAGAGTCTGGCTCATGTGTGTGTCCTAGCATGGGTGGTCCCATGGCTTGTGAGTGGCCAGACTATTATCAGAATACCCAGGTATCTATCTGTCAATCCTCAATACATGAATGAATGAAAGGATGTAAATGATGAAGTGTGGTTCACCTTTCACCCCATCAAGCAGATATTTTCCTTATCCTTTGACACCAGCATTCAAATGAGGTTCTGATATACAGTTTACAAGTTACTTCAGTGCTCAGTGCTTCGAGGCAAAGAATGAGCTGGGTGAGATAGCTGTGGTTTCCAAGAGTCAATGGTGTGGGCCTCCTATCTCCTCCTTACAGTGTCCTGAACTTGCACTTTCACACCCACGTGTTTCAGGCCATAAGTTTGAAACATGTTTTGAGCCTCAATGCTCACATCCTAAGATAGTGTCCTTTGTTATTTGAGGGTTTTTTTTTTTAATTTATTGGCCCATAGTTGATTTACAGTGTTGTATTAGTTTCTGCTGTATGCAAAGTGAATTAGTTATACGTAGACATATATCCTCTCTCTTTTAGATTCTTTCCCCATATAGGTTATTACAGAGTATTGAGTAGAGTTCCTTGTGCAATACAGCAGGTCCTTATTAGTTACCTATTTTGTGTGTATGTGTGTATGTGTGTGTGCTCAGTTGTGTCTGACTCTTTGCATCGCCATGGACTGTAGCCCGCCTGGTTCCTCTGTCCTTTAAAGTTTTCAGGCAAGAATACTGGAGCAGGTTGCCTTTTTTTTCTCCCAGGAATCTCCCTGACCCAAGGACTGAATCTATGTCTCTGCGTCTCCTGCACTGGCAGGCAGGTTCTTTACCAGCAGAGTCACCAGAGAAGCCTAGTGTGTACATGTCAATCCCAGTCTCCCAGTTTACTCCTCCCCCTCATCCCCTGGTAACTATACATTTGTTTTCTACATCTATGACTCTATTTCTGTTTTGGAAGTTCATTTGTATTATTTTTTTAGATTCCACATATAAGTGATACTACACGATACTGGTCTTTATCTAGCCACTTCACTCAATATGACAACCTCTAGGTCCATCAGTGTTGCTGCAAATGGCCTTGTTTCATTTTTTCTCCTGGCTGAGTAATACTCCATTGTGTTTATGAACAACATCTCCTTTATCCATTCCTCTGTTGACACACATTTAGGTTGCTTCCATGTTATTTGGGAGTTCTTGAGATCTTTGTTTCTTCTTCTTCCTCATCTCCCTCTATATGGTCTTTTTGCCTTTCTTAGAGCTATTGTTTAAATTACTAAATTGCCATAAAACAAAATAGTGAAAATATGTATAAAGTGTTTGAAATAATACCAAACTTCAGAGGAAAGCATGCCTAATAAAATAACCATTTCAAACTATTTTTTTTCCTTTAACCTGCTTGTTATTCATTTAAAAAGTTGAAGTATAATGATTTACAATAGTGTGTTAATTTTAGGTGTACCACAAAATGATTTAGTCATATACACACATATGCGTATATAGGTATATATCTATATTCTTTTGTTATTCTTTTACATTATCATTTATTACAAGATATTGAATATAGTTTCCTGTGCTCCACAGTAAATTGTTGTTGTTTACTTTACGTATGGTAGTAGGCATCTGTTAATTCCATGCTCTCTATCCCATTTATCGTCAATTTTCTTTTTAAAACTAACAATATCTTCTGCTGTTTTCCAGTTTAAGACATAAAGTTCCAGTCTATTTTTATTAATTAGGTATATAGTTTTCCACTGTATGACTACATCAACTTAAATATATACTTCCCCTATTGATGAATTTTACTTCCTTTAGAAAAGCATCTAAATCTTTATAGATTTAAAATTTATAAATTTTATATAAATATATATAATGCTTTAAATATATAAATTTATATAAATATATAA
>SJXQ01009876.1:102373-254486 GCA_006408695.1 Aepyceros melampus | reverse complement strand
AAATATAAATTTTATATAAATATATAAATTTATAGATTTAAAGCATTAAATCTAAATAATAAAAAAGTGTTTCATTGGTATTATGTGTTTGGACTTCATGCCATTAAAAGTGTTTCTTCTTTTTGCCTCCTCTTATTTTTTCTAATGAATATATGATACTTATATAATATCAGAAAAAACTATTGAGAGATAGTATTTTATAGTTTGATTCATTTCACTGATATTTGATTATATGTCTCATATCTTCAAATAAACAGTTGTTCCTTGACAACATAGAATGCATCTTCAAGTTAATGATAAGATTGACTCAGCCCCTCTGTGTGCCAGGCACTTGACATGTATGTGTGCTAAGCCCTTCAGCTGTGTCTGACTCTTTGTGACCCCGCGAACTCTTGCCCACCAGGCTCCTCTGTCCATAGGATTTCTCAGGCAAGAATCCTGGAGTGGGCTGCCATTTCCTTCTCCAGGGACTCTTCTGGACCCAGGAATCAAACCCACGTCTCTTACGTCTTCTGCACTGGCATTGGCAGGCAGGTTCTTGACCACTGGCGCCACCTGGGAATCCCTGACGTGTATACATGATCTCATTTAATGGTGGCACAGGGGTAAAGGATCACCTGCCAGTCCAGGAGATGCAAGAGATGTGGATTTGATTCCTGGGTTGGGAAAATTCCCTGGAGTAAGAAAATAGCACCCCACTCCAGTATTCTTGCCTGGGAAATCCCTTGGACCGAGGAGCCTGGTGGGGCTACAGTCCATGGGGTCACGAAGAGTCAGAAATGACTGAGCATGCCTGCAAACTCCACAAATGCCTGCAAAGTCAGTTCTCTCTTTTACAGTGAGGAAAATAAAGCTCAGAGGGTTTAAATGATTTGCTCAGTTCAGCTTTTGTGGAGCTGGGGTTAGAACCAAGTTCTCCTCGACTTCGGCACCTTGGCCCTTCTCACCACCCGGTCCTGGCTCCTATTTTGTAATTCACGGCAGCATCCAGCTCAGGGATGGATTGTACAACTTGGGTGTAATTGCAGCTTCTTGGCTTAAATATGATGGAGGGCAGTTCTTCCTCTAAAGACACATCCCAGCCAGTATACTCAAACCTGTCTCCTCAAAGATCAAGTCTGTTGATATGGCCTGATGTCATATGTATCCGCTAGTAATTCCTTTATAGTATCAGTTACTGAATTCTCTTCAGCGTATTGGACTTGAGACATCACAGCATAGAAGGAGAAAAGGCAACTGGGGAAATTCTGGAGACAAACATTTGCTGGAAAACAGAGTGAAATGCAGTAGATCAGAGTGAATGACTACTGTAGAGCCCTGATTATTGACATTGAAATGTGGGGGTGCCTTTTAGTTAGCTGTCTTATCTGACAGTTGTTCATTAGAATTCATAATTGCCTTGTCATAAAAGAGGGCTTGCATTGGGAACTGCTGGGAAAGCAAAAACTCTGGACTTTTAAATGTTTTTAAATGTGCTATTTATTCCTTCCTGGAGTAGAAAATGGCAACCCACTCCAGTGTTCTTGCCTGGAAAATCCATGGACAGAGGAGCCTGATGGACTATACTCCATAGGATTGCAAAGAATTGGACACGACTGAGTGAGCATTTATTCCTTAGGAAGTTAACCAACATCTCATGGTGATCTTATCCAGACTTCTGGAAAGCAAGTCATATCTTGCAGTTTAGTTGTGGTTTTGCTTCTTCATCTGTGGTGTTTTTCATTATAAACACCTCCAAGTATGTTACATGTATAATAATCTGTCCTTAACTACAAATTCTTATTTCATTAAATTCTAACAGAATGTATTCCTTTTCAACATCTGCAACAATTTGGATTTTAGGGCAAGCTAATTGCATGCCAACTCCTGTGCGGGTAATTTGGAAAAAGAGCTGAGTCTTAGAAGGAGAGAAAAGAAAAAGTTGACACAGCAAGAATTGGAGCTCTTTGCAAGGACGTTTTTAGATAAAAGCAAATGAAGGAAATTAACCTTGGCCTTGAGATTGTGTGCACACTTGTGTATCTGAGAACAGCCAGGACCAAGTGAGGGCAGGGCTTGTGGAACAGTCCAGGGGTCCTGGAATGACCAGAATTGCTGAGGTCATAGAAGGCTTGATGTTGGGAGAGGGTTTTGTGAAATATTTACTCAAAAAAACCCCAGGCCCCACAGGTGAACCAAAGCTTCCTGTATTTGCACTGAAATGTTGCTTTGAAGTCTTGCACTTTCCGAAAGCCTGGGGTGAGTGGATGGGCCCTGAATGTCAAGAGTTAACAATTACAGGACTTAACATTGGAAAGGCACTGAACATTTGGCTCAGGAATCATTGTCTAGCAGTATGAGGTTTATCTGTTTAAGAAACACAAAAAACAAAACCTCAAAATGAGTCTAAAAGGTTGTTTCCAAAATGGAGTTCATGAATGTTTTCTAGCAAGCAAATGATATCATGAAATAATACATCTTTATTACTTATTTACAATTATAATAGGATGACTACTGTCTATGTTTGATATTTTCTTCATAGGATTATTTTTTTGGATATAAAATTATTAGGCTTTCCCGGTGGCTCAGACAGTAAAGAATCTGCTTGCAATGAGGAAAACCTGGATTTGATCTCTGGATCAGGAAGATCCCCCTGGAGAAGGGAAAAGCTACCCACTCCAGTATTCTTGCCTGGAGAATTCCAGGCAGAGGGGCCTAGTGGGCTGCAGCCCATAGGGTTGCAAAGAGTCGAACACGACTGAGCAACTAACACACAAAATATTTATTAGGGCATTCCTTCTTAATTGTTTTAATATTTCAACCTCTATAAATAAAATTAAAATAATTTTCAATAAAAAACCGATTCTTGATGCCAAAAATGTTGGGGACAGCTGCTATAGGTTGCTCTTTCTACCCAAAATTATTTCTCGAGGATTCATATCAAAAGATGGAGAATTCCAGGCAGAGGGGCCTAGTGGGCTGCAGCCCATAGGGTTGCAAAGAGTCGAACACGACTGAGCAACTAACACACAAAATATTTATTAGGGCATTCCTTCTTAATTGTTTTAATATTTCAACCTCTATAAATAAAATTAAAATAATTTTCAATAAAAAACCGATTCTTGATGCCAAAAATGTTGGGGACAGCTGCTATAGGTTGCTCTTTCTACCCAAAATTATTTCTCGAGGATTCATATCAAAAGAGAGCAAAAATATTTTGTAAAAGTCAGGGAAAAGCCTGTCTATGTCAAGGGTTTTCAGAGTCTCATTGATACTTGAGGCTGAATACTCTATATAAATCGTCATCTCATCCTAAGATTCTGATGTAAGATGGTATGCTGGAATTCTATCTTTGTTATAGGTGGGAAATGGATGTAAATAGTAAAGTTCTTATATAAAATTTCACAGCAAACCAGGTTTTGGAGAATAGTAGGACTGTTGCACCATATTAGGAACCCTAAGCATTTTCTTCACTTTTTATGTTTTTAACAGATTTTTAACGGGTAGCAGAGGCTCTGGATTTATTCTGCCTGGATGTTTAAAGTATTCTGGGATGTGGATTGTTAGGTTTCTACAGAAATACACTTTAAAAATTCATCTTTCACCATGCAGTTCTATGCCCTTCCTCCCTCCTCCCTTTCCCTGCCTCCCTTTCTTCCTTCTTGCCATATTTCTGTTCTTATTTTTGAATTTGTATTTATTTTCTTTTAATTCTATCCTTTCAACCTTTGTGTAGCCTGTTCTCAAGTGAGTTTATTGTAAATTCCATTTAGAGATACAAAAAGTTGAAAAGAAGAACAGCAAATGTCTGTTTAAGAGTAATATCTTAGGTTTTTCTTTGTCATTTAAGTGAATTCTCTTTTATCCTTTAATTAAAGAATGAGTTTCTATTTTGGTATCACATTTTGGATGTTGGATATGAACTTGGAGATAGGACCCTGGGCTAGGCTCCAGAGTTTGGTTAAGTCTTTCCCCCGGAGATCTTCTTTCCTCTCTCTGTGAAATGAGGTTGGGTGAATGATCTCCAGGGTCCCTCCAGTGTGTCTATCTTGGGGTCCCATGGTTCATGTTTGAATTTTTTGTCTTATTCTTGAGCATCTTGAATATGTCTTGCTACTTTGCTTTGGTGTCCTCTGCTTGTACATCTGGGCACAGGACGAGTTATTGCAGGTCTGTTCTTGGCTAATTCTATTTCCCTTCAGCTCCCTCTTGTTTTCTTTGTCCAAAGGCTTTTTATCTTACATCCTTTTCCCTTATGTTCTTGCACTGAATTCTTTCTGGGCTCCTGTCCCCCGCAGTTCCCTCACACAGGAACTCTTTGTAACTTGAGTGTCAGCAGATTGGCCTAGGTCTGTTCTGAAGGCCACCTGTGTTCTTTCAGGATGTCTTCCCCACGGGAGACAGCTGATCCATGGAAATAGAAGTCATGCAAAAACTGTTTTTTCTTTCTTTTGCTAGATGGTTTTGGCATCTGCTCTATTACATCCCACTTCTATCTTTTGGTTTTATTTTTTAATCTTATTTCCCCTACATCTAGGAAGCTTAAACCTTTCTCTGCAATTGACTTCAAGCTTTAAAAACTCAACTTTCTGTATTGTCTTCACGGGTAGCAAACAACCTGGTGTGGAACCATATTCCCAAAACAGGATCTAGGAAATTATTTTAGGTGATCCATGCACAAAAACCTTTTATTTTAATATTGTGTATTGGATGGAGTGTTTCTTGAATTATAACTATCACATAAAATGTATAGGTTTACAGTCATGTGATAAAAACTCTCCTTTTAAATACATTTTGTTAAGTAGCAAATGCCTGATTTAAAGAAAATTCTGAAGTAATATGAGTTGACTTTGACCACGTAGTATAGTGCTTTAACATATATTAAGTCATTTAATCTTCAAAACAGTCTTTTGAAGTAGGTGTTATTATAACCATGAGGAAAGAGGCAGGGGTCAAGTCAACTGTCCAAAGTTGTAAAACAAGTAAGAGGCAGCACCAGGATCAGAACTTAGGAAGGCCAAGTTCAAGATTGTGTTCTAATCATGAAACCAGGCTGCTTCTAAGAAAGTAAAAGAGTACAAGGCACAAGATTTTAGCAGAAGTCATGAGAGTGGTCTTGAATGACTGAAACTCAAGAGCTTCCATGTAATGGAAAGCACGTGGGCTTTGGCTCAGAGAACCCGCAGGTGCTGGATTATTATTGATCAATTGTGTTTTTCTCTAGACACATCACTTAACCTCTATTAAAACATTGGAAAAAATATAAAATAATCTCTGTATCATAAATTTTTTTTAGAAAAAACTTTGTTTTGTATTGGGGTATAGCTGATTGACAATATTTTGATAGTTTCAGGTGAACAGTGAAGGGACTCAGCCATACATACACATGTATCCATTCTCCCCCAAACTCCCCTCCCATCCAGGCTGCCACATAACATTGAGCAGAACTCCATGTGCTTACTATATGCTAGGTCCCCATAGGTTTTAACACATATTAATTCCCTTCCCTCTTCATAAAACTCAGTTTTTTTTTAATCCATAAAATATCAAGATCAGTGAACATGAGACATTAAATAAAGTAATAGCTATGAATGCATGGTAAGTGTTTGAAAAGATACATTGATATCTTCCATGTCTTCCACTTTGCTTATCGTTCATAGTTGGCAACTTAACATTTATGATCCCCAAGTGCTTTAAGAAAAGGGCCCTTTTGTCTGTTCCCTACCAGTGACCAACACAGGGTCACTCTGGTGAATTTCACTGATGCCCGGTTGCCCAATGGAAAAAGCAGAGAGTGCAGGGTAACTATGGCCAGGAAGAGAGTCCGTTCTTGATTGGAGCTGGGCTGATGCCTGAGGGGTTGTATCTCCATCAGAAGAGAAAAGAGTGGGAGATGAAGGTGACCTCTTTAGGTCCATTCCAGGTCTGAGTTTACATGTGGGTAGCCTCAGATTTGGTTTGTTCACTACATGTATCATCATAAAACGAAGATCTTGACCTGCAAGATATAACTGAGGTTCAGAATGGGAAATGCCTACAGCAGCATTCTTGTGGTAAAATATTTCCAGATTTTACAACTTTGAACCCATTATCTTGTAAAGAATAATACAAATGGCTCCAGACTATTTACCCAAGTGATTACAATGGCATTTGGTAAAGATAGGGCCATTATACTCTTCACAAATGATTAAACTCTATGACTGATACAAGGATAGTTGCATTTTGAGGAAAAAGATTGATTTGCTAAGCATTTTGAAAATAGCCATAATAATTTCAGTTATTATAATAACTGAAAATGAAATTTCATGACTTTTGGTGCGTGGGCTTCTTAAGAGGTCCACAGGTGAGCTTTCTTGGGGTCCTTGCCAAGTTTTGTACATATGTTCATGTATAAACTTTCTGCAGAGAGAATCTGTAGCTTTTATCAGTCAGATCCTCAAAGGATCTGTGATTTTTTAAAAACTAAACAAAACTTAGGACCTTATGAACTGAGTCAGAGAACATGGCTGAGTTATAGACAGTCAGTAGTAAACTTAGAAAACACTTTTCAAAAGAAATTATTTCCTTGCATATGAACTACTGAGAGAAATAAAACATTTGGTGCATTGTTAAAAAAAGAAGAAATTATTGAACTAGGTCTTAAGCTAAGACTGATTTCTGCTGGGTCTGCTTATATGGATATATTAAATTAATCTATAGCATATAGCAAATTATGATAGTAAGAAGTTCTATTACCCAGGACTCCACTAGTTGTGAAATCTTCAGAGAATTGCATTAGTCATAACTCTCAATTTAACTGTATAATCTAGTAATCAGGCTTCAGCTTCAATATATTTTGAAACTTCTTTGAATAAGATACAAAGTTCAAACTAATATAATTTTGAGGAAGCCAAAGAAAGAGTAAAGGTGAAAGTAACTTTGGTGGAATCTTTGACCAGAAAATCTTTCCTCCATTTAGTCAATTTACAGTATAACTAAGTTTTTCTCCCTAGTGATTCAGTATTTGTAATTGTTTCCTCAGTAAACATATACTTAATGAATCCCAGACTCACAGACTTAGAGAAAGAACTTAGGGTTGCAAGGGGGAAAAGATGGGGAGAAAGGGAGAGAAGTTAGGGAAAAGATGGGAAAAGTTAGGGAGTTTGAGATGGACATGTACACACTTCTGCATTTTAAAGAGATAACCAACAAGGGCCTACTGTACAGCATAAGGACTCTGCTGAATGCTGTGTGGCAGCCTGGATTGGCGTGGGGTTTAGGGGAGAATGGGTACTTGTATATGTATGATTGAGTCTCTCGGCTGTGCACCTGAAACTATTACAACATTGTTAATCGGTTATACCCCAATGCGAAATAAAAGGTTAATAAAGAAGGAGGCACAGGCAGAGAGAGATTTTACATGCAGACGAGGAGGAGGTCCTGTGACTACAGAGGCACAGACTGGAGGGAGGCACCTGCAGCCAAGAGACGCTGGCTGGCTCCAGAAGCTGGAGAGAGGCAAGGCACAGATTCTCCCCTGGAGCCTCCAGCAGGGGCTGGTTCTTATGACACCTCACTTTTGGCCCAGTGATACTGATTTTAGACTTCTGGACTCCAGAACTATTAAAGAATACATGTCTATTGTTTTAAGAAAAAAAATATGTTTAATGAATCCCCAATGGCTCAGTGGTAAAGAATCCACCTGCCATGCAGGAGACTTGCAGGGGACATGGGTTTGATCCCTGGGTTGGGAAGATCCCCTGGAGAAGGAAATGGCAATCCACTCCAGTATTCTTGCTGGAAAATCCCATGGACACAGGAGATGGGTGGGCCACAGTCCATGGGGTCACAAAGAGTTGGACATGACTTAGCAACTCAACAACAACACAACAACATTCTGCCAATGGCACCATGTATAGAATTTAAAAGTTGTCTGATCAGGTATCTGACTGGGGAATCAGGAGGCAAAGAGGGTAGTGGAAAGAGCTCAGGGGACCCTCTGTGGAGGTCTTGAATCCCACCTCTGAGACCTTGTCCTTGGAAGACACTGGGGGAATCCCTTCAATTTAGCCTTATATCTCCCATGAACAAATGGTGATTTGGTTTCTTACTGCCTTCACTTGTTGAAAATATTTTATCTCGTCTGACTTATCCGTTTGGCAAATGATCTGAGTCTACTGAATCTGCATGTTCTAGAGTGGGGATGTCTTGTCAAATGAGTGGTACAGATGTTATTTTTTAGAGGCAGAGGGGACAGCTGGGCAATATTAATGGATGAAAACTTCATAGAGGGGTGATTTCAGCCAGTTAATGAACATAATGGCAACTGGGACACAAAACTACGATAAGATGGGTAATTTCATTTTCTAAGGTTGTTTATTATTATTATTTTTTAAACTATATGTCAAGTGAACCCACCAATGCTAATGCAAAGGTGGCCATTAGCACAGCTCAAGTTAAATGATTACACATTCTAAATTGATTTTAATAGATCAGCAAGGGCTTTTTCTTTCCTCTTAAGATATTAGTATAATGAAATTAGTCCCATTTAGAGAATTATACAGGCAAGAAACCAAGCCGAACTGACTTATACATGCAAGAGACTGAATAATTATAGGATTATTTTAAGACAACTTTGTGGAACTACCATTGATGATAATAGTAAATGTGAGCAGAACCTTATAGTTTGCAAAGTACTCTTGGATAAAGTATAAAATATTGACATATGCCATCATGCATGCAACAAGGCAAAGCATGACTTACACTACAGTGTCAGGAGTTATTAGTCACCTTTTGTATATAAGGGGAAAGTTACAGAGAAATTCACTGACATGCCTTAAGGTCACTGATGAGTTAGACTCTTTCCTCAGCTTCCACGATGCTGCCCTAATCTTTCTCATTACCTGTCCTCCATCTCTTTTCCTGGCATCTCTATTTTTTAGGGCTTCTCTATCCTCTATCTTCTTTCTGTCCTTGTTTTCACTTGATTATGTCATGGATTCCACCCCATGAATGGCTCCAAATCTTATCTCCACACTTCATTATTTTCCTAAGCACTAGAGCTCTATTGAGCATTCCCAGATAGAGGTCTTATCAGCTTCTTAAACTCAACATGTTAAAAACAAACCTCATTGTCCATTGATGCCAAATCATCTCTTCATCTTGACCTCCTTAACTTTGTCAGTAACATCACCAACCTCCAGCCCACCAAGGCATTCTAATAATTAAAGCTCTCATGTAATGGGAACTTGGGTACTATATTTATGTTGTTTCCAAAAATTAGCACAATCTGCAGAGCAGGGCTCTTTAGTTCATTCCTCCTTGTTTTCCATATCCCTGGCTGACGATTAATAGGGACCTGGCTCCCTATGACAGCTTCTCAACAGATTAGTTGTGGTCACCGTGGGCATAGTTTCCTAGAATGTAAAATGTGAATGTGAAGTGAAGTGAAAGTTGCTCAGTCGTGTCTGACTCTCTGCGATCCCTTGGAATTCTCCAGGCCAGAATACTGGAATGAGTAGCCTTTCCCTTCTCTAGGGGATCTTCCCAACCCACAGATCGAACCCAGGTCTCCTGCACTGCAGGTGGATTCTTTACCTCGTGCAGCTGAGCCACGAGGGAAGCCCAGGAATACTGGAGTGGGTAGCCTATCCCTTCTTCAGCGGATCTTCCCGACCGAGGAACCAAACCAGGGTCTCCTGTGCTACAGGTGGATTCTTTATCAACTGAGCTGTCAGGGAAACCCAAATGGAAATAAGAGTATCCATTTTTTAAGGAGGAAAAATATCTTAAAATGGGAAAGAGGAGAAGGTAAAAGATAGGTGAATTAGTAGCTGAGGAAAAATAAGTTGAGAGATACCCTCTGTATTGGTCTCTGTTTCATTTAGAAGTTTGGGGACTTCCATCATGAAGGTGTAGCCATGAGGTGAGGCTGAAGGAGAGTGGTAGAAATTTGCACAGCTGCTCTGAAGTAGAGAAGAAGTAGGGAGGACCAAAGAGGAAGGCGTAATTTATCTGAAAGAGCAAGATTGGTGTAGATAGGGATAAAAGATAAATATCTAAGAGCGGGCAATTGAAGTTTCAGATTGCAGGGATGGAATGGATCCCTGTGAACAGGATGGATTATAAGAGTGAGTGGCTGCTATCCAACGCAGCTGAAGGTTATTGGAATCAATCATGAATTGAAACATGGGCATCCAGATGGGTAATCCATTGCACAGTGGAATTTGATAGGATGATGGCAAGATTAGAAGGTGGTGAACAGGTGTCAACTTTTTTCCCCCCATAAGTCTATTCTCTATTCTACAGCTGCTCTGAAGTAGAGAAGAAGTAGGGAGGACCAAAGAGGAAGGCGTAATTTATCTGAAAGAGCAAGATTGGTGTAGATAGGGATAAAAGATAAATATCTAAGAGCGGGCAATTGAAGTTTCAGATTGCAGGGATGGAATGGATCCCTGTGAACAGGATGGATTATAAGAGTGAGTGGCTGCTATCCAACGCAGCTGAAGGTTATTGGAATCAATCATGAATTGAAACATGGGCATCCAGATGGGTAATCCATTGCACAGTGGAATTTGATAGGATGATGGCAAGATTAGAAGGTGGTGAACAGGTGTCAACTTTTTTCCCCCCATAAGTCTATTCTCTATGTCTGTTTCTCCATTAAGTAAGTGAAGTTGCTCAGTCATGTCTGACTCTTTGGGACCCCATGGACTATAGCCTACTAGGCTCCTCCATCCATGGGATTTTCCAGACAAGGGTACTGGAGAGGGTTGCCATTTCCTCCTCCAGGGTACCTTCCTGACCCAGGGATGGAACCCAGGTCTCCTGCATTGCAGGCAGATGCTTTACCGTCTGAGCCACCAGAGAAGGCTCATTATTGCCTTGTAA
Organism: Aepyceros melampus; assembly: GCA_006408695.1. NCBI lineage: Eukaryota > Metazoa > Chordata > Mammalia > Artiodactyla > Bovidae > Aepyceros > Aepyceros melampus. Next base: position 243,638 of record SJXQ01009876.1, on the reverse strand, counting down.
ATAAATTCTTCAGTACCCTTTTTCTAGTTTCTCTATATATGCATTAGCATACAATACATATCTTTCTGTTTTTGACTTACTTCACTCTGTATAATAGGTTCCAGGTTCATCCACCTCACTAGAACTGACTCAAGAAAGCATTCCTTTTTATGGCTGAGTAATATTCCATCATGTATATGTACCACAACTTCTTTATCCACTCATCTGTCAATGGACATCTAGGTTGTTTCCAAATTCTAGCTACTGTGAATAGTGCTGCAATGAACGATGGGATACATGTGTCTCTTTCAATTTTGGTTTCCACAGGGTTTATGCCTAGGAGTGGGATTGCTGGGTCACATGGTGGTTTTATTCCTAGTTTTTTTTTTTTAGTATTGGAGAAGGAAATGGCAACCCACTCCAGTGTTCTTGCCTGGAGAATCTCAGGGACAGCGGAGCCTGGTGGGCTGCCATCTGTGGGGTCACACAGAGTCAGACATGACTGAAGTGACTTAGCAGCAGTAGCAGCAGCAGCCATCTGTATGTCTTCTTTGGAGAAGTGTCTGTTTAAGTCTTTTCTCCACTTTTTGATTAAGTTGTTTTTTTTTTTTTTTTTTGGCATTGAGTTATATGAACTGCTTGTATATTTTGGAAATTAATCCTTTGTAAGTTGCTTCTTTTGCTATTATTGTCTCCAGTTCTGGGGGTTGCCGTTCACCTTGCTTATAGTTTCCTTTGCTGTGCAAAAGCTTTTAAGTTTAATCAGGTCCTACTTGTTTACTTTTGTTTTTATTTCCATTACTCTAGGAAGTGGGTCATAGAGGATCTTGCTTTGATTTATGTCATTGAATGTTCTGGTTTTCCTCTAAGAGTTTTATAGTTTCTGGTCTTACATTTAGGTCTTTAATCCATTTTGAGTTTATCTTTTTGTATGGTGTTAGAAAGTGTTCTAATTTCATTCTTTTACATGTAGTTGTCCAGATCACCTTGCTTATAGTTTCCTTTGCTGTGCAAAAGCTTTTAAGTTTAATCAGGTCCTACTTGTTTACTTTTGTTTTTATTTCCATTACTCTAGGAAGTGGGTCATAGAGGATCTTGCTTTGATTTATGTCATTGAATGTTCTGGTTTTCCTCTAAGAGTTTTATAGTTTCTGGTCTTACATTTAGGTCTTTAATCCATTTTGAGTTTATCTTTTTGTATGGTGTTAGAAAGTGTTCTAATTTCATTCTTTTACATGTAGTTGTCCAGTTTACCCAGCACCATTTATTGAAGAGACTGTCTTTGCCCCATTATATAGTCTTGCCTCCTTTGTCAAAAATAAGATGCCCATAGGTGCATCGGTTTATTTCTGGCTTTCTATCTTGTTCCATTGGTCTATATTTCTGTTTTTGTGCCAGTACCATATTGTCTTGACGACTGTAGCTTTGTAGTATAATCTAAAGGCAGGCAGATTGATTCCTCCAGCTCCATTCTTCTTTCTCAAGACTGCTTTGGCTATTCAGGGTTTTTTGTGTTTCCGTATGAATTGTGAAATTTTTTGTTCTAATCCTGTGAAAAATGCCATTGCTAATTTGATAGGGATTGTATTGAATCTGTAGATTGTGTTTGGTAGTATAGTCATTTTCACAATATTGATTCTTCCTACCTAGAAACATGGAATATCTCTCCATCTGTTTATGTCATCTTTGATTTCTTTCATTAGTGTCTTATATTTTTCAGTGTACTGTTCTTTTGTTTCCTTCAGTTCCCTTCAGTTCAGTTCAGTCATTCGGTCGTGTCCGACTCTTTGTGACCTTAAGAATCGAAGCATGCCAGGCCTAGAAGAATTGATGCTTTTGAAGTGTGGTGTTGGAGAAGATTTTTGAGAGTCCCTTGGACTGCAAGGAGATCCAACCAGTCTATTCTGAAGGAGATCAACCCTGGGATTTCTTTGGAAGGAATGATGGTAAAGCTGAAGCTCCAGTACTTTGGCCACCTCATGCGAAGAGTTGACTCATTGGAAAAGACTCTGATGCTGGGAGGGATTGGGGGCAGGAGGAGAAGAGGATGACCAAGGATGAGATGGCTGGATGGCATCACAGACTTGATGGACGTGAGTTTGAGTGAATTCCGGGAGATGGTGATGGACAGGGAGGCCTGGAGTGCTGCGATTCATGGGGTCGCAAGGAGTTGGACACGACTGTGTGACTGAACTGAACTGAACTGAACTGAGCTGAAGGCCCACTTGACTTTGAATTCCAGAATATCTGCCTCTAGGTGAGTTATCACAACATCATGATTATCTGGGTCATTAAGATCTTTTTTGTGTCGTTCTGTGTATTCTTGCCACCTCTTCTTAATAATTCTGCTTCTCTTAGATCTGTGCTGTTTCTGTCCTTTTTGTATGAGAGGTAGTGATCAGAACAATCTGGAAGAAAAAGAAATGTAAAAAGGCAAAATTGTTTCTGAAGAGGCCTTAAAAATAGCTGAGAAAAGAAGAGAAGCTAAAGGCAAAGGAGAAAAGGAAAGATATGCCCATGTGAATGCAGAGTTCCAAAGAATAGAAAGGAGAGATGAAAAAAAGCCTTTCCATGTGAACAATGCAAAAAAGTGGAGGGAAACAGTAGAATGAGAAAGACTAGAGATCTCTTCAAGAAAATTAGAGATACTAAGGAAACATTTCACAAAGATGTGCACATTAAAGGACAGAAACAGTGTGGACAGAAGGACTACAGGAGACCCAGGTTCCATCCTGGGTTGGGAAGATCCCTCAGAGAAGGAAATGGCAACCCACTCCAGTATTCTTGCCTGGAGAATCCCATGAATGGAGGATCCAAGTGGGCTACAGTCCGTGGGGTCGCAAAGAGTTGGGCATGACTCTGTGAATAATACACACTGGGCTGTAAGGCTTTCTCTCTGGCTCTTTGTTTTGAGTAAGATTCATTCATTCCCTGAGTCCTGGGCTTGGTTCTTTGTTTCAAATGGAAATTCACTTTCTGACTTCCTGGGCTAGAAAAGTTCTTTCTGGCTCTTTTTGTCAAGTGTGGATTTAGTCCTTGAGTCCTAGGTTGGGAATTTTTCCCCCTGGCTCTTTTTTTTTTTAATTTTTATTTTTACTTCATTTTGCTTTACAATACTGTATTGGTTTTGTCATACATTGACATGAATCCGCCACGGGTGTACATGAGTTCCTAATCCTGAACCCCCCTCCCACCTCCCACCCCATATCATCTCTCTGGATCATCTCCGTGCACCAGCCCCAAGCATCCTCTATCCTGTATTGAACATAGACTGGTGATTCGTTTGTTACATGATAGTATACATGTTTCAATGCCATTCTCCCAAATCATCCCACCCTTTCCCTCTCCCACAGAGTCCAAAAGTCTGTTCTAAACATCTGTGTCTCTTTTGCTGTCTCGCCTACAGGGTTATCATCCCCCTGGCTCTCTTGAGGACTCTATTTTCTCTTTTTGATTCTGTTTCTCCAGTGGAGCTTCTCAGTCAGCAGAAATCCTCTTCTTGAACTCATATGACTATATGTTCTGCTAACTCCTGCTTGCTTTCTTGCTGGCATGACTTTACTAATGTTGATAGGAACTTCATTGGGAAACTGAGGATCTGCTCAATCTTGCTCCTCTGAGACTTCTTGCTTCCCACTGCTTCCACTCATCCTTCCTCCTTCACCACCTTCAGTATTTCCTTCCGCTCCTTTGAATCCTTTTTGCCTCTCTTCAGGCCCCTCCATCCTCTGTCCACCATGCCAGACTGTCTTCCTTCTCACTCTAGCCTCTCAGGCACTTAGACTTGTTGCTCTCTGTCCCCTGGGGCTCTCAAGTGACTCAGTCATGTCCAACTCTTTGGGACTCCATGGACTGTAGCCCACCAGGCTTCTCTGACCATGGGGGATTCTCCAGGCAAGAATAATGCTGTGGGTTGCCATGCCCTCCTCCAGGGGATCTTCCCCACCCAGGTATCGAACCCAGATCTCCCACTTTGCAGGCAGATTCTTACTGTCTGAGCCACCAGAGAGGCCCTTCAAGGGACTTAGGGACCTCCAAAAGCAATTGCATGAGGCTGAAAAAAAAAATAAGGCCAGTTGGAAACAGACTGGATATTTTAACTGGGTCAGACTTTGGAGACAGCTTCACAGCAGCTGCTTCACATTCTCTGTCTCTCACCTATAATGTAGTCCAATGTGTGTAAGACAGGGCAAAAGATCTGCGGATATTGGTAAAAGGATTTAACTCTCATATTGAGTAGTTAGCCTTGACTTGTTCCATTTGTCAGAAACACGATTTAGACAGAGAGTGGAAATAAACCAGTGAGTTTTTGTGCTGCTGTGTTTACCTGGCTCATGGCTGAAATTTTAGATGGAAAGGTACAAGATCTGTTTGCACTTGTATGTACATATGATTATGGATATATGTACATATGTTATGCATCCGTGATAGTTTCCTTCCTCTGAATGGTCTTACCAAATTTATAAAGTCCTGTAAAGAGCTCTATTTAGTCAGCTTAGCGGTAAACGAGTATTTGTATAAATTAAATATTACTAAAATCTTCCAGAAATGTAGGAACAAACCCCAAAACTGTGAGTTGAGCAAATCTTTGAAGATTATTTTAATACTGTTGACTAAGTAAAAACAGTGATACCTTCTGACTATCAGTATTGACTATAAGACAAGCATACATTTTCATTCTACTTGGGTTTACTGGTCAAATAAGGTAATATGATATCTACTAGATATTTAAGATTATGAAAGTTATCAATTCAATCTAAAAAACAAAAGTATAAGTAAAGATGCAGTTAAAATAAATTCCTTGATATCCATTGCCTCATGTAAATCCAGCACAGAAGTAAAACAAACAAAAACCTTCCAAGCATTTATTTTTTTCAGGGGTTTTCCGACACTCCCCACCCCGACCCCGCAACATGCACTGTAAAAATAGTTAACAGGGAAATAACTGGAGATGATGGGCAGTTTTGTGTCTGCTTAAAATTGGTTTCCAAAATCTTTTTTTCTTTTTTTGGTAACCTACAATCTTAGAGTTATGCCAAGTAATGGATATTCACTAAACATCTCAGTCATTTCTAAGTAACCTGAACTGCTAAATAATTCATTAGTGAATATACATTTAAGTTTATGTGCTTTTTGCTTTTGAATTTTGTATGTTATAGAGAATCTAAATATATTTGAGTCTGTCAATATGTTCTTTGTACCACATTGAAAAATATGAGGAAATATAGACCTATAAAATTGCATATTCAGAAAATTTGTTAGTTTACCACAGAATACTGGTATGTGACAGGCAGTTCATAATTGTTTACTTCCTAGATTTTTTTTCTGTGCAAGAAGAGTTACTAATGTCTAAAAAATTATAATAAGTGTATGAAAATAAAACTACCAAAAATAATAAGGGAACAACTTTTTCAGGCAAAGTATACAGAAAAGTGGGATATGTTTCTTTTTTTTAAATTAAGGGAAATGTATGTGAAATGAATTATACGTCTCAACCTCCTTTACTCTTTTTTTTTTGTGTGTGTGTGTGTGCTGTGTTTTATTTTAGTTGCTAGGTAATACTTCTTTTTTAATTTTTTAAATTAATTTTTATTTTTTTTATTTTGTTTTGCTTTACAATACTGTATTCGTTTTGCTACACATCGAAATGAATCAGCCACGAGTGTATTTTTACTTTATTTTACTTTACAATACTGTATCGGTTTTGCCGTACATTGACATGAATCCACCACGGGTGTACATGAGTTCCCAATCCTGAACCCCCCTCCCACCTCCCACCCCATATCATCTCTCTGGATCATCTCCGTGCACCAGCCCCAAGCATCCTGTATCCTGTATTGAACATGGACTGGTGATTTGTTTCTTACATGATAGTATACATGTTTCAGTGCCATTCTCCCAAATCATCCCACCCTCTCCCTCTCCCTCAGAGTCCAAAAGTAGGATATGTTTCAATAAGAAAAAGTTTGCAATATGTGAAGCATGTGTCTTCAGTAAAGGAAAAGTAGAATAATTTTGTCCTGAAGTGAAATGACTATTTGTCCCAGAGTGAGAAAGAGAAAAATGTAGGGGAAAAAATTGAATGGATATAGAAAGTTATAGGAGATTTAGAGGAAAAGTAATTTTATGTGTCGTTAAGCTGGCTAAGATTGAATGGATTTATTTATAAGGTGTTTTAAAGATAAGCTCAAAAATGTAACAGTGCAAAACTAGAATCTGTTTTTCTTTCTACTAATAAAACAGAGTTTTCTTGGATTGTTTGTTTGTTCTTAATAGATTGCAAAATATTTTTCTTTACCTTTTAAGTCATCCATCTAAGAAACAAAGATTTTTATCAGCATAATTTTGTATGCCTTATGTTAACCTTATCCTTGATTATTTAAGAAAACTGAGCCTTATCACTTTTCAAAGAACTAAGGGTATTTTTTTTTTTACACTTTGACAATTTTGCCTTCCCCAAGTCAGATCCTAAATGAAATTATCTTGACTCCAAACTGACTTATTCCAAAGACTCCATGGAAAGTCTCAAGGGTTTGTTTTCTCATTTGTGAAAAGAGAGATGTTATACTAATTTGGTTTATTTGATGGGTTGGATTATTGCATGGAAAGGCTTGTCCTCTTCCAAATAAGAAGTGATATTAATTTAAGCTATATTTGTATGGGTAAGTATAAATGTAAGTATTTCAGAAGTTGTATTAATTTTCTAGAAATTAGGACATCCATGAGATGTCCAATCACCATTCTAGTAATTATTCTATAATGTTGAGTATCATAGAAACAACCAAATATTCTTATTAACTTAACTGTTACCAGATCTTAACCATGCCATTTTAAATATTTTATCACCCACAGACAGATTTTGTTTTGCTCGGCTTCTTCCCTGGAAGTATTTGCCATTATCTATAGGCCAGAATACTTTGTCTTCTCAGAGACCCTTGGAAAAGACTATGACAAGAACTCTGGGCTAGAGGATTCTGATGGCTTAGCTTACATAATTTGGAGACCATACCACTGGACTGAGTTGGTATTTCTAGAACTCTAATAGAGAAACCGACAGGTTTATAAAACTGCTCACCCAAGATCAAGCAGAATAAGAATTAATTACATGGGACTGAATAAATTGGTAATGGTTGTGTTTTTGGTTTCAGACGTTTTAGATTTTTAATGTTCTGTTTTCTGGATATAAAGAATCCCTTTCTTCTTTCTTAGATTATATATAAGTGTTAGTTGATCAGTCATGCCTGACTCTTTGTGATCCCATGGACTATAGCTTGCCAGGCTCCTCTGTCCATGGAATTCTCCAGGCCAAAATACTGGAATGGGTAGCCATTTCCTTCTCCAGGGGAATTCCTGAATTCAGGGATCGAATCAGTGTCTCCTGCATTGCAGGCAGTTTCTTTACCATCCGAGCCACCAGGGAAGCCCCACGTATGTGTCTGTGTCTGTATGTGTGTGTGCTGTGTGCTCAGTCATGTCCAACTCCTTGTGATCCATTGGCCACAGGCCAACTCTTTGTGACCCACCAGGCTCTTCTGTCCACGGAATTTTCCAAGCAGAACAGGCTGCCATTTCCTTATCCGGGGAGCTTCCCAGTCCAGAGATTGAACTTGTGTCTCTTGCGTCTCCAGCATTGGCAGGTGGATTCTTCACCGCTAGCGCCATATGGGGTTTCCTGGTGACTCGGTAAAGAATCTGCCTGCAGTGCTGGAGACCTGGGTTTGATCCCTAGGTTGGGAAGATCCCCTGGCGCAGGGAACAGCTATCCACTCCAGTATTATGGCCTGGAGAATTCCATAGACAGAGGAGCCTGGCAGGCTACAGTCCGTGGGATTGCAGAGTTGAACTTGACTGAGCAGCTTTCATATATATTTGTGATGATTGGAAGATTATACTTTCATATAAAATGAAACATGTATCTTTTCTTTCTGCCCAATTCCTTCAGAATTTGTGTTAATTTAATGTTTGAAGAAAGTTATTCTCATTATATTTAATTAAATAGAACAGGGAGGATCATGTCTTTTATTTGAATACTGTATTCAAGACATAAAATCAAGGGGAGATGTATCATAAACAGAAAACATATAGTTAAGTCAGGAGATAACAAAGAGAAGCTAAATATTTCCTATATCAGTAAAACACCTGCTTTTCATGGTTTACTTACCTGTTTCCCTGCTACGTGGTGGGGAGGCTCATGGGACCTGACTTATAAGAAACCCATTGTAGCAGCTCTTCCTCAGTTTTTAGGAAATCTGTAGGCTCAGATGGTAACCCTAACTTGATCATCTCTTTCTGAAATCTTCTGTTTTCATTACATTGTGCTGTGCCTGTGCCTATGGCTTTCATCACCTATTACATCTTCTCTTAGAAGATGTAAGGCAGGCAGATTAGAAACTTAGAAACTGCAGGCAGATTCTTTTGGTGGGAGGGAGAGGATGGTGACGTGGGTTAAACCCTTGGCTCTTTCTGAATACTTGTTTTCTAATCTTCATTGACTCCACTCTCTGCAAACTAAGGCCAGTGCCCCTGGGATGTGCTAAACTGGGACTGCTCCCTCCTAAATCTAGCATCTTTTGCTCTTTCTGTTTGGCAAAGGAGTTGACAGAGTTGAAACCCACTCTCCCTAAGCACCAACTAAGAACAAGACAGTGTGGGATGTGTATCACTCAAAAACAACAATAATAATAGAGTAAGCGGTATATATAGTATACTAATATTATTAATTATAGTATTTTGTATAACAATAAAATACTAACATATACTCAAATACTACTAAAATATATAACAGTAGAGTATAAGATGTTATTAATATTATTTATTACATTATTAATCACAAAAATAAAATAAATGATGTATTGTTGATTATAATTTTTGTCGTTGTTTAGTCACTAAGTTATGTCTGATTCTTTGCAACCTCATGGATATTGTGGAAGGCTCTCCTGTTCTTCACTATCTTCCAGATATTAATTGCAATATCACTGACATAGATTACATACAAATCAATAGGCTGAATATTTTATTTGCAGGGCCTTCAGACAAGTGGTCAAATCCTTCAGCAACTCATGTTTCTTGCCAAAATATTTAACTTCTGCTATAAATGCCTGGGAATCTTAGAGGGATTTTAAGCAAAGGTGACATGAGGGTTATTAATAATGTATTTTCTTGATGACTTTGGGACACTGTTATGTCAATAATTATTTTATGGCATTCCAGGGGCTATAGAGAGATTCCCAGGTGGTGCTAGTGGTAAAGAACCTGCCTGCCAATGCAGGAGGCATAAGAGATGTGGGTTCAATCCCTGGGTCGGGAAGATCCCCTAAGGAGGGCATGGCGACACACTCCAGTATTCTTGCCTGGAGAATCCCATGGACAGAGGAGCCTGGGGGGTTACAGTCCATGTATCGCAAAGAGCTGGGCAGCATGGAAGCAACTTAGCATGCAGGGACTCAAGGGCTACTGGAGGTGAAGATTTGCCGTGGACTATGTGGCCCCAGAAAGCTGTGTTCCCCTGGTTTCCAGATGCTTCCTTGGTGGCTCAGAGGTTAAAGCGTCTGCCTGCAATGCAGGAGACCTGGGTTCGATCCCTGGGTCAGGAAGATTCCTGGAGAAGGAAATGGCAACCCACTCCAGTATTCTTGCCTGGAGAAGCCCATGGACAGAGGAGCCTGGTGGGTTACAGTCCGTGGGGTCGCAGAGAGTTGGGCATGACTCTATGACTAATACACACTGACTAATACATTTTATTAGATCAGCTCTGGGGATGTGCCCCAGAGGAAGGAGGAGCCATAGCTCTTAGTGAGTACAGCATCCCCCGACCTGTTCTAACCTTCTGTTTCTACTAACTGTGTCCTGGAAATCCCACGTAGCAGATCCTCAGTGAAGTTCCACAGAGCCAAATAGTTGTGAGTAAAATAAGAATAAGCTCCTTTGAGTGGGAAGTCCAAAATCTTCTCTTACTATTAGAAGTTAAACCCTTTACTTTTTTTTCCTCTAACAACAGATTTTGTTTTTATTGCACACTGGTTATTCCTTATTTTCTGAATAACAACACAGCTCAAAAATATGAGCCTTAAATAAAAGATGTTTGGGGCCATAAAAAAATATTGAACAAATGCTGGAAGTCATTGTACTTTTACTGTAAATTAAGCATTTCAATAGATAGGATATTTCAAAGAAAGTAGCAATAGCCATAGGGGATCAGTGTAATTGACTTTAGAGCTGGTCTTTCCTGTGGGTAATTTTCCTTCTCGCTATCTTTGTCCTGTTGGAACAGAATTTCAGCTCGACTTCTGATGCCCGGTCAGCACATAATCCTGCATTTTTCTGTTCAGTGCCCACCACTCTAGGACTCTGGGTCAGATGGAGATACCTCCACATGCAAGCCTGTCAGTCTCTTCTAGAGATGGACAGATACAAATCCCCAATCCAATCCCTCCCACAAAGACCTGGCTCTGATCAAACCCACCTCAGTAGGAATTCTGATCCTTCCCCAGGACAATATGGGGTGAGTCCCCACAGAGTAACCCTGTTTGAGTCCCTTTCTCACCCAAAGCTGCCTATTGACCCAGAATCTAGCAGTACCAGAGGATGACTCCTTACTGGCACAGGTGCACACCTGGGCAAGAACTCCTTATAGACCTTGCAGAAAATCTTGTCGCCCACAAGATAACACACTACTCTCCAGTCCCAGGCTTAAAAACAATCATCTCAAGATTCCCTGGTGGTTCAGTGATTAAGGATCTGCCTGCCAATGTAGGGGACACAGGTTTGAGCCCTGGTCTGGGAAGACTGCACATGCTGCGAGGCCTCTAAGCCTGTGCGCCAGAGCTACAGAGCCTGTGCGTTTCAACTGCTGAAGCCCGAGTGCCTAGAGACTGTGCTCTGCAACAAGAGGAGCCACCACAGTGAGAAGCCCGTGCCCTGCCACTAAAGAGTAGCCCCTGCTTGATGCAACTAGAGAAAGCCTCCCCACAGCAATGAAGAGACAGTGCAGTAAAAGAAAAAAAAAGGTCATCTTATTTTTATTGGCCTGTAGCTATAGGAGGAAAGGCTCGAGACATGGGGAGAGGTCAGGATAAGCACAAAGACAGAGTGAAGTTCTGCAGAGGTTTCTCCAGCTGTGTGATCCAGCTCACATGAGTGTTACTAGACCATTTAGGAAAAAATAAACACCTTCCTACTCATGTCTGTGAGAGAAAGAAGAGGCTACAACAATTTTCACTTAAAATGTCAACAGGAGAAACCATAAATTCAGTCATGTATTTAATAACCTCTAGTCTTTCCTTCCCATGATCTCTCCATTCATACTTTCCCTACCACATAGACTTATGTACCTTGACCTTCTAACCTGCCTGAGCAAAGGCTTCTGGGAGGTGGTAACAGAGACCCATAGCAGCAGCTATGTTCTTGGCCTGGGGCTGTTAGAGAAGCAGGGGTGACCAGCATGAGTGTAGCAGACAACCCAGTGGTTGGTTATCTAGCCAGCTTCTGACTCACCTACATAGAGATTGTCATACTCAGACCTCGGGCTGTTCAGGGTTTATATTCACCTCTGGGTGGGTGGGGGGATGGAAAGCACCAATAATGTGTGAGTGATTTTCCAGGCCTGCCCCGTGGTGCCGCTGGTGGGGAAGGGAGGGCTACTTTTAGATACCGAGGACAGCCAGAGCTCCACTCCACTGTGAGCCAGATTCTGAGCAGGGAGAGAGCGGTGTGGAGCTGTGGTGTTACGGGTGAGATAAGAGGCCACACCAGCCACATCAGAAGGGCCCGATTCCACGCTCCAGGGGCCCCTTTGCCGACGGCCCTGTGCTCTGCTGGGAGTTCCTGAGCCCTGTGGGTGGGAGGGGAGTCTGCCTGAACTCAGGCCTGGCATGAGCTGTGGGGGCAGGGACTTCTTTTCCTCTTACTCTTCTGTGACGCAGTCTATTTGTGGGGTATTCTGGGATTCTGGTTTCTGCTGTAGCCACAGAATCCACCTCTCTGTTACTAATTCAGTATGACACACCAGCACTTTGCTATAGAGATTCAGAGCAATGAGGGACACCACCTCTGGTTTCTAAAGAATTGTCTTGAGACATCTTTCATCCTTTCCTTTTCCTTTCCCCTTTCTCCTTATGACTTGACTTCCCAGACCCTCATTCACCATCTTCAGATGTCGGAATCTGACAGCTTTGTTCTCTTCTGCCCCAAGGCTGTCAAGGTGAGGTTCAGTGTCTGTATGTGGTGATACTGCCTTCACATCCATTCAGGCGTACGTTTACTAACCGTATTTTTTTAATGTAAACACAATTTTAATGAGCATCTCTTGTGTGCCATGTAGTATTTAGGTTTTGCCAATAAGAGAGTGGCTTTTTTGCTGGGCTATATCCAGTAGCCTCCATTTCTTTTGTACTGGAGTTACAACCATCAAGTGTTGGAGTTACAATAACTCAACCTTGCTCTCCTCTCCATATTTCAGACTGAAGCTGCTTATGCATAGATGTTATTCCATCTACTCCACTTTAAACCCCATTCAGCTGGTCTACATCTCATTTTGGTTCTCCTCCTCCTGACCACTCCCCTTTTGTTTTGGTCAGTACCTCATCCCATTTACTGCATCTTACCTCCCAGCCTCATTGCCCTGATTCAGTAATTGCCTTCCAGAATCTCTTTTTCCTCTCTTCTATCCTGAAAGCTGGCCAGACCCTAATTGTCACTTCCTGGAAGCAGTTCTCCACATTTTCATTCTTCTGATAACCTTGGTTAGGTTCAGTGGTGGAGTTGGGCTTAGGTTACCTTTTGCATCTTGAATGAAACACAGACTCATTTTCCTGGGGTCTGGAACCATTTACAGTTCTCTTCCAATCTGTTGGTCTTGTCTTACTTCCTTCACAAATTCTAATGTGTACTCAAAGTCTTCTACTTTTGAATATATGCCCTGGGTCTCTTTAAATTCTTTGATTCATTCTCTTCTCTGTAATCTAAGTAGCTTTCAGACATATCTGTTTCTCAAAACCTCAGTTCTTAAAAGTCTATCTTATATGCTATTTGCCTCATGAAGTCTTTCCTGATCTCCTGACAGATGGGATATTTCCATCTTCTGAATGCCATGGTGATGAAGGAAAAAGATTTTGGAATTGGACAAATATGGACTCCAAGCAGAGCACTCTCATTTCTAAATTTGGAAACTCAAGCAAACACTGAAACTGTTTGAACATTTAACTCCTCATATGTGTACAGTAATATAAGTTGCCACCCTTTGTGAGGTTTTAGTGGCCAGCAGGTACACAGTGTTTTTTACAGAGTAAGTTCTTGAAAGTCATTATTATGGCATTTTTCTGTTATTACAGTATTATCTCACAGTATAGTTATTTGTATATTCCTCTGAACACCCTTACAAAATCTTACAAAATATTCTATTTTATCCTTATCTCTGAGATCCCACCCGTCATCTAGCACTTTGCTTCATATATATGTTCGGGACTCATTAGATTATTTTTTGAATTATAATGGTAATATAAATTTGTGGAATTACAATAATTGAAGAGCTAAGGGAAAAAATAGAAATTGGAGATATTGCTGTGAACTCATGATTTTCACTATGTGTGTTTATTTGCGTTGCGTGTTCCCAAGCTGTTTCCAGTGCAAATGCCTGAAAGCAGATCCAAAATTTCCTTTCTACATACTGCATATCAGTAAAAAGAACCATAATGCTTAGAGAAATTGTTAATTCTAGGTCTGAGGCAGGGAAACACAGAGTCTGGACTTTTATTTTTAAAACCAGAGAGGAAGGAAATGATCAAAGAATAATATGAACATGTCAAAAGGACACCAAAGTCAGCTTGAAGGCGATTTCACTGAGCAAACTGAAAATAACTTAAGAATCAATATAAATTGTCAAAATAATCATAATATATTGAACAAACAATGTAAACAATGAATCATATAATGATATATATAAATAATTGATAAAGAATAAGAGAAGATATTTATCAAACAATTATCAAAACTACCTACCTGAAAAATGTTTTATTAATTTAAAGAGAAAGAGTACTTCAAAGTAGAGAATCTTGACTTATGCCACTTTAAGCAATCCAACTGGGTATCATTAGAAGTAGGATAACTCAGAACCATGTGCCTCTTGATAGCATGCAGTGAAAAAACACAATGTCACTTCTGCCCTGCCAAAGATCCATAACCTGCTTCTAATCATGAAAAGACATTAGACAAATTAAACTCCAGAGACTTTTGATAAAATACCCGACTTGTAATCTTTGGAAATATCCAAGTTATGAAAGACAAGGGATTGCTGAGAGACTGTTCTAAACAAAAGAAGATTAACAAAGCATGCCAATAAATGCAAAGCTTGATTCTGAGCTGGATTTATGTTTGGGACACCTGGCAAAATGCTGAATTGGATCTGAGGATTAGAAGACAGTGAGTCAGTGTTACTTTCCTGACTGGGGTGATGGCTTTGTGGTACATAGGTGAATGTCCTTGTTTGTAGGGACTACTAAAGTATTTAAAGGTGATGAGCCTTGTCTCAAAAACTTACTCCAATGGTTCAAGAAAAAGTTCTTTGTATTGCACTTTCAACTTTTCTGTAAATTTGAGGAAGGGAAGGAATTTAAAGAGAAAGTGGTACTTAGTCTTGTCTGGAAAGATAGTTGAGCAACAGTAAAATGGAAAGTAAGAGAAATTATTTGGGACATGGGAAAAATGGGGATGAACTTTGTAGATTTTCTAGATGGACATGAGCATTGGGTGATCATTAACTCAGGAGATTAGCTTCTTTGAGAAATACTGTTCTTGATCAGGTGGAAGGAGAAGAGGTAAGGTTGGGGGGCTCTAATTCTCCTCCTGCTCTTTCTTTTCTAAAATAAGTTATTCTTTCTCAGGCCCTTGGGCAAAAGCATTACTGGGTTAGGAAGAATCAGAAGGGGTACGATATTTTACTTTTTGGAAGGGGAAGCATTGGTATTGTGATATGCAGAACTGAAATCTGCGTCTAATTTCTGTTTCCTGCCAGTAAGTGTTGAGATGAGCAACAGTGGTTCTTGACTCTGTGTCTTTGTAGTTTCACTGTGCTGTGTGATAGAATTTCCTTTTTCTTAGAAAACTTTCAAAGGAGTATTTAAGGCTGTAGGGGCATGATGTATCCAACTTACTCTCAACTCCTTTAGAGTTAGATTTAGGAGAGACAGATGAGGCAAAATATAAACAATTGGTGAATCCAGGAAAGAGTATGTAGGAGTTCCCTGTAGTATACTTGCAACTTTTCTATAAGTTTGAAATCTTGCTAAAAATCTCAAGTGTTGGAGGAATAGATATCAGTAATGGTACTGCCTTTGTCAGGCCTGAGAGAAACTTAAGCTAGGAGGGAGCAGAGATGCTGGAGATTGTTGTTGTTTAGCCTCTAAATCATGTCTGACTCTTTTGTGATCCCAAGAACTGTAGCCCACCAGGCTCCTCTGTCCATGGAATTCTCCAGGCAAGAATACTGCAATGGGTTGCCATTTCCTCCTCCAGGGGATCTTTCCAAACCAGAGATTGAACCCACATCTCTTGCTTGGCAGGTGGATTCTTCACCACTGGAGCCACCAGGGAAGCCCAATGTCGGAGATAACTGAGGATTAACTAAAGAATTTATGAATGTGCTTCAGATAACTTCTAAAGTCAAGGATTATGCAAATTATCAAGGTCACTGTAAACTCTGTAAAAGGAAAAGACTGAAACAAGAGGTTACTGGATTGAAACAATATAGAACAGGATTTGGGGCTATTAAAGAATTCCTTCTTCTGACTTCCACTGAAATGCTCTGGAGGTTTGAGAACATATAACTGGATAGAAACAGGTGTCATAGTTAACATGACTGCTTGATTACGATCCTGGCATTTGTGTGTATTAAATTGGAGGTGTACGTATCTAGTCTGATAGAATGACCTTATACCATAAGTTATAAGGTGGAAGGAAAAGTACATTAAAGCCTTTACGCCATTTTGTAACTTCCATGTAGGAAAGGGAGGAATAAGCATAGATCAAGTGGAAAAATTAAAACATCATTTGCTGCAGTCCTGGAAGAGTCTTGAAGGATGCTCAGGGGAAAGGGATTTGGATCAGTCCAGTGGAGTGGGCACTGGGCAAAGATAGGGAGCCTTGGACGGCTCAGCAGGTAAAGAATCCACTTGTAATGCAGAAGACAGGAGACCATGGGTTCAGTCCCCTGGAGGAGGAAATAGTGATGCACTTAGTATTCTTGCCTGCAAAATCCCACGGACAGAGGGACCTGGTGGGCTACAGTCCAGGGGGACACGAGTTGGACACAACTTAGCAACTAAACAATAAGAACAAAAGGGAACTCTGGATGCCAGGAGCATGACATATTTGTTGGAAAGGCTCCCAGAAGGAGTCTAACTGCTAATACTCAGGCTAAGAAAATCTCTCTTGCTAAAATGGAAATGGAATTTATTAACAAATGAGTGTCCTTGGGAAATACTGTTTATGTACTTAAGTGTCCTTTCTTGGAAGCACTATAGAGGCTAATCTCCCATCTTCTAAAGTCCATGACAGGGGCAGAGACACCATCTGAGAGGATGACTTCAGGATCACAAATCACCAACCACTTGGAAAAAATAAAGTCCTCTTTTTAATAAGATCCCTTGACACCTGTCTGGAATCTGACTCTACTCGTTCCCTTGAGACACTCAGGAAGTTCTGAGGAAAAGAGACCCTGGAGAACTGGGCTAGTCAACATGGCTTTTCCTTGGAGATTCTCTCATGATGTCTGAGTTGATAGGTTTTCCTTCTCCTCCTTCTACAGACGTAACTTGCAGGGCCAGTGTGCATGTCATGTGCCTCTTTTTGTCTAAGCCTCAGTCTTATCTAGAGAGAAAGTGATTGTAAGATTGTAAAGCCCCGAGGAAGCACCAGGGTTTTTTGTTTTTGTAGATGCTTTCAGATTAAGTTTGCACCGTGCTTGGGTTTCCTGTATGTGTGTCTTAACTTAAGCAAGCTCTAGCCCCTTGTGCTCCCGCATTCTTTTTGGGCCAGGATCTGGAGATCTGGGATGGGAAGCTGCAAAGACATGCCAACTGGGCTCAAGTCTTAAAAAAAAAAAAAAAAAAGCACAGCCTGGCAGATTCTTTCCCATTCTATGACCAAGTGTTTTTCTTTCTCTGGCTTCTTCAGACAGCTATAATAATCATAGATTTTTAAAGAGTCCCTGGCATCTTGAAATTTGTGTTTCAAGTTCTCCGGAGAGAAGGTAATAGAGTTTTGGGGTTTTTTTGCAAGAATAATTCACATGTAATATTTTTTGTGAGGTTGGCCAAAGTTGCATGTTTTAAGTTCCTTCTCACTTCCTAACAAGTTCACTCCAATTTAAATAACATACATGATTTGTTGTAACTGTCACTATATTCTGTAATAATTTCTTTTCTTATAAATGCAGTTCTCTTTGCATCTTCAAGCTTTTTTTATCTTTTTCTATTTGGAATGTAATCTTCCTGATTAAAACATTTGCTATTCTATCTTTTCATTATATTCTGCTGTTTCAATATTCTTATTTGCCCAAGAGGATGATCTAGAAATAATTTCTCTCTGTCTTTCCATCTTCCATTGTTTCACACTGTTTTCTTCTTTGTTTTTGTTGACTGTTAAAAAATACTTGGATGGTTTCTTCCTATCATAAAGCCACACCAAGAAAAATTTTGAATGGTTTGCCCAAGACCACATGCTTTTTGCTTTTCTTTCTTTCTTTTTTTTGGCCACCCCGTGTCGCATGTGGATCTTAGTTCCCAACAAGGGATTGAACCCATGCCCCCTGCACTGGCAGAGTCTTAACCACTGGGCCATCAGGGAAGTCCCCAAGACCACGTGTTATGACATTAGCAGATTCCACATCAGGTTCTGACTCCTCAAGTCCCAGCCAATTCCCATGCTTCCTACATCACAGTGAGCCCCTAAAGAACTGTAGGTCTAGCAGTGACAGATTTGCAGCCATAGAATCTTATTTTTGGCCAAATGAGAATCTTTTTAAAAATCAACTTAGATGAGGTATATTACCTTACATCCTATTGTACTCTATAATGTTACACAATGTGATAAACACCATGTTTACTATAAATAATGTAACAAAATGCACCAATATAGGTATACATTTTGGTGAATTTTGATCACTTTATGTGACTGTGTAACTACCATCATAATCACGAACATTCCCTTCATCCCTAAAAGTTCCATAGTGTTCTTTTAAAGTCAATTCCCTGTACCAATTCTGGTAACCACCTCTTGCTTTATTGCAAGTGTAGATTAAAATTATATTTTCTAGAGTGCCTATAAATGGAATCACCTTGTATCCACTCTTTTGTGTCTGACTTCTTTAGTTTAATATAATGCTGGAAAGGATCAGTCATGCTGTTTGTATTAGTAATCTGCTCCTTTTGTTGCTGAGCCATATTTCACTGTATAGATACACCATAAACGTTTCAGGGGTTTTCAGTTTTTGGCTTTTAGGAATAAGTCTTCTAGGATATTCATGTTCACCTCTCTATATGGACATGAGTTTTCATTTCTCTTGTGTAAATACTTAGGAAAAATATTGAATCATGGAGTAAGTATGAATTTATCTTTCTAAAAATATGCCAAACTGTTTTACAAATTGGTTGTACTGTTTTATAAGACCACCATCAATATTTTAGAGTTCCAATTCTTTTGCTTCCCTGACAACATTAGGGTTTGTCAAGTTTTTACTTTTAGCCATTTGAATGGGCATGGAGTAGTATCTCCTGGTGTTATTTTACGTTTCTCTGGTGGCTAAAAGGCTGTGATGTTGAGCATTCTTTCATGTACTTACCGTTTGTATATCTTCTTATGTAAAATGTCTATTTAAATATTTTTCCAATTTAAAAAATGTCTCAGTATTGAGCTCTAAGAATTCTTTATACATTTGAATACAAGTTTAGATATGTATATTGTGGATATTTTTTCCCAGTCTGTGGCTTTCCTTTTCATTTTTCTAACAATGTCTATTGAAACATAGAAGCTTTGTTTTGATGAAGTTCAGTTTGTGATTTTGTCCTTTTATAGTTTATGCTTTTTTATTTTGTGTCTAGGAAATGTTCTCATTCCAAGGTCATGATTTTATCACATATTTTCATCCAGAATTTTTGTTTTAACTTTTATATTTATGTCTTTGATTTACTTTGATTTTTTTGTATATGGCATGAGGTGAGATTTGAGGTTTATTTTTTCTGTCTAGCTATCCAATTGTTTGTAACAGCAACATTTGTTGATAATACTATTATTAAGACATTTAAAAGCTTTGTAAAAAAATTAATTGACCATATATATGTGGATCATTTTTAATCTGTGTTTTGTCCCACTGAGCTGTATATCTGTCCTTATACCAGTACTATGCTGCCTTGATTAGTGTAGTTTTCAATTGCAATAGTGTAAGTGTTTAAACTTTTTTTGGAAATTGCTTTGGCTTTTGTAATTCTTTGCATTTCCATATATGTTTTAGAAGGGGAATAGGTTTTATTTCCTGACTAGAGGATTTGGTACCCTAGTCTTATGAGGGTCATTGTGAATGCAGACATTGGGAGAGACAATAGATATTATTTAAGAAAGAATTCCATTGACTGCGATGATGATGTACACGTGACTCCAAAATGCTGACCTTTCTTGACTGGAATAATGGTGAGGTCATCAAGAAAGACAGAAGTTAAGATAGAGGGCTTGTGCTTAGTTGCTCAGTTGTGTCTGACTCTTTGTGACTCCATGGACTGTAGCCTGCCAGGCTCCTCTGTCCGTGGGATTCTCCAGGCAGAATACTGGAGTGGTTGCCATTGCCTTCTCCAGGGGATCTTCCCAACCCAGGGATTGAACTTGGGTCTCCTGAATTTGCAAGCAGTTTCTTTACCATCTGAGCTACCAGGGAAGCCCAAGATGTAGAGGGTATGTCCCATATATAAGAGGATAAATGTTTATTAGTTTTTGAAAAAGTAAAATGTATTACGTCAGCAAGACCCATAAGTAGAAGAATCCAGAGGATTCTTTGAGGAAAAGATTGATGATAGAAGTAGTGATCTGAGAGCAATTAACATGGAAATTATAACTGGAAAAACTGAGGAGAGTGTGGAAAGGAAAAAGTCAAGGCCAAGGATTAACCAAAGAACAGCATTTCCATTCTGATATAGGTGGAGTGAGCAGCTTCACAGGAGAAAACTAAATTAGTGCTGAGAAAAGAGAAAACTAGTGTGGTGTCATGGAAACTAAGGTCAGAGAATGTTTCCAGGAGGCACGGTTTTCAGAAGTGTAAAATGAATCAGAGGGAAAAGAGAAAAAGGAAAAAGTAAAGTCTGACACTTTTAGCAATGGAGACTTCTTTGACATTTGAGAGAACAGTTTTGTAGGAGTGACCACGATGAAACCAACTTCCAGGGAATTATGGCAGGTGGGAGAGAAAGTCTATTTCATAATTCTGAATAAGAAAAGAGGGAGAGCAATGGAGTGATCACTGTAGAGAGCCACAAAATCAAACGTACGTTCTCCACACAGGTTGTGTACTCTGGCTTTTTGGTAGAGGGAAGTAGTGACTCTATTTCTTATAATTATATCAAGTTCTATGTTCATCAAATTTTTAAAAATTGATAAGCCAATTCAGCTCCTAGCAGCTGGCAGACTCCTTTTTCCTCCTCCTCTTAACTCTGATGCTTACATTTCCTTGTTCACAACTTGAATTGTTCTCCCCCTTTCTTACTACAGTGGAAACTAAACCGTGTTCTCCCAATTACCTGTCTCTCTTCCTGACTTCATTCTTAAAAAGGACTACTGAGGTCAGCAAAAAAGATTACTGTGGCGGACTTGAGTGAACAATTTCAGTGGAGAGATCACAGCACAAATTTTCCTGCAGTTCTTTGAGGGTGTGATGACATGTTTGGACCACATTCTTTCTCTGAATTGAGGTTTCTAGATTCGAAACTCAACTGAAATACTGTGTAAAAGTTATTGGTGGCCCTATCGCCAGATCCAGTGATGACTGATCAACGTTCATCTTTCAGATTACTTTCTTCTGCTATATCATTGCCCCTCAAAACTTTCATCTTTATCGTTTTCTTGACCTGCACTTCATTAGTAAGCCTCTTGTTCCTGGAGTTTGTTTTCAGTAGTAGACCTCATTGCTGATTGGGACACAAGGCATTTCTCTTTCCCGGCGCTCTCTTCCCTTTCCCGGCTCTCTCTTCCCTTTCCCAGCATCAGTGCTGTGAGCATTTTCTCAGAAGTCTCCATGCACAGGGCAAGTCTGCACCTAGTGATTGTGTTTACATGTATAAACCCCACAGAGGCGACCAGAGTTTTCTCTTTCTATTCAGGGGTCTTATACATGAGCTTGCTGGTCACAAAGGGGGAACTGGGCTCACTCAATTCAGCTATCATTGTCCCTTACTATGAAGTCCAATTGTTGATGGGAATTTTCCTCTTGATAACTGCCTCTCTCTGTTGCTTTAGGACACTGATGTAGCAGAATGCAGAGAAAGAACTTCACAGAAGTGGCAGAATTCATCTTCCTGGGATTCTCCATCTTTGGAAATCACCAGATAACCCTCTTTGTGGTTTTCCTCACCACCTACATTTTCACTCTGACTGGGAACATCATCGTTATCACTGTCATCTGCATTGACCGTCACCTCCACACTCCCATGTACTTCTTTCTGAGCATGCTGTCTAGCTCAGAGACGGTGTACACGCTGGTCATCGTCCCACGGATGCTTTCTGGTCTCATTTTTTATAATCAGCCTATATCTTTGGGAAGCTGTGCAACTCAGATGTTCTTTTTTGCCATCTTGGCCGCTAACAATTGCTTCTTGCTCACAGTAATGGGTATGACCGTTACGTGGCCATCTGCAAGCCCCTGAGGTACACAGTCCTCATGAACAAAGGAGTGTGTGCTAGGTTAGTCTGCGGGTCCTTTGGCGCTGGTCTTGTTATGGCAGTTCTCCATGTAACGGCCATGTTCAGCTCGCCCTTCTGTGGCCCCGTGGTGAACCACTTCTTCTGTGACATTTACCCAGTCATGAAACTTTCCTGTATTGATACCACTATCAATGAGATCATCAATTATGGTGTAAGTTCATTTGTGATTATTGTGCCTGTTGTCCTGGTCTTCATTTCCTACATCCTCATTATCTCTTCCATCCTTAAGATACCCTCAGTTGAGGGCCGGAAGAAGACCTTTGCCACGTGTGCCTCTCACCTCACTGTGGTCGTTGTCCACTACGGCTGTGCCGCCATTGCCTACCTCAAGCCCAAATCAGAAAATGCAATAGAAAAAGACCTTCTTCTCTCTGTGACCTACACCATCGTCACTCCCCTGCTGAACCCTGTTGTTTACAGTCTTAGGAACAAGGAGGTCAAGGATGCCCTGCGTAGAGCTGTGGGCAGAAACAGTTCTTAACAGATTGAATTGGTTTGTCAAGAGACCTTTGGCTCAGTGTAATGTGTCTACTCACAAACATGCCACGATACACAAGTTCATTAAATACAGTGTTTGTGGAGAGTAATGTCAAAGAGTTGAAAAGCTTTTCTTTCTCATGCTCTAGGGGCAAAGCAGAAAGCAAGGTTTTTGCTCTGATGAATTTTGTTACCAGATACAAGAATCATTCCAAGCCAAGTAAGACTACTTGTTTCTGTGCCTGAGGAATTCTGTTTGGAGACCTCTTTTGGCCTTCATTTTACCTGGCTCCTCTCAGGCAGTCAGACCCTTGATGCAGTCTGGTAAGAAGATGTGAGAAGAGGCATCTGGAACAGACGTGGAAGAGGTCTTAAGAAATGAAGCGGCAGAGACAGCCCAAGGATGGCTTTCATTCTCAGAAGCTGAATCACCTGCCCTGTAGCAGTCATTTCGAAAGGGTTTTCTTAACTCCTGCTGATTGAAAAATTAAGAGCCTCAGAAAAGGGTAGCACTTTTTTTTTATAAGAGAGAAGTAGGTTTTATTAATCTAAAGGGCTTTTTTTTTGCCAAAATAAACTATAAGCATTTACAAATTTCATAAAAGTACTCTACAGTATTAAAAGTGAGGATATAATAATACAGAGAAAGGGCATTAAAAATATAGTAACCAGGAGAGCATTGATAGAAAGATAGAAAAACATTAATGGCACAAACTAGAGTCCAGAAAGAAACCTGTACCTGAATGGTTAACTGTTTGATTTCTTTTTCTTTGTTTAAGAAACAAAAGCAATTCAGTGGAGAATGGAAACTCTTTTATCAATTTATGCTGGAACAGCTGGATGTCTATGTGCAAAAATACCAGTTATGATCCACCTCTTGCACTTTATACAAAATTGACTCAAAAATATGGTAGAATTAAATGTAAATTCTAAAATTACAAAACTTTTAAGAGAAAATATTTGTGGCTTTATGTTAGGCAAAGGTTTCTTTTTTGTATGACACCGAGATCACAGTTCATAAAAGATAAAAAAGATAAATAACCTCATCAAAATTAAGAATTTCTACCCCTCAGAACATACTACTAAGATGAGAAGACAACAACCTAGAAAAAATTTGCATTTCACAAATGTGAAAGGGATTGGATCTGGAATATATAAAGAGCACTCAAAAAAAAAAAAAGCACTCAAAAGAAAGCAAACAAACCAAGTTATAAATGGACCACAGATTTGAACAGATATTTAATTGAAGATTAATTAATGGCAAACAAGTACATGAGAACATGTTCAATATTAGCCATTAGGGAAATGTAGATTAAAATCACAATGAGCTACCACCACACCTATTAGCATATGCAAAATTAAAAGTAATGATGACAAACATTATGATATGGAAAAATTTTGTGAAGGATATTGTTTTTAGGCATGTCAAGGTATTAGTCAGTTCAGTTCAGTTGCTCAATCATATCTGATTCTTTTGACCCCACAGAGTGCAGCATGCCAGGCTTCCCTCTCCATCACTAACTCCTGGAACTTGCTCAAACTCATGTCCATTGAATTGGCGATGCCATCCAACAGTCTCATCCTCTGTCATCCCTTTCTCCTCCTGCCTTCAAACTTTTTCAGCATCAGGATCTTTTTCAATGAGTCAGTTCTTTGCATCAGGTGGCCAAAATATTCATCTTCAGCATCAGTCCTTCCAGTGAATATTCAGGACTGGTTTCCCTTAGGATTGATTGGTTTGATCTCCTTGCAGTCCAAGGGACTCTCAAGAGTCTTCTCCAACACCACAGTTCAAAAGCATCAGTTCTTTGGCACTCAGCTTTCTTTATGGTCCAAATCTTACATCCATACATGACTAGTGGAAAAACCGTTGCTTTGACTAGATGGATCTTTGTTGGCAAAGTAATGTCTCTGCTTTTTAATATGCTGTCTAGGTTGGTCATAGCTTTTCCTCCAAGAAACAAGCATCTTTTAATTTCATGGCTGCAGTCTCAATCTGCAGTGTTTTGGAGCTCCAAAAAATAAAAGTCTGCCACTGTTTCCACTGTTTCTCCATTGATTTGCCATGAAGTATGCGAAGAGTTGACTCACTGGAAAAGACCCTGATGCTGGGAGGGATTGGGGATAGGAGGAGAAAGGGACGACCGAGGATGAGATGGCTGGATGGCATCACAGACTCAATGGACGTGAGTCTGAGTGAACTCTGGGAGTTGGTGATGGACAGGGAGGCCTGGCGTACTGCGATTCATGGGGTCGCAAAGAGTCGGACACGACTGCGCGACTGAACTGAACTGAACTGAACTGATGGGACTGGATGCCATGATATTAGTTTTTTGAATGTTTAGTTTTAAGCCAACTTTTTCACTCTCCTCTATCACTTTCATCAAGAGGTTATATGTTAATATGAAAATATGTTTGGAAGTAATAAGGTCAATGCATTAGAAATATCTTTCACATATAGATATACATAATTATATATTCAATTGAAATTTTTATTTAAAAACTTAAACATCCTGTTGGTATCATGAAGAATAGTTGTCACAGATAAAGAATAACTGAAACAGTAGTAACTGATTGCTGAATAATGACTTCATTCTCATCTTGTCACTTGTTATTATTCATCCATGTTAGTTCCTTGGTTCCTATTCCTTTCTATGTGTCTCTCTTCCTTATTCAAAATCAAAGCAAAAATCTCTGTTGTTCCCTAGAGCCTAAACTGGGAGAAAACATATTGGTGGCTGTTCTCTGTAACTGTACTTTTATCCAGATGCACTTTTAATAAAGAGTCTTCTCTATTCAACCTATGGAAGCTTTCATACTTCTATTTAGTAGCTGAAGTGGCATTGAAGTAGTTGTCTTAGATATTGGCTGTTCTG
The DNA here is from genome assembly GCA_006408695.1 of Aepyceros melampus. Classification (NCBI taxonomy): domain Eukaryota; kingdom Metazoa; phylum Chordata; class Mammalia; order Artiodactyla; family Bovidae; genus Aepyceros; species Aepyceros melampus. The sequence continues at coordinate 218,352 of SJXQ01009876.1, read as the reverse complement.
ATTCCAAAGTCTAAGGCAAATGCCATTGGAATTCACTTTTCTCAGAAAATAATGCAGACTTCATCCTTCTCTCAATACTAATGTATAGAAAAATCAGCATATTTGTGCTACATTATTTTATATCCTCAATGATTAAGGTTGTAAGAATATTTTTTTTTGTGCATCTTATTACTAGTTTATCTCTGCTCTGAGGCAGAGCTGCAAGATATGAAGAAACACTGATATGGACACATGTCTTTTTGCACACTCCTGTTGTGATTTCATCCCCAGGTTCCTTGTCCACTGTCTTTCGTGGCAGGCTCTCATAGTTGGGTGACATCATAGCTGACATCAGAATCTCGATGGTAACCATCACTGGTGTCCTTCTAGAATAGGTTTCTCAATCTGAGGTTCATAGTGCCTTCAGGAGTAGTGTTTATAAGGGCTTCAGGGGACTTTTGAACTTTATGGAATTATTTACTAAATTTTGTGCTCAAGTGTGAATGTGCCTTTTCTATCATATTCTCAAAGAATTTTCTCTATTTCTTCCCTCAAATCCTAACAGAGACATACTACAGAATCCAACTTCCCTCTTTTACAGACCATTTGCTTCCATAATTTTCTTAAACTCTTTTGGAGAAGCATTCTTTAACCCCGTTTATTTTGTCTATGTGGGCACTGCTATTTTTCATTAAGCTGGGGAAATGGAACATTTAAGTGGTTCTCACCTGGGAGACTGAGGGGTAATGGAGGGTATCTGAAGGCACATGTGGATATATTGAGAGGCTTGCCGTTCAAGGTGGTGGAGTAGAAGGACTTGCGCTCGCCTCTTGAGAGCACCAAAATTGCAACTAGTTGTTGAATAATCACTGACAAGAGGACACTGGAACCCACCAAAAAAATGTACCACACCTCCAAAGACAAAGAAGAGGTCACAGCAAGATGGCAGGAGGGGTGCAGTCATGATAAATCCCATACCCACTGGGTGGGTGACCCACAGACTGAAGAATAATGAAACCAAAGAAGTTCTCCCACTATTGTGAAGGTTCTGAACCCCACATCAGCCTTCCTAGCCCAGGGATCCAACAAAGGGACTGGGAATCCTCAGGGAATCTGGCCTTGAGGGCCAGCAGGATTTGCTTATATACCTTCCAAAGGACTGGGGGAACAGAGCTTCCAGCCTTGGAGGGCACAGACAAAATTTTGCATGCACCAAGACTCAGAGGAGAGAAGCAAAGATCCCACAGGAGACTGAACCCAAACTACCTGCTAGTGTTGGAAGGCCTCCTGTGGAGGCGTGGGTTGGCAGGAGCTCACCACAGGGATGGGGGCACTGGAAATTCCTCTTGGCATGAATCCTTTTAGAGTTTGCCATTCATCCTACTATGGAGCCCACAGACCCCAGGGCTGCACCACCTCAGGCCAAACTACTACAGGGAAGGCATGCAACCCATCAGCAGATAACAGAACTTCACTGAGCAAGGCCCTGCTCATCAAAGCAAGACCTAGTTTGTCCCCTCACCATTCCCTCCCATCAGGAAGCTTTCACAAGACTCTTATCTTCATTCATCAGAGGGCAGACAGAAGAAGCAAGAAGCAGGACAACCTCACCACAGTTAAAACAAAAACCATATTACAGAAAGTTAATCATGATGAAAAAGCAGAAAGTTATGTCCCAGATGAAGGACAAGATAAAATGGCAGAAAAATGAAGTGGAGATTGCAACCTTCCTGACAAAGAATCCAGAATAATAATAGTGAATATGATCCAGGATTTTGGGAAAAGAATGGAGGCAAAGATTGAGAAGATGCAAGAAATGTTTACCAAAGACCTACAAGAACTAAAGAACAAACAGAGATGAATAATACATTAGAAGGAATCCACAGCAGAATAATTGAGGCAGAAGAACAGATAAATGACCTGGAGGACAGAATGGTGGAAATCACTGCCACAGATAGAATATAGAAAAAAAAGAATGAAAAGAAATGAAGACAGCCTAAGAGACTTCTGAGACAACATTGAGCTCATCAACATTCACATTATAGGGGCCCCAGAAGGAGAAGAGAGAGAGAAAGGACTTGAGAAAAATTTGAAGAGCTAATAGCTGAAAACTTCCCTAACATGGGAAAGGAAATAGTCAACCAAGCCCAGGAAGTACAGAGAGTCTCAGACAGGATAAATCCAAGGAGGAACACACTGAGACACATAGTAATCAAACTGACAAAAATTAAAGACAGAGATAAAATACTGAAAGCAACAAGAGAAAAATGACAAATAACATACAAGGGAACTCTCATCAGGCTATCAGCTGATTTCTCAACAGAAACTCTGCAAGCCAGAGGGGAGGGCATGGTATATTTAAAATGATGAAAGGGAAGAAGTAGCAACCAAGAATACTCTACCAAGCAAGATTCTTCAGATTTGATAGAGAAATCAAAAACTTTCCAGACAAAGGTTAAGAGAATTCAGCAACATCAAACCAGCTTTTCAACAAATGCTAAAGGAGCTTCTCTAGGCAGGAAACACAAGTAAAGGAAAAGATCTACAGAAAATAAACTCCAAACAATTAAGAAAACTGTAATAGAATCACACATATTGATAATTACCTTCAAAGTAAATGGATATTAAACTCACCAACCAAAAGACATAGTCTGACTGGGTGAATGAGAACATGTGCATATATGCATTTCCACTTACCACATCACTCTCTTGACTGCCCCCCCAATTGTATGTAATTATTTTATATTGTTAGGTTAATCATGTTCTCATTGTAGCTTGCAATTATAATGATCTTTTATTTTTTGGCTATTGACTGTGAAGACTGATAAACGTCTTTTACTACTGTGATTATGTAACTTTTACTCAATACCATTGTATCATGATTGGTCAACAGAAAAATAGTAGAGATCTACATCGCCAAAACTGCCATTTAACAGAAAGATCTGCAATCACTTTTTAAAACCCAAATGCATATCAGAATTATCTTGAAATTTTTTGAAAAATACAAATGACCAAGTATTGCTTTTTTTTTTCTCCAGAGCTCCAGATTCATTTCTAATGAGCAGTCATGTTTAAAAACAGCTGGACTATGTGATGATCTTTTACTTTTCTCTGGTTTGTTTCACTTTTTCTACTTCATATTCAGTCCTCCCATTTCATTTAGTTTCTGTTCTCTAATTTCCCAATCTCTCTTTTTTTTTTTTGATGTTCTTTCTCAAGTCTATCAAGTGTGTAGTAGAAAAGCTTTTTTTAACACATATGTATATAAATATGTATAATATATATATTTTTAGAAAGCTTGGATGTTTGCCTAACTAAAAAAATTATGACATTTTGATTCCACTTGTTTGACTTAGTATGAACAGAATGCTAGATTTATAATTAAAAAATAGATATGCAACAAGCAACAGAGATTTATCATATAGCATAGGGAACTATAGTCAATATCTTATAATAACCTATGATGGAAAATAATTTCAATATGTGTATTTGTATAACTGAATTACCTTGCCGTGCACCAGAAACACTGTAAGTCAACTACACTGCAATAAATATATGTGTGTATAGAAGAAGGCAATGTGGTCTACTTAAAAAAAAATGTTTATTAAAAAAATTTAATTGGAACATAGTTGCTTTACAGTGTTGTGTTAGTTTCTGCTGTACAGCAAAGGGAATCAGTTATACATATACATATATCTACTCTTTTCTAGATTTTCCCTCCCATTTAGGTACCACAGATCACTGAGTAGGGTTCCTTGTGTTATATAATAGGTTCTCATTAGTTATCTATTTTATAATAGAAGTGTATCTATTTTTGACACACTTTAAAATACAAAATTGTAGTAAAATCTTGTCATTTAAAGTTTACGTATAACAAAAACTACCTACATAAGTGTGCACATATAACTTGGATAAAAGTAGCAAATTTTGAGACCTAAAACAATGTGGACACACGCATGGACACACACCTAGGTATATGTTACATAGATATGTATATGGATCAATGTATAGACAGATATGGAGAAATATGTAGATAGTAGAGATAGAGGTAGTTTTTGTTATACTTGTGCTATTCTTTACTGAGGGTTTTCTGGCTTTCTTCCATCCCATCCCTTCCATTCTCTTATGTGTTTAAACATCATTCCTGCCCCTCCTCAACACGCCTCACAGATGAGTGGATTGCCCATTAGTGTTCATTGTTTACACACTTTGCATGGATTTAGACTCACTGGAGGAAGCAGCTTTTACAGTAGAAGTGCAGCAAATAGTACAAGAGTAGGTATGCCTGTGTGGTCCCAGGTCCTTCTAGTAGAATGACTCAGGAACAGTGAATCACCTATGTGTGTGTGCATGTGTGTTTCCCTTTTTTTTAGGTCTTAAAGTTTGCTACTTTTATCCAAGTTATATGTGTACACATATGTAGGTAGTTTTTGTTATATGTAAACTTTAAATGACAAGATTTTCCTACAATTTTATAATCAATTCATAATACTTAGATTGCTGGTAATGTGGGGGCTGTCTTCATTATCTTTTTCTGTTATCATAATTTTCCAATATTTCACTCTACACATGTTTCTTCATCTTGAGTCTCTTGTGCATTGCAAAACTTCTCTTGTATCAGCGCTTCTTTTGTTTAGCTTTTCTGCTCATCAGAAAAGTACCCATATATCATATATTTATTCAGTCTCTGTGCATTTCTCAAGCACTGTGTATTGAACAGTTAAGTAGTTCTGGGTCTATAATACTGGGCAAGCAGGGATCCTATTGCTAGTTCTTCACAGTCCAATGGGAAGACAGAGAAAATAAGAAAAATACCAAAACTTGATATTGGCATACATATAGGATTATTGTTTGGGGTCAGGAGTGTTGTACAAAAAAAGGGAACTGATCAAAATCTATTTAGAAGGTCAGAAAATAATTCAGAGAGATGATATTTAATTAACTTTCTGTGGTGTTAGGTCAACTGAAGTCTGGGAGGGATTAGGGAGGACAATCAAGGGAAAGAAAAGAGCCTGAACAGAGACATATAGCCTGAAAAAGCTAGAAGTACTAGCAGGTGAGTGTTATTCATCTCTATATGCTCATTGCCATGCTGATTATTAGCCTGACAAATAATAGGTGCTTAATATACTTTTATGCAAAATACATCATGAGAAACACTGGGCTGGAAGAAGCACAAGTTGGAATCAAGATTGCCGGGAGAAATATCAATAACCTCAGATATGCAGATGACACCACCCTTATGGCAGAAAGTGAAGAGGAACTCAACAGCCTCTGATGAAAGTGAAAGTGGAGAGTGAAAAAGTTGGCTTAAAGCTCAACATTCAGAAAATGAAGATCATGGCATCGGGTCCCATCACTTCATGGGAAATAGATGGGGAAACAGTGGAAACAGTGTCAGACTTTACTTTGGGGGGCTCCAAAATCACTGCAGATGTTGACTGCAGCCATGAAATTAAAAGGCGCTTGCTCCTCGGAGGGAAAATTATGACCAACCTAGATAGCATATTAAAAAACAGAGACATTACTTTGCCAACAAAGGTCCATCTAATCAAGGCTATGGTTTTTCTAGTGGTCATGTATGAATGTGAGAATTGGACTGTGAAGAAAGCTGAGCACCAAAGAATTGATGTTTTTGAACTATGGTGTTGGAGAAGACTCTTTGAGAGTCCCTTGGACTGCAAGGAGATCCAACCAGTCCATTGTAAAGGAGATCAGTCCTGGGTGTTCTCCAGAAGGAATGATGCTAAAGCTGAAACTCCAATACTTTGGCCCCTCATGCAAAGAGTTGACTCATTGGAAAGGACTCTGATTTGGGGCAGGAGGAGAAGGGGATGACAGAGGATGAGATGGCTGGATGACATCACCGACTCGATGGACAGAGTCTGAGTGAACTCCAGGAGTTGGTGATGGACAGGGAGGCCTGGCGTGCTGCAATTCATGGGGTCGCAAAGAGTTGGACACGACTGAGTGACTGAACCGAACTGAATATATTTTGGAAATATGCATATATTGAATGTGTGAGCAAATATTTAGTATAAAGTTTTATCCAGGAATTTCCAGTTTTGTTTTATTTTGATAGAGATAGCGTATTATATTCCCTCTATCTCCTATAAAGACTTCCCTCACCTACGGTAAACAGAAAAAACAGAGTAGAAGTGACAGTCTTGGGAGCATACTTGAAATAACTTCTCCCCATTGCAGCATTATCTACAATCAGGTCTCATTTGTTCCATAAACTCGGTTGACATTCATATATTTTTGTTAATTAGTCATTTAAAATTGGGTTGGGGGAAAAAATTCTTCTTTTGAAGGTATCTGGGTTAATACTGGGTTGATGTCTTAGCCATATCAGAAAAATAAACTTAAACCCTATAGCTTGATAGCTTGACATGTACAATCAAGAGTTAAGATATTTTTAATACTTATCTTTGAGGGGAAATAAAATGAATGAGACTCTTACAGATCTTGAATGTTCTGAACTAGTATTTTCACAGTGTTAACTTTGTAGCTTCTCTAGAGAAAAACCAGTTTCACAAAATATCCTTTCACACTCCTCACTTGCAGTGCATGAAGGGTTAGAGAAAATTGTTGCAGTACTACCAACAATAAGCAGAATAAAACATGTTCTTAATAAATATAAATGTTTCCAAGAGGAGAGAGGAGGGAGGTGGGCAGGAGGGATAAAGTGAAGCCAAATTAAGACAGGTAGTATGTTGCACACAATTTTAAAAAATGCATATTTAAAGCATGCAAGATCCCAGATCAGTTTTGATGCTGCTGCTGAAATATTTACTATGTGGAATTGTGTGTGTGTTGTGTGTGATTATGCACGTATATTTTTGTGAGGGGAGAGAACATTTGGGAGTTTTAGATGTGATGAATGCCATAGTCAAAGTAATACTGTTTCATTTGAATTATTTTATAGCTATCTCTAATATTTATGTAGCTCTTTACATTCTCAAAGGTATTTCACATTCATGATCTCACTTGATTCCAACACCACTCCTGTAAGATAAATATTACTATCTCAGTTTCAGATAAGTACACTGGAGAAAGATTAAGGGATGTTCCTAAGGATGTATACACCATTAGAGATAAAAGTTGGATTAAAAAAGAAGTGAGCCTCAATTAATCCATCAATCCTAAATTCCATGTTCTTTCTTTATTCATATGTACACACACACACACACACACTCACACACACACAGGGTTTTATCAGGGAATATGAAAGAGTAAACTTTGTTTTACACGTTAGAGCTTCATTTCAGCCAGTATTGCTGACTCTTCCTGAAATGTTCTGATTTCTTTTCTTGCCTTTGTAAACAAGGTATACTGAACCTCATTAATATATTTCTTTAATTGTTTACCATGAGCCTTTAAATTTACCTTGTGTTGTGGTTCACTGATACCTTCAGCTGAAACTGAGCTTATATTAGCATCTTTGTTTCTGAGTTAAATGACCCACATACACATTACCATATATAAAATAGATAGCCAGTGGGAATTTTCTATGTGACTCAGGGAGATCAAACTAGTACTCTGTGACAACCTAGAGGGGTGGGATGGGGTGGGAGGTGGGAAGCAGTGTCAAGAGGGACATATGTATACTTTTGGCTGATTTATGTGGATATATGGCAGAAATAAACGCACTACTGTAAAGCAATTATCCTTCAATTAAAAATAAATAAAATTTTAAAAGACCCACATATTCCAGTATTTAGTGAAATTTGTGTTCAAGAATGTGTGAGCAAATATTTAGTATAAAGTTTTATCCAGGAATTTCCAGTTTTGTTTTATTTTGATAGAGATAGCGTATTATATTCCCTCTATCTCCTATAAAGACTTCCCTCACCTACGGTAAACAGAAAAAACAGAGTAGAAGTGACAGTCTTGGGAGCATACTTGAAATAACTTCTCCCCATTGCAGCATTATCTACAATCAGGTCTCATTTGTTCCATAAACTCGGTTGACATTCATATATTTTTGTTAATTAGTCATTTAAAATTGGGTTGGGGGAAAAAATTCTTCTTTTGAAGGTATCTGGGTTAATACTGGGTTGATGTCTTAGCCATATCAGAAAAATAAACTTAAACCCTATAGCTTGATAGCTTGACATGTACAATCAAGAGTTAAGATATTTTTAATACTTATCTTTGAGGGGAAATAAAATGAATGAGACTCTTACAGATCTTGAATGTTCTGAACTAGTATTTTCACAGTGTTAACTTTGTAGCTTCTCTAGAGAAAAACCAGTTTCACAAAATATCCTTTCACACTCCTCACTTGCAGTGCATGAAGGGTTAGAGAAAATTGTTGCAGTACTACCAACAATAAGCAGAATAAAACATGTTCTTAATAAATATAAATGTTTCCAAGAGGAGAGAGGAGGGAGGTGGGCAGGAGGGATAAAGTGAAGCCAAATTAAGACAGGTAGTATGTTGCACACAATTTTAAAAAATGCATATTTAAAGCATGCAAGATCCCAGATCAGTTTTGATGCTGCTGCTGAAATATTTACATATGTGGAATTGTGTGTGTGTTGTGTGTGATTATGCACGTATATTTTTGTGAGGGGAGAGAACATTTGGGAGTTTTAGATGTGATGAATGCCATAGTCAAAGTAATACTGTTTCATTTGAATTATTTTATAGCTATCTCTAATATTTATGTAGCTCTTTACATTCTCAAAGGTATTTCACATTCATGATCTCACTTGATTCCAACACCACTCCTGTAAGATAAATATTACTATCTCAGTTTCAGATAAGTACACTGGAGAAAGATTAAGGGATGTTCCTAAGGATGTATACACCATTAGAGATAAAAGTTGGATTAAAAAAGAAGTGAGCCTCAATTAATCCATCAATCCTAAATTCCATGTTCTTTCTTTATTCATATGTACACACACACACACACACACTCACACACACACAGGGTTTTATCAGGGAATATGAAAGAGTAAACTTTGTTTTACACGTTAGAGCTTCATTTCAGCCAGTATTGCTGACTCTTCCTGAAATGTTCTGATTTCTTTTCTTGCCTTTGTAAACAAGGTATACTGAACCTCATTAATATATTTCTTTAATTGTTTACCATGAGCCTTTAAATTTACCTTGTGTTGTGGTTCACTGATACCTTCAGCTGAAACTGAGCTTATATTAGCATCTTTGTTTCTGAGTTAAATGACCCACATACACATTACCATATATAAAATAGATAGCCAGTGGGAATTTTCTATGTGACTCAGGGAGATCAAACTAGTACTCTGTGACAACCTAGAGGGGTGGGATGGGGTGGGAGGTGGGAAGCAGTGTCAAGAGGGACATATGTATACTTTTGGCTGATTTATGTGGATATATGGCAGAAATAAACGCACTACTGTAAAGCAATTATCCTTCAATTAAAAATAAATAAAATTTTAAAAGACCCACATATTCCAGTATTTAGTGAAATTTGTGTTCAGTTCGGTTCAGTCACTCAGTTGTGTCTGACTCTTTGCGACCCCATGAATTGCAGCACGCCAGGCCTCCCTGTCCATCACCAACTCCTGGAGTTCACTCAGACTCACGTCCATCGGTGATGCCATCCAGCCATCTCATCCTCTGTCCTCTCCTTCTCCTCCTGCCCCCAATCCCTCCCAGCATCAGAGTCTTTTCCAATGAGTCAACTCTTTGCATGAGGTGGCCAAAGGACTGGAGTTTTAGCTTTAGAATCATTCCTTCCAAAGAAATCCCAGGGTTGATCTTCAGAATGGACTGGCTCTCAAGAGTCTTCTCCAACACCACAGTTCAAAAGCATCAATTCTTCGGCACTCAGCCTTCTTCACTGTCCAACTCTCACATCCATACATGACCACTGGAAAAACCATAGCCTTGACTAGACGGACTTTAGTCGGCAAAGTAATGTCTCTGCTTTTGAATATGCTACCTAGATTGCTCATAACTTTTCTTCCAAGGAGTAAGTGTCTTTTAATTTCATGGCTGCAATCACCATCTGCAGTGATTTTGGAGCACCCCAAAAATAAAGTCTACCACTGTTTCCACTGTTTCGCCATCTATTTCCCATGAAGTGATGGGACCGGATGCCATGATCTTCGTTTTCTGAATGTTGAGCTTTAAGCCAACTTTTTCACTCTCCTCTTTTACTTTCATCAAGAGACTCTTTAGTTCTTCTTCACTTTCTGCCATAAGGGTGGTGTCATCTGCATATCTGAGGTTATTGATATTTCTCCCGGCAATCTTGATTCCAGCTTGTGTTTCTTCCAGTCCAGTGTTTCTCATGATGTACTCTGCATATAAGTTAAATAAGCGGGGTGACAATATACAGCCTTGACGTACTCCTTTTCCTATTTGGAACCAGTCTGTTCCATGTCCAGTTCGGACTGTTGCTTCCTGACCTGCATACAGATTTCTCAAGAGGCAGGTCAGGTAGTCTGATATTCCCATCTCTTTCAGAATTTTCCACAGTTTATTGTGATCCACACAGTCAAAGGCTTTGGCATAGTCAAGAAAGCAGAAATAGATGTTTTTCTGAAACTCTCTTGCTTTTTTCCATGATTCAGCGGATGTTGGCAATTTGATCTCTGGTTCAGGTGCTTAAAAAAAAGGCAGTATATACATAGATTCAAAGATTTATAGGAAAATATGCTCTTGATGAGCAAACAGATGTGGACTCTCAGTAAAGAAATGAAAACTATAATAAGAACTTATAGAACAGAAAGTTAAAATATTTGAAATGGAAAATTTACTATTTTGCTCAACAGCAAACTGGAGTTGGTAAAAGAAAAGATTGGTTAACTTGAAGGTCAGATTCAATAATTTATACTGATCTAAGAACAGAAAAAAGAAAAATCTCAATGATTTATACACAATATAAGAAGTCTAATTTCCAAGTGATTGGAGTCTCAAATAGAGAACAGAATGTATCACAAAATATCTGGAGATGTATTGGCCAAATTAATGAGAAATACAGAGATCCAAGAATCTCAGTGAATCTCAAGCAAGATACATAAAAAGAACACCAAATCTAAGTACATCAGAAGTGAATCTTTAAAACCAAAGATAAATAAATCTTGATAGTCACCAGTAAAAGTGGTACACTGCATGTAAGAGAACAATAATAATTTCACTGACTTCTAATCAAAAATGATGGAGACCAGAACAGAGTTAAATGGCATTTTTAGTGTTAAGTTAGAATTCTATATCCAGTAAAAAATACCATTCAGAAATTATATGTACATGAATATATTTTCAGATAATTGAAAATTGAGATAATTTTACACTGTCAAAAATGCTAAAGGAAGTTCTTAAGGTTGAAGGAATATGGCACCAGATTCAAGCTATAGATTTATAGAGAGTACTGAAGATCACTGGACATAATAATATGTGGGTAAATAAAGATATCTTGTTTTTCTTTCAGTTACTTTAAAGGATATATTAAAGAAAACATTATGATATAATATTGAGAGGCTAATAATGTATATAGGTGTCATATAATGACAGCTATAGTATATAGAAAGGTAAGTGTAACTGTACTGTTATGAGATGTCTTTGTTTAACAAGAAGTGGTACAATTTTAACTAAGAAAGATTGTAATAAGAATGCATATTCATAGAACAATAATGAAAAGAATAATGCAATCAGACACACCTATGAAAACAATACAGAAAAAAAATAGTAAAAACATTTAAGTATTAATATTAAAGAAATATATTAATACTTAAGGAAAAAAAGGAACAGAGAAATAGCTAGCAAATGAGACAAATAGAAAAAAATAGCAAAACATTAGACTTAAATTCAGTTGTATTAAGAACTACATTCAATCTAGATATATGGTTGACCCTTAAATGGCATGGGGATTAAGGGTACTCAAACACTCCCTACCCCTATCCCATCCCAGCAGTTGAAAATCCACATATAACTTTACAACTGGCACTTTTTAAATGAAATTGTATTTATTAATTGTATTTACTTTTAGTTGTGCTGGGTCTCCACTGCTGCTCACAGACTTTTAGTTGCAGTGAGCGGAGACTACTCTCTTGCGGTGCATGGGCTTCTCATTGCAATGGCACTCTGATTGCAGAGCACATGCTTTTGGAACTCAGGGTTCCATAGTTGCCGCACATGTGCTCAGCAGTTTCGACGTGCAGGCTCTAGGGCACATGGGCTTCATTAGTTGAGACAAACAAGCTCAGTAGTTGTGGCTCACAGGCCCTAGAGTGTGTGGGCTTCAGTCACTGTGGCACAGAGGCTCAGTAGCTGCAGCTCACAGGCTCTAGAGTGGTGGCTCAGTAGTGGTGGCACACGGGCATAGTTGCTCCATGACTTTTGAAGTCTTCCAGGACCAGGGATCAAACTCATGTCCTCTATCTTGGTAGACAGATTCATATCTATTGTGCCAAGGGAAGTCCAACAGTTGGCACTTTGTATCTGTAGTTAAACATTTGCAAATTCAACCAATCTCAGATTATAAATATAGTAGTATATGTGTTGAAAAAATTCCATCTGTAAGAGGACCGCACAGTTCAAACCTATGTTGTTCAAGGGTCTGCAGTACTAAATAGGTCAATGAAAGGGCAGATGTTGTCAGAATGTATATAAACAAACTGAAATAAAAATACACAGATGAATTGAAAAAATGAGTGTAGGTAAAGATATAACATTTGTTGTTGTTCAGTCACTCAATCAGGTCTGACTCTTTGTGACCCCATGGACTGCAATCTTCCCTGTCCTTCACAATCTCCTGGAGTTTGCTCAAACTCATGTCCATGCAAACTCTATACTAGAGTAGTTTTACCTTCTACAACTTCTTTAGCAATTTCTAGTGCTGCAGAAATTATCCCAGTTTTCACTTATTTAAAATGCCTTACTTTCACCTTCAGTTTTCATTAACATCAGACAAAATGGATTTCAAAACAAGAAATATTACCATCAATAAAATTGGGAGATTTTATTGAAATAAAAAGCTAATTCATCAGTTAGACATGACAATCTTAAATACTTATCTCCTAGTAATAGAATTCTAAAATAAGTAAAACAAAAACTAAGTTAAATAGAGAGAGAAATAGATAAATTTACAATTATTCTGATTGGGGATTTCAATGCTTGCTTAGCAATTGATTGGATGAGTAGGCAGTAAATAAGCAAATAGAATAGCTCTTCCATGTTTTAGTCAGTTTGACCTTTTGATATTTATAGAACCTTCCAACCAACAGCAGACTACACTTTCCAAGTGCCCATGGAAGCAAGAGAGAACACATGAATCATAAAATAAGATTCAATAAACTTATAAATATTAAAATCATACAAAGTATGTTTTCTGACCACAGTGGAGTTCAATTTTAAGTCAAACAAACAATATCAGGTAAAAACATTTTGAATTTAACACACAGACTAATAACTGATGAGCTAAAGAATAGATTATAAGGGAAACTGAAAAATATTTGGAACTGAATAGAAATTAAGATGTAAGACACTAAAACTTGTGTGATGCAGCTAATAGTGCTTAGAAAATAGTTTGATTGCTTAATATAAAAAGGAATATATTGGTCATGGTCCATTTGGGAAACCACAGTTTGAATAATGAAAGTTTAATATAAAGGATTAATTGTAACAGGGGATTACTGTTAGTTCAATGGTGTGTGGGGTCACAAATGGCCAGGTGACAGTCTCATCTGCTAATTAAATTTAATTATTTTTGTTGCATTTCTTGGTTAGAAATATTTTGCCCATGAGGACTAGGACTCATGGAGCTAAGTATGCTGGGATAGGAAGAAAATCCTGCAAGTGAGTTATTAGGTGAAAAGGGAATAAAAGAAACCACTACCACTTTCACCCTTTAACTCCTAGACCCATAAATTCTGGTGGTATAATTGTCTGATTCAGAACATACATTCTTTGATTTAAAAGAGAGCCCTGTCATTTTAAGATATCTTACAACTGGTGGAGTAACCAAGTCATTAGTAAGCCATTTATCTTTCAAATACATCACCTATTTCTGGATAATGAACTATGTGGTAAGATTAGTTAATTCTGTGGTCTTGAGTCCATTGCTATATTTCTTTTATTGTGAAATGAGGTCCTTTACCAGATGCAATGTTATGGGGAATGCCATGATAGTGGTTAAGGCATTCTGAGTGTCCACAGATGGTAGGGCTGGCAGAAAGCATTAGGGGAAGGTAAACCAAATCAATTTTCTGAATTTGTGTCTGTTCCAGCAAAGACAGATTTCTGCCCCTTCCATGGGGAAAGAGGTCTATTATAATCAACCTGCCACCAGATTGATTCTTAACAAAGAATGATATCACATTTAAGACTTACTATTGGTTGCTGCTTTTGGCAGATAAGATGTACAGCAATGATATAATTCAGATCAACTTTGTTGAGGGTAAGTCCATATCGTGGAGCCTAGGCATAGGTTCTACCTCTGCTAACATGGCCATTTTGTTCATGGGAACTTTTGAACAAACATTAAGGTAGGTGGGGAATGAGACTGACCGACAGCCTCAGGGCATACCATTTTGTCCACCTGATCCCCATAAGCCATCATTTGGACTGATGAGCACAGTGAGATTTTGGGTCCCAAAATGTTAACATAAATTTTGGGCCAGTGTCAAATAATCCTTGATAGGTCCGGGTATTTCTTATTCCTCAGTGAAGCCACTCTACTATATGGGTATAGGTCCCTTTGGGGAAAGATTTGGTGGAAAATTTACAGTGTATGTTTGTATTAATTATGCAGGACACTTCCTTAAGGAGACTTGGCCTCCCTTTCAGTAAAGGGGCTCTTGATCGTGGCACTGACATTGGTTTGGGAACTTGTTGATAGACTGTGATGCTCTGCTGGGTTGACTCAATCAGGTGATAGATACAGTCTTAGCTCTGATGTGACACAGAGTGATTCACCTGGTGGTTATTTCCTCAGTTCTCTAATGTAAAATTAGAATAGATATGCTTAGTGACTCGTAGAATCCCCCACAGTGGTTCCCTAACATATGGGTCATATGGTAGCAAGTATTAAATAAAAGCCCTTAGAATTTCCTCTCCTTTCAAAGATCAGTTCAGTTCAGTTCAGTCTCTCAGTCGTGTCTGACTCTTTGTGACCCCATCAATAGCAGCACACCAGTCCTCCCTGTCCATCACCAACCTCCGGAGTCCACCCAAATCCATGTCCATTGAGTCAATGATGCCATCCAACCATTTCATCCTCTGTCATCCCCTTCTCCTGATGCCCTCAATCTCTCCCAGCATCAGGGCCTTTTCGAATGAGTCAGCTCTTTGCATGAGGTGGCCAAAGTATTGGAGTTTCAGCTTCAGCATCAGTCCTTCCAATGAACACCCAGGACTGATCTCCTTTAGGATGGACTAGTTGGATCTCCTTGCAGTCCAAGGGACTCTCAAGAGTCTTCTCCAACACCACAGTTCAAAAGTGTCAATTCTTCTGTGCTCAGCGTTCTTTATAGTCCAACTCTCACATCCACACATGACCACTGGAAAAACCATAGCCTTGACTAGATAGACCTTTGTTGACAAAGTAATGTCTTTGTTTTTTAATATGCTGTCTAGGTTGGTCATAACTTTCCTTTGAGAAGAAAGAGTCTTTTAATTTCATGGCTGCAGTCACCATCTGCAGTGATTTTGGAGCCCAAAAAAATAAAGTCTGACACTGTTTCCAATGTTTCCCCATCTATTTCCCATGAAGTGATGGGATCAGATGCCATGATCTTCATTTTCTGAATGTTGAGCTTTAAGCCAACTTTTTCACTCTCCTCTTTCACTTTCAAGAGGCTCATTAGTTCTTCTTCACTTTCTGCCATAAGGGTGGTGTCCTCTGCATATGTGAAGTTATTGATATTTCTCCTGGCAATCTTGATTCCAGCTTGTGCTTCCTCCAGCCCAGCGTTTCTCTGCATATAAATTAAATAAGCAGGGTGACAGTATACAGCCTTGACGTACTCCTTTTCCTATTTGGAACCAGTCTGTTGTTCCACGTCCAGTTCTAACTGTTGCTTCTTGACCTGCATACAGGTTTCTGGAGAGGCAGGTCAGGTGGTCTGGTATTCCCATCTCTTTCAGAATTTTCCACAGTTTATTGTGATCCACACAGTCAAAGGCTTTGGCATAGTCAATAAAGCAGAAATAGATGTTTTTTTGGAACTCTCTTGCTTTTTCGATGATCCAGTAGAGGTTGGAAATTTGATCTCTGGTTCCTCTGCCTTTTCTAAAACCAGCTTGAACATCTGGAAGTTCATGGTTCACGTGAACCATGAACTTTTATTGCTAAAGCCTGGCTTGGAGAATTTTGAGCATTACTTTACTAATGTGTGAGATGAGTGCAATTGTGCAGTAGTTTGAGCATTCATTGGGATTGGAATGAAAACTGACCTTTTCCAGTCCTGTGTCCACTGCTGAGTTTTCCAAATTTGCTGGCATATTGAGTGCAGCACTTTCACAGCATCATATTTCAGGATTTGAAATAGCTCAACTGGAATTCCATCTCATTTACTATTCCTTTTCAACATAGTAAGTGAGAAATGGTATCGCTTTACTATGGGAATTATAGAGATGAATAGCACCATAAAAACCTAAAGAAGTGGGGATGATAATCCCATCACATTGCTATTTAATTCCTTCACTTTGGCTGCAAATAAGTCAGATATATGTTAGAAAATGATAATGGGCTGTTTTAAACTTAATCTGATTGTGATGCCAATTGCTATTGCTTTCCCATATGTAGTGTCTCTAAGGGGAGAAGGCAATGGCACCCCACTCCAGTACTCTTGCCTGGAAAATCCCATGGATGGAGGAGCCTGGTAGGCTGCTGTGCATGGGGTCGCTAAGAGTCAGACACGACTGAGCGACTTCACTTTCACTTTCCACTTTCATGCATTGGAGAAGGAAATGGCAACCCACTTCAATGTTCTTGCCTGTAGAATCCCAGGGACGGGGAAGCCTGGTGGGCTGCTGTCTATGGGGTTGCACAGAGTTGGACATGACTGAAGTGACTTAGCAGCAGTGTCTCTAAGAGATAAAATCCGCATAGCACGCGACACTTGGTACACAGTTATTGACCTGGATGACTTTTTCTCCATACAGGTTTTAAGGACCACCAGAAGCAGTTGCTTTTACCTGGAAGGCCTAGTAGTGTATTTTCAGTCTTACTTTGGGGCTATGACAATTTACTGCTCCCTATCATACTATGGGGGCTTCCCCGGTAGCTCAGCTGGCACAGAATCTGCCTGCAATGCAGGAGACCCTGATTCAATTCCTGGGTTGGGAAAATCCCCTGGAGGAGGGCATGACAACCCATTCCAGTATTCTTTCCTGGAGAATCCCATGGACAGAGAAGCCTGGTGGACCCCAGTACATGGGGGTCACAAAGAGTCAGACACGACTGAGCAACGAAACACAGCACATCATACCATAGACCACAGAAATCTTGCTTGTCATGACATTTCATACAACATCATATATACTAGTGTATTGATGATATTGTACAAATTGGACCTGTTGAACAGAAAATAGCAATTATTTTAGATGTCTTAGAATAAGATAGTGAGTTCTAATTCTGTATCAGTCAAGGCCCAACTAGACAAATGCTGCTTGATGAAGGGAAAGGCTACCCACTCAGTATTCTGGCCTGTAGAATTCCACGGACTGTATAGTTTATGGGGTCTCAAAGAGTTGGACATGACTAAGCGACAACATTCACTTTCACTTTTTCACTTTATAATTTGAATAAGGAGTTTAATGTAAAGAATTAGTAACTGTTACAATGGAGAAGGGAATGGTAACCCACTCCAGTATTCTTGCCAGGAGAATCCCATGGACAGAGAAGCCTGGTGGGCTCCAGTCCGTGGGGCCGCAAAGAGTCGGACACGACTGAGTGACTAACATACACACACAACTATTACAAGGAACTGGAGCAATGAAAATATTGGATAGCAACTAATATAATCCTGAAGAATACAAGAATAGCAAATCCAGCCACTATCCCTAGGGCTAATACAGGGTATTATAGGGAACAGATTTTCTCTACATTTTTTAGTGATCCTATAAAAATCTCAGTTTCCTGAACCATGGAAATGCATAAGCTATCAGGGTAGAAGTTTTGCTTTCATTTCCCCTAGGAACATTTTACTTCTTTCAGTGAAGATTAGAACTGAGGCCATCTGTTTCTGTAATGGTGGAGCTAATTATTTCCTTACAATAAGCTTCTCTTGTCTTCCCAAGAGCCAAATGGTTTTGGGTGAGGCAGCTTGTTGTTGTTGTTCAGTCACTAAGTCAAGTCTGTGCTTTGCAACCCCATGGACTACAGCACGGAAGCCTTCCCTGTCCTTCACTATCTCCCGGGGTTTGCTCAAACTCAAGTCCATTGTGTTGATAATGTCATCCAACCATTTCATCCTCTGTCTGCCTCCTCCTCCTCCCTTTACTCTTTCCCAGAATCAGGGTCTTTTCCAATGAGTCGGCTCTTCACATCAGTTGGCCAAAGTATTGGAGCTTCAGCTTTAATATCAGTCCTTCCAATGAACATTCAGGGTTGACTTCCTTTAGGATGGACTAGACTGATCTCTTTGCTGTCCAAGAAACCCTAAAGAGTCTTTTCCAACACCATATTTCAAAGCAATGATTCTTCAGTGCTCAGCCTGTTTATGGTCCAAATCTGACACCTGTACTTGACTACTGGAAAAATAATAGCTTTGACTATATGGACTTTGGTCAGCAAAGGGATGTCTCTGCTTTTTAATATGCTGTCCAGGTTTGTCATATCTTTTCTTCTAAGAAGCAAACATCTTTTAACTTCATGACTGCAGTAGTGTCTGCAGTGATTCATTATCTCTCTGCTTGTTTACATTTCAAAAGGGGTGGAGCCTGAACCCTAAGGAAATCTCTAGGTTGTTAAAGCCATAGACACTCTATCTTCTTCCTGGAGAGATTTATTTACATAACAAAGGATTAGGGTAAGGATTCTTTGCATTCTGTCTCCAAGGAGATACTCATAAGGAGAAGGAAGAAAAATAATCTCCCCTGTATAAAAGGAAGACTTTTATATTTCTCCATCACCTGAATACAGAGTTATCCTACCACTTGTGTAGAATATATTTTCCATCTGGCTCTTATCACATCACTCTGCAGGGTTGCAAATGTGGAGAGACTAATGATCCAATGCTATTCTGACTGTCGACTGTGTGGGGAGCATAGTAAGAAATCTGCTCTGATTTAGAAACTTCATTCAAAAAAGTTTAATAATAATGAATGTTAAAAATCAACAACACCCAAGGAAGAGACAACCTTTCCTGTATAAGGGTTAATATCCATACTTTATTGGAGAGGCCACAACATCAACCCACTCTATGATAGAGACAGTGCAATGTGCCATGCTGGGAGAATTTGGATGAAATCTACACTTTGGAACATGCTAGAAATCTGCCCTCTATTATACTGGGGAGAGCTATTCTGAAGGTGCTGTCTTACTGGAGATGTTCTACTATGCAAAGAGCCCTCCTAAAGTAAATTGTTTATTTCTAGCTGCTGTTGATTGCCGTGCACTGCAGAGCTGGAGTATATGCCCATGTTACAGGAACTTGGTGCTGGAGAAGCCAAGTCATGCTGAAGAAAACTGCCCAATGAAGCACAGTGGGAATGTAAAGGAAGATCCCT
Source organism: Aepyceros melampus (assembly GCA_006408695.1). Lineage (NCBI taxonomy): Eukaryota > Metazoa > Chordata > Mammalia > Artiodactyla > Bovidae > Aepyceros > Aepyceros melampus. The sequence goes on along the minus strand of SJXQ01009876.1, from coordinate 198,708 downwards.
TCCTCCTGCATGTGCCTAATAGTGTCCTGAATTGACAAAGCTTAGCATTGTACCAGCTGTCAGGAGCCCAGATCAGTTTCTTCCGAGCGAGCAATGAGGGCAAATTTGAAGTTGAAGGGAAATACACTGATAAATGGCACACAAAGAAAAATGTAAAATCAATTCTGTATTGCTTCTTCCACTCAGAAGGGAGTAACTACTATGCTATTAGTCCTTTCATCATAAAAAAATTAATAAAGTGGGAAAAGCATGCAAATCAATTGTTTTCAGATTTGAGACAATAGGCAGTGAAATACTGTGATTATGGAGAGACTAAAAACATGAAAGTTAAGCTTCATGATTCCCTGGCCTTTTGTCTAAAGATTCTTTGCAAAACATGACATAGTGAAGGGGAGTCTAAGAAGAAGACAGAGTTTTACTGAGCTGAAGAGACAAAAATTGAAATTTAGAGATAGCAGTATGGCTGGTACATGTGAGTCAGAGTAGAAGAGAAGAGGAAGCTCCACAGAATAAAAGCTGCAGAACGATACATAAGTATCTTTTGGTCTGTAGCAGAATACTCAGCTATGCATACACAGAGCCAGGCATTAAAAGGCTGGCAAAGAATAATTAAGGGGAAATGTAAGGTAGACAGAGGTTTTGAAGTTTGCGCTTGGCTGTGAGACATTGGTGTTTGACCAACTAGAAAAGAGAAGCTTACCTGAACAAACTGGGTCCTCAATGGAGACCCTAGTAAGACTATACTTTCGGGATAAAGCCATGCTAACCCTAAAGTAAAGACTAATGAGTCCTGCCCTATCATCAGAGAATTCAATCAAGTCAAGCTCAATAGGATCCACAAATAACCTATATACATTACAGAGCAAAGCTCATTGTTTTTTAAAGGTATAAAAGGAAAAAAATGCAACACACTACACATAAAATTCAAAATCTCTAGCATTCACTAAACTACTTGATATATGAAGAAGCAGAAGAATGTCAGTTATAGTGAGAAGAAAATCAGAAGAAAGAGAAATAGACATGAAAGAGGAATAGATTTAGGCAAGGTTGCTAAAACATTTACAAATATTATACATGCTCAAGGATTAAAAGAAAGTGTGAAGGTAATGAGAGGAATGAAACATGTAAAAGAACCAAATGAACCTTCTGTATATAAAAGATTGTATTATGTGCAAAGAACATTTTCAATTCAGTTCAGTCGTGTCCAACTCTTTTCGACCCCATGAATCGCAGCCCGCCAGGCCTCCCTGTCCATCACCAACTCCTGGAGTTCACCCAAACTCACGTCTGTTGAGTCAGTGATGCCATCCAGCCATCTCATCCTCTGTCATCCCCTTCTCCTCCTGCCCCCAATCCCTCCCAGCATCAGAGTCTTTTCCAATGAATCAGCTCTTTGCATCAGGTGGTCAAAGTATTGGAGTTTCAGCCTCAGCATCAGTCCTTCCAATGAACACCCAAGAGTGGTCTCCCCTGAGATGGACTGGTTGGATCTCCTTGCATTCCAAGGGACTCTCAAGAGGCTCCTCCAACACCATGGTTCAAAAGCATCAATTCTTTGGCACTCAGCTTTCTTTATAGTCCAACCCTCACACTCATACATGACTACTGGAAAAACCATAGCTTTGACTAGACAGACCTTTGTTGGCAAAGTAATGTCTCTGCTTTTGAATATGCTATCTAGGCTGGTCATAACTTTTCTTCCAAGGGGCAAGCGTCTTTCAATTTCATGGCTGCAGTCACCATCTCCAGTTATTTTGTACGCCCCAAAAATAAAGTCTCTCACTGTTTCCATTGTTTCCTCATTTATTTGCCATAAAGTGATGGGACCGGATGCTATATTAATTTTCTGAATGTTGAGCTTTAAGCCAACTTTTTCACTCTCCTTTTTTACTTTCATCAAGAGGCTCTTTAGTTCTTCTTCGCTTTCTGCCGTAGGGTGGGTGTCATCTACATATCTGAGGTTACTGAACTTTCTCCCAGCATTCTTGACCCAGCTTGTGCTTCATTAAGTCCAGCATTTCTCATGATGTACTCTGCAAATAGGTGGCTTCCCGGTGGCTCAGAGGTTAAAGCGTCTGCCTCCGATGCAGAAGACCCAGGTTCGATCCCTGGGTTGGGAAGATCCCCTGGAGAAGGAAATGGTAACCCACTCCAGTATTCTTGCCTGGAGAATCCCATGGATGGAGAAGCCTAGTAGGCTACAGTTCATGAGGTCGCAAAGAGTCAGACACGACTGAGTGACTTCACATCACTTCACTCTGCAAAGAAATTAAATAAGCAGGGTGACAATACGCAGCCTTGATGTACTCCTTTCCCATTTTGGAACCAGTCTGCTGTTCCATGTCCAGTTCTAACTGCTTCTTCCTGACTTGCATTTTGCAGAATATTTTGAAGAATAGATCAATAGTAGATTAGTAACTGTCTTTGTTTCATTGATTTTTCTCTACTGATTTCTTGTGTTCAATTTCATTGACTTCTTCAATAATCATTATTATTTATTTTCTTCCACTTTAGGTTTAATTTGCCCTTTTCCTCCCTAGTTTCCTTAGATAGAAACTTAGATTATTGATTGTAGGTCTTTTTTCTTTACTAAGATATGTATTCAATGCTATAATTTTCTCTCTAAGCACTGTTGTTACTGAATCCCACTTTGATGTTTTATCTTCATTTAGTTCAAAATATTTTCAAATTTATCTGGAGATTTCTTCTTTGACCTATGCCATATAATTATAATTATGACTTAAAATTTTTAATGTCAATATGTTTATTCAAAAAGAAGCAAAATATAGCTGCTTTTGGGAAAAATGTTTTCTTAAGAAATTTGTTGAGTATCTATCATATGCAGATTTGTACTAGGTACTGATAAGTGTTTGAAAGTGTAAAGGAAAGTGTTGGCCACTCAGTTGTCTGATGGACTGTAGCCCATTAAGCTTGTCTGTCCGTGGGATTCTCCAGGCAAGAATACTGAAGTGGGTTGCCATTCCTTTCTCCAAGAGATCTTGCCAACTCAGGGATCGAACCTGGTCTCCTGAATTGCAGGCATATTCTCTACCATCTGAGCCACATTAGTAGCAAGTCACTAATGGCAGAAAGTGAAGAAGAACTAAAGAGCCTCTTAGTAAGATTGAAAAAGGAGAGTGAGAAAGCTGGCTTGAAACTCAACATTAAAAAAACTAAGATCATGGCATGCAGTTCCATTCAGTTTAGTTCAGTCACTCAGTCGTGTCCGACTCTTTGAGACCCCATGAACTGCAGCACGCCAGGCCTCCCTGTCCGTCACCAACTCCCGGAGTTCACTCAGACTCACGCCCATCAAGTCAGTGGTGCCATCCAGCCATCTCATCCTCTGTTGTCCCTTTCTCCTCCTGCCCCCAATCCCTCCCAGCATCACAGTCTTTTCCAATGAGTCAACTCTTCGCATGAGGTGGCCAAAGTACTGGATCTTCAGCTTTAGCATCATTCCCTCCAAAGAAATCCCAGGGCTGATCTCCTTCAGAAAGGACTGGTTGGATCTCCTTGCAGTCCAAGGGACTCTCAAGAGTCTTCTCCAACACCACAGTTCAAAAGCATCAATTCTTCAGTGCTCAGCTTTCTTCACAGTCCAACTCTTACTTCATGACAAATAGAAGGGAAAAAAGTGGAAGCAGTGACAGATTTTATTTTCTCGGCTTCCAAAATCACACAGACAGTGACTGCAGCCATGAAAGTAAAAGACATTTGCTCCTTTAAAGAAAAACAATGACAAACCTAAAGAGTGTTTTAAAAAACAGAGACATCAGTTTGCTGACAAAGATCTGTATAACCAAAGCTGTGGTTTTTCCAGTTATGTACGGATGTGAGAGTGGAACCATAAAGATGGCTGAGCACCAAAGAATTGCTGGTTTTGAACTGTGGTGCTGGAGAAGACTCTTGAGAGTCCCTTGGACTGCAAGGAGAACAAACCAGTCAATCCTAAAGAAAATTAACCCTGACTATTCATTGGAAGGACTGTTGCTGAAGCTGAAGCTCTAATATTTTGGTCACCTGATGTGAAGAGCTGGCTCTTTGGAAAAGACCCTGATTTTGGGGAAGATTGAAGGCAAAAGAAAAAGGGGTCCGCATAGGATCCAGTGGTTAGGCAGCATCACTGGCTCAATGGACATGAATCTGAACAAACTCCTAGAGCTAGTGGAGGACAGAGGAGCCTGGTATACTATAGTCCATGGGATCCAAAGAGTCAGACACGACTTAACAACTGAGTAACAATAACAGGCAAGATTTTAAACTTGAACAGAAATTTATTAAGTTAGCAAATTTAAATTTGTTACAATTAAGATATGAAAGTTTAATGGTGGCAAACACGGTCTGCAGAATTAGCAACTTAGTGCATTTTCCCCCTAACATGATGCTGACTCCACAGTCTCATGAAATATCAGCAGCTTCCATGTCATGCTCCGACTACACTCTGTGAAACAGAAATTATCTGTAGGGCTGTTCTTAGCTCTGGGTTTTGGGTAGTAGTAAGGGTATATTTTCTCCAGAGAAGACCAGGCCAGAAAGGGAGGGTTAATATATGAGGCTTTAGGTTCCAAATGGAAGGACCATTTAAATCTTCTCTTAAATAGGAGATGATATAATATGCTGAGTGTGAGGATGCTGAATGAGGTTGGGGTACTGAGTACAGGGGAGACTGGGGGATCCCTGATGGATAGTTCAGTGGGGGCATGGTGTGCAAAGAAGAAATGAACTGAAGGATGACATCCAGGAGGTGGAGGACAGGGCTGTCCGAGTCTTTCTTTGGGACCAGTGACATGGGAAGGAGAGACCAATAGAATCCAGTGTGTTGAGTCCTCAGCTTCACACTTTAGATGTGAGTAAATCAGAGTTCACAGCCAATGATGTTACAATATCTGAGCCTGACAACAAGAAAAAAAAAAAAAACTCTAAAAAAGATGTTTTATTTCACTCTTAGGGAAAGGGGACGAGGGCTTCCCTTGTAGCTCAGTCGGTATAGAATCTGCCTGCAGGGCAAGAGACCCAGGTTCAATCTCTGGGTCAGGAAGATCCCCTGGGGAAGGAAATGGCCACCCACTCCAGTATCCTTGCTGGGAAATCCCATGGACAGAGGAGCCTGGTGGGCACAGTCCATGGGTTCGCAAAGAGTCAGACATGACTGAGTGACAAACACTTTCAAGAGAGGGAGAGGTTCTTATGTGTCTGTAGAGATGATGATGAAAGGATATTAAGTGCAATGAAGGGCATGACTAAAACTTTAAAAGGGAATTTATAATTAATCTATACTGGTGGAGGAACTGTAAGCCTCTGGATTTCAGAGAATAGATTTACATTTCTTTGTATTCACCCCAGCACCTAGCAAAGCTTAGATACATAGAGAGTACTCAGGGAGCAGGAGGGAGGGAGGAAGACGGAGGATACTGCTCTAGGGAACGCATTTTCTAAGCAGGATAAGAGAAGCCCTGAGTCTGACCCACAGCCCACGGGCCAGGATTCATGGATACCTCCCCATGGCTAACGAGAACCTAGCAGTGACAATAGGAAGGTCAAGCAGAGCTGTACTTTGACAGTGAAGCAAGAACCTCCAAACTTGGGCTCCTGAGACCTGAGCTGTTAGCTGTATCCATTTTTTCTCTTTTCTGACTCTTACCTGGACTTGAATGCTGTCCTATGATTCTGGATCTTCTCATCCCTGGAATCTGGGCTACAGAGGTTGGGATGTATGCAATAACCAATATTTTAAATAATTAATCACTATTGATTTCTCATACAAGGGTCATTCCCTTCCTCCCTTATTGAAGCCAGGCACTTGGCACCTATGTGCAGAAGTGAAAAATCTTTCAAAGATTATTGATAACTTTGCAACCCCCTCCACCTCCCAATCTATATATGTAAAACCTGAAAGGTCTGAGCTTTGTGACAGGAGCTCCAACTCACTGGTGGGAAACTTAATACCACTTTGTGAAGGGGCTGTGTTGCACATGCCCACATTGTTGTTGGCCTTCAGCTTTGCTCAGACAAATAGGAGAGGTGGTAGAGTGGGCTGGAGGATTTCAGGAAAGAGAGGGAAACAATTGCTCATAAAAGGTTTTCATCCATTCTTTTCCCACCAGACATTTTAAAGGGTAAATATTTTCCTGCTTCTGTTTTTTTTGGATAGATAAGAAGGGAATTTTGTCCCCAAAAGAATCTACTACTTGCTTCATGAGCTTGGTTCTATAGCTGGGGGAAACTCTGGCAGAAATTTGATGTTGAGCCTTCACTGACTTCTCCCTTAACTTCAGGCTCCTTTTCCCTAGTTTTTCCAGCAAGGACTGTGAGTTAGTTCTTATGAAGTCTAGTACTGGAGAATACCACTTGTACCATAGTATTACAATATTGCCTGTGAAATCATCCAAACCTTAGCCATTCCAGTGCTCATGAGTGCTAGTGCTGGGCGTCCCCCTGGCCCATTGACGGGCTCTGGTCAGTGGGAAGGCTTTGGTGAGGAAGGGTCTCCGGCAGGGACACTTTGTGTGGTGCTTACGCCAACACCATCTTGGGACAGGAGCAGGATTCCTATGGGTTCCATAAGGGTCAATCTTTGTGGAAGTGATTAGAGATTTGACTGTCTTGGATTCTACTTTGTGTGTATATGAGATAAATTTCCAGCACTGATATTCTAGGGTAGTAGAAAAGAGTTTATCTTTGAATTCTGGTTGAAATGTTTTGGTTTACCAAACTCCTTCCACACACTGGGAGATAAATATGACTGACATTTGAATGGCATGGGTACTAGAACATCATCCTTAGATTTCTAATGCTTCTTTTGAGTTGCTTATGTTTCAAGTTGCCCATTAAACTCAGTTAATTTCTTAAATGCTCTGTTGAGCTTGTGAAATGTTTTTTCCTAAACAGAAGTCTTTCACGTGTAATTATTAAGCTCTTCATGAATCAGTTCTTTATCACCCTGAGCAAAGGAACATTAAAGAGTAAACCAAAACACATTTTGAACATCCAGAATGATGTCACAAAATAAATCTGTGCTTTACAATGTATTTTCATTATTTTCACCTGGTATTAGTTTGCTAAGAGTTTCATCATGACTGGATGCTGAATTTCATAAATGGTTTTTTCTGCATGCATTGAGATGATGACACAGTTTTTATTTCTGTAATTGTGGTGAAATGATTGATTGTTAAAGTGTCAACCCAATTTTGTATTCCTGGAATATATCCAAAATGATTTTGATGTATTACCAGTTTTGAATATTACTGTGTTCATTGCCAGATTCTAGTTTAAGGTCATTCTCTCATAAAATAAGTTGGAGAGGGTGATGTCAGCAAGATGGTCAAATAAGACACCCTTCATTAATATCTCCCATTCGACAACAATAATTTGGCATCCATCCTCAGACAAAAGTGTCTTTATGGGAGCTTGGAGATCCAGTTAGGAGATTGTGAAACCCTAGTGCAGTCCAAGACTGAGGCTGTCTTACTGAGGTGGCTGATTCTCTGACCATGGTCCCAAACGCATACTTGGAAACAGCTCTGCCCACCTGAAGATGGAGCTGCAGCCCTGTTTGGCTTTGGTTCTGTCATGAACACCATCTGCTGGGGGAACTCGGAGGAGTCATGACCACCTATGCATCAAGTGATATGCAAATAGTCTTGGCTCTGGACCTGGAAGGGGACCATTTCCCTACTCTTGCCCCTTTGGGTGTGATCTGGGAGCCCCTGGATGTAACATTGAGATGGCAATGAAGGTCATTTCCAACTTTAGTCCCCCTCATGAGAAGACCAACTAGCAACTATCCATAAACAAGACACCACTGTAAAAATTCCAGAGCCTGGGAGTGAGACTGAAATGACTTTCTGGACCACAGAGATGGAGAAGGACTGCAATGGAAGGAGAAGAATAGAGGTTTCACTTCGAGGGCATTGCTGCTCTCCATACTGGCACAAAACCACACCAAGGGATGGCTTCCCAGGACCTATAGTTTCCCCAGTGGGAAAAGAGAGCAAGATAGATGTCTTGCTCCCCACAGCTTTGGATACACTTCCTGGGAGGCTCACTTGGATCTTGCATCATGGGGAATCACTGTGGGATCTGTGGGGCTTGATCACTGGGGATCAGAAAGAGGTGGAGAAAAGGTGCAGTCAATCTTGGTGGATCACATTCCTGTTTGTATCAGTGCCCATGTGGCTCTACCGCCATCTGCAAAACCTAGCCAATGGTCTCTATTGGCAGTGAAGTCTTTTCCGTGGCTATACCCAGGCAGGAAAAGAAATTTACAGCCCATTCCAACTATTGAGCATAGCCTTTAGTTCTGTTAGGACAGAGGGCTTGACCAGAGAACCTAGGCAGCCCTGGAGCCCATCTTACTGCCAAGAGTCAAGCCAGCAGCCCTTCTCACCTGTTGAGCATAGCCTCTGATTTCACTCCACTAGGGAACCTGAACAGTGACCCTGGGCAGCCTGAGCCCAGCTATGGCCCCATATTATTGCTGTACACAGCTTGTGGCCTCATCAAGACAGGGAACCCAGCTGGTGAATCCACCCAACTATGGAGTATAATCTGTGGCTCCACCCAACCAGGTAGCCCAGAAAGTGACCGGCCAACCATGAAGAGTCTCCAGCCCCACCCAATTGCAGGATACAGCTGGATGTCTTGTCCAACCAGAAAGCCTAACCAGAGACTTTGCTCAACAGTGGAACCTTGCCAGTGGCCTACCTGATTGCAAAGCCCAGATGAGGCTCTACCCATCTTTGTGGCCCTGGCTGATTGCACAGCTCAGCCTGAGGCTGTCTGACCCTGAAGCCCTGCCTACAGTCCCTCCAGTGTGTGGAGTTCAACCAGTGGCACCATCTGATTGGAGAGCACAGTCTGAGGGTCTGAGAACCACTTCCACCACATCTATTTCAGAACTGTTCTCTGAAAAGCATGTTGGAAGACTGTGTGTGTGTAAACCATATATACATATAAACCCAGAGGTTATGAAAGAAGGAGCAATAGGTGGAACATAGATTTTATTTAGGAGATGAAACTTTTGTGTCATTCTACTGTGGTGGATATATAAATTGTTCAAAATTTTTTGTACAACTCAAGGAGAGAACCCTAATGTAAACTGTAGACTGGTTAACAATGATGTCTCAGTATTGGTTCATGGGTGTAACAAATGTTGGTTGTGGGGTAGGCTGAATGTGTGTGTGTGTATGTGTGTGTTGCGGAGGGAGGGTATGTGGGAACTTCCTGTACTATCTGTCTAACTTTGCTGTGCACTTTGAACTGCTCTAAAAGCAAGCCTATTACTTTAAAAAGCAAAAAGGAAAATAGGTAACTGCCTTCTCTTTACTGCTCTCAGAAGATGAAAAGAATGGTCAGTGTCCCAGAACACATGAAAAGATATTCAGGATGATTGATAGGGAAATGCAAGACAAAAGAAGATTGGGATACCATTTTTATTCCAAATTGAAGAACATTCTAACTCTTTAGCCCTGTCAAGAATATGGAGAAATAGGAACTCCTTCACATTGGTGGTACAGCTGTGAAAGGCTACAGCATCTTTAACAATTACCTAGAACATTGTTATAAAACTTAAAATTTACCACTGACTCAGGAATCACTGAAGAATAAGTTCTATAAAGTGCTATAGGTACCCATAGGTAAAACTATATCTAAAAAGATGATTATGTTATATTCTTAATCACAAATATTTTTAATCATCAGTAGAATGGTTGAATAAGTTTTAGTCCATCTATATTATGGAATATTATGCAGCTATACAAAACAATGACTTAGATTTATTTTTATTAATATGAAGTGGCATATACAAAATATTTTAAGGGAAAATGCATATTGATGAGTAACACATATGGTATAGGACAGATGAAAATAAAGCAAAGAAAAGAATATATTTTTGTCCATGTGTATAGCAAAAGAGGGTAAAAGAATGCAGAACAAACCATTAACATTTATTGCCTTGGGGATGGGAAAAAAAGGAGAAGATTGTTTGTGGTTTTCTTTGTACAATAGCAGTTGTTTTGTTGCAACAAATATGTAGTACTACTTTTGTAGCTTAAAAGGAAAATTCAATAAACTGTGGTAGAAATAAAACCAACAGAAGAGAAGCCCTGGATGACAGGGCCTCAGGGTCAAACATCTATGGACAGTCAGATCTTTTTACTTCCAAGAGTGATTGCCTCGTAGTTTAACTCCTGAGCATTACTAGACTACGAAATTCATTTCTTTTCTGTTTTTGAGGGATGAAACAAAAAAGAAATTAAACCTTATGCTTTCTGAACATGGTGCACAGTTTCTTTCAGGATGAGATATCTCTTAGTTAAAACTCAGTAAGTGGCTGAAGAGAAAAATCTCTCCCTCCACCACCTCTTCATCCTGTTCCTAAATTAATACACATCCAGCCTAAGGGTATAGGGGGAACTGTGTCATGTCTCTCAAAAGAGATTAAAGGAATAAACACTGTTTTTGATTTGAAAATATGTAAACCCTGTCTAATTTCAAGCTCAAGCATAAAATATCAGCCATCAAATAATGCATAACAAATTACCCTAAAAGTTATCAGCTTAAAACAACAATAAACATTATCTCACAGTTTGCTTGGATAGCAAGGAGATCAAACCAGTCAGTCCTAAAGGAAATTCATTGGAAGGACTGATGCTGAAGCTGAAGCTCCAATACTTTGGCCACCTGATGCAGAGAGCCGACTCACTGTAAAAGACCCTGATGCTGGGAAACATTGAGACCAGGAGGAGAAGAGGGCAACAGAGGATAAGGTGGTTGGATGGCATCATTGATTCAATGGACATGAGCTTAACTGAACTCCGGGAGATAGTGAAGGACAGGGAAGCCTGGTGTGCTGCAGTCCATGGGGTCATCAAGAGTCGGGCACAATGGAGTGGCTGAACAACAACTCGCAGTTTCAGAGTCAGGGCTCTGGGATTGGCTTTGCTCCGTGGTTCTGGCTCAGACACTCCCAGGAGGTCAAGGTGTTGGCCCAGGCCCATCTAATCTGCTTCTGTGTTGGCTGGCTCACATGACTGGTGAGTCAGAGCTGGTGGTTAGAGAAGGCCTCAGTTCCTCCCGGGTGTGCTTCTACATAGGGCTGCTTGGTATCCTCAGGATATGATAGTTGGACACCTCCAGAGCTAGTTCCAAGAAGAAGAACAAGGAGAAGTCCAAAAGGTCTTTTACGAACAAATCTCAGAAGTCACATGCCATCACTTCTACACATTCTATTCTGTTAGAAGAAAGTTGCAAAGTTGGGCCACCACTCAGGGGAGGAGAATTAATTCCACCTTGAAGGAAGGAGTATCAGAGAATGTGTATACATCTGGTACTCACAGCTGCCCTGTTTTCTAGCTTTTAGGAATTTCAAAGAATTTCAAGTCTCCTGAAGGCATTCTTTTTCTCTAAAGTTTTTTGGATTTTTCTTAATAGCTTTTCTTTAATTTTATGAGATTTTGATTATCTAGTGTTCTGTATTCCCTTTTCTTGTACTTATTCCTGTTGATACAAAGCCAGAACTCCACATGCTTTAATAAAATCTCTGTCCCCATCTTGTCCCCCTAACACAAATTCATCAATGTCATCATCCCAAAAGTCTCAGTTCAATTCAGTTCAGTGACTCAGTCGTGTCCAACTCTTTGCGACCCCACTGGCTGCAGCACGCTAGGCCTCCCTGTCCATCACCAACTCCCGGAGTTTACTCAAACTCATGTCCACTGAATCACTGATGACATACAACCATCTCATCCTCTGTTGTCCCTTCTCCTACTTCTTTCAACCTTTCCCAGCATCAGGGTCTTTTTCAGTGAGTCAGTTCTTCACATCAGGTGACCAAAGTATTGGGAATTTCAGCTTCAGCATCAGTCCTTCCAGTGAATATTCAGGACTGATTTTCTTTAGGATGGACTGCTTGGATCTCCTTGCAGTCCAAGGGACTCTCAAGAGTCTTCTCCAGCATCACAGTTCAAAAGCATCAATTCTTCTGTGTTCAGCTTTCTTTATAGTTCAACTCTCAAAACCATACATGACTACTGTAAAAACTATTGCCTTGATGAGACAGACCTTTGTTGGCAAAGTAATTTCTCTGCTATTCAATATGCTGTATAGGTTGGTCATAGCTTTTAATCCAAGGAGCAAGTGTATTTTCATTTTCATGGCTGCAGCCACCATCCACAGTGATTTTGGAGCCCAATAAAATAAAATATGGCACTGTTTCCACTGTTTGCCAATCTATCTGCCATAAAGTGATAGGACCAGATGCCATGATCTTCATTTTTTAATGTNAATGATCCAGAGGATTTTGGCAATTTGATCTCTGGTTCCTCTGCCTTTTCTAAAACCAGCTCGAACATCAGGAAGTTCACGGTTCACGTATTGCTGAAGCCTGGCTTGGAGAATTTTGAGCATTACGTTATTAACATGTGAGATGAGTGCAATTGTGCAGTAGTTTGAGCATTCTTTGGCATTGCCTTTCTTAGGGATTGGGATGAAAAGTGACCTTTTCCAGTCCTGTGGCCACTGCTGAGTTTTCCAAATTTGCTGGCCTATTGAGTGCAGCACTTTCACAGCATCATCTTTCAGGATTTGAAACAGCTTAACTGGAATCCCATCACCTCCACTAGCTTTGCTCATAGTGATGCTTTCTAAGGCCCACTTGACTTCATCTTGCTGTTCTTTGGAACTCTGCATTCAAAGGGGTATGTCTTTCCTTTTCTCCTTTGCTTTTCACTTCTCTTCTTTTCACAGCTATTTGTAAGGCCTCTTCAGACACCTATTTTGCTTTTTTTGCATTTCTTTTTCTTGGGAGTAGTCTTGCTTCCTGTCTCCTGTACAATGTCAAGAACCTCCATCCAAAGTTCATCAGGCACTCTGTCTATCAGATCTAGGCCCTTAAATATATTTCTCACTTCCATTGTATAATCAAAAGGGATTTGATTTAAGTCATACCTGAATGGTCTAGTGGTTTTCCCCACTTTCTTCAATTTAAGTCTGACTTTGAGCCACTGATCTGAGCCACAGTCAGCTCCCAGTCTTGTTTTTGCTGACTATATAGAGCTTCTCCATCTTTAGCTGCAAAGAATATAATCAATCTGATTTCGGTGTTGACCATCTGGTGATGTCCATGTGTAGAGTCTTCTCTTGTGTTGTTGGAAGAGGGTGTTTGCTATGACCAGTGCGTTCTCTTGACAAAACTCAGACTTTGCCTTGCTTCATTCTGTACTCCAAGGCCAAATTTGTCTGTTACTCCAGGTGTTTCTTGACTTCCTACTTTTGCATTCCAGTCCCCTATAATGAAAAGGACATCTTTTTGGGTGTTAGTTCTAGAAGGTCTCATAGGTTCATAGAACCATTCAACTTCAGCTTCTTTAGCATTACTGGTCAGTGCATAGACTTCAATTATTGTGATGTTGAGTGGTTTGCCTTGGAGATGAACAGAGATAATTCAGTCATTTTTGAGATTGCACTTAAGTACTGCATTTCGTACTCTTTTGTTGACTATGATGGCTACTCCATTTCTTCTAAGAGATTCTTGCCCACAGTAGTAGATATAATGGTCATCTGAGTTAAATTCACCTATTCCAGTCCATTTTAGTTTGCTGATTCCTAAACCCTAAAGTCTATTGGGGCTAATACCATTGTTTCTTATATCTCTGTGTTAACAGGAATCACCAAAATATTAATAGTATCCAACACTTACAAGCAAAGACTTGAAGCCAGGCACTGTTCAAAAGACTTTACACGCACCCACAGAGGTACACCAAGCCATCCTTCATGACCCAATCTTTAGTCACAGTTTAACTTGCCCTCCAACCCTCTCAAATCCCAAACTTTTCCCATGAAGAAACCATGACCCATCCCTGGATCCCTGGCAAAAGTGCTGTATCTTAAACCTCATATCTTGGATGTTTCCTTTGTGTTTTTGCTCACACTGAAACTCGGAACTCCCTTGAAGGTGTTGCTTCTTCTCCAGCCTTACATAGCAGACATTCTCTTCTGCACCGGTTGTTATAATTGAACACGAGGATGGGATAGCTTTTTGTTCCTCATTGCTGCTCCCAGGTCGTTTGCCCTCCTTCTTCCTTGAAGACGTTGATTTTTGTCTTAGCTCCCAGTGAATTTTGTTCTCACACTGTGTCCATCTCCTACTTCTGTGGTCATACACATACATTCTATGCAATTTCAAAAATGATAGAATGACCTCTGTTCATTTCCAGGGCAAGCCATTCAACATCACGGTAATTCAAGTCTATGCCCTGACCAGCAATGCTAAAGAAGCTTAAATGGAGTGCTTTTATGAAGATCTACAAGACCTTTTAGAACTAACACGCAAAAAAGATGTACTTTTCACTATAGGGGACTGGAATGCAAAAGTAGAAAGTCAAGAAATACCTGGAGTAACAGGCAAATTTGGCCTTGGAATACAGAATGAAGCAAGGCAAAGGCTAACTGGGTTTTGCCAAAAGAATGAACTGGTTATAGAAAACACCCTCTTCCAACAACACAAGAGAAGACTCTACACATGGACATCACCAGATGGTCAACACTGAAATCAGATTGATTATATTCTTTGCAGCTAAAGATGGAAAAGCTCTATACAGTCAGCAAAAACAAGACTGGGAGCTGACTGTGGCTCAGATCATGAACTTATTGTCAAAGTCAGACTGAAATTGAAGAAAGTGGGGAAAACTACTAGACCATTCAGGTATGACTTAAATCAAATCCCTTTTGATTATACAGTGGAAGTGAGAAATAGATTTAAGGGACTAGATCTGATGGACAGAGTGCCTGATGAACTTTGGATGGAGGTTTGTGACATTGTACAAGAGACAGGGATTAAGATCACCCCAAGAAAAAGAAATGCAATAAAGCAAAATGGGTGTCTGGGGAGGCCTTACAAATAGCTGTGAAAAGAAGAGAAGTGAAAAGCAAAGGAGAAAAGGAAAAATATACCCATTTGAATGCAGAGTTCCAAAGAATGGCAAGGAAAAATAAGAAGACCTTCCTTAGATATCAATGCAAAGAAATAGAGGAAAACAATAGAATGGGAAAGACTAGAGATCTCTTCAAGAAAATTAGAGATACCAAGGGAATATTTCATGCAAAGATGGGCTCAATAAAGGACAGAAATGGTATGGACCTAACAGAAGCAGAAGATATTAAGAAGAGGTGGCAAGAATACACAGAAGAACTATCCAAAAAATATCTTCATGACCCAGATAATCATGATGGTGTGATCACTCATCTAGAGCCAGACATCCTGGAATGTGAAGTCAAGTGGGCCTTAGAAAGCATCACTATGAACAAAGCTAGTGGAGGTGATGGAATTCCAGTTGAGCTCTTTCGAGTCCTAAAATATGATGCTGTGAAAGTGCTGCACTCAATATGCCACCAAATTTGTAGACTCAGCAGTGGCCACAGGACTGGAAAAGGTCAGTTTTCATTTCAATCCCAAAGAAAGGCAATGCCAAAGAATGCTCAAACTATCACACAATTGTACTCATCTCACATACTAGTAAAGTAATGCTCAAAATTCTCCAAGCCAGGCTTCAGCAGTACGTGAATCGTGAACTTCCAGATGTTCAAGCTGGTTTTAGAAAAGGCAGAGGAACCAGAGATCAAGTTGCCAACATCCTCTGGACCATCAAAAAAGCAAAAGAGTTTCAGAAAAACATCTATTTCTGTTTTATTGACTATGCCAAGGCCTTTGACTCTGTGGATCACAATAAACTGTGGAAAATTCCGAAAGAGATGGGAATACGAGAACACTTGACTTGCCTCTTGAGAAACCTGTATGCAGGTCAGGAAACAATAGTTAGAACTGGATATGGACCAACAGACTGGTTCCAAATAGGAAAAGGAGTATGTCAAGGCTGTATATTGTCACCCTGCTTATTTAACTTATATGCAGAGTACATTATAAGAAATGCTGGGCTGGAAGAAGCACAAGCCAGACTCAAAATTACTGAGAGAAATATCAATAACCTCAGATATGCAGATGATGCCACCCTTATGGCAGAAAGTGAGGAGGGATTAAAAAGCCTCTTGATGAAAGTGAAAGAGGAGAGTGAAAAAGTTGGCTTAAAGCTCAAACATTCAGAAAACTAGGTTCATGCCATCCAGTCCCATCACTTCATGGCAAATAGATAGGAAACAGTGGAAACAGTGGCTGACTTTATTTTGGGGGGCTCCAAAATCACTGCAGATGGTGACTTCAGCCATGAAATTAAAAGCTGCTTACTCCTTGGAAGGAAAGTTATGACTAACCTAGACAACATATTAAAAAGCAGAGACTTTACCTGTCGACAAGGTACATCTAGTCAAAGCTATTGTTTTTCCAGTAGAATGGCATTCTTGGAGGGGGGTCCATGGAAGATCTGTGCCTTTTCACAGTACATTGCCCTGTCCATCATTTCCCTCTGGCTGTTCTAATTATGAAATGTTTCTCTGAGCCCTGTGAGCCACTCTAGTGAATTAATTGAACTTGAGGAATTGATTGTGGGAATCTCTGGTCTATAGGTGGCCAGTCTAAAGCACAGGTGACAAGCTGGCTTGTGAGTGGCATCTGAAGTAGAGGGCAGTCTTGTGGAATTGAGCCCTTAATCTTGGAATCTGATGCTGTCTCTGGACAGATAGTGTCAGAATTGAGTTGAATTGTAGGGCATCCAGCTGCTGTGCAGCATTGCTTGGTGGTGTGGGGAAAATTACCCGCACACGGGATTCAGGGCAGAAGTATAGACTCCTTGATCTTAACACTGTTCCTCACTCCCTTCCAGTCCTAACTTCTCTCCTTAGCCAGTTTAGATTCCTATTTTCTTCATTACGATTGCTGTCTTTCATAGATTCTCCCTTATTTCTCTCTTTCTTCATTGCACTCACCTGGCAAACCTCCAGACCTAGTTAAATCCAACTTTCCAACTACTTTGCCTTTAGCCCAGGCAGCAGAATTAGTTGGAGAAAAATACACAACCAATCTGACTAATCTCAGTCTATGGCACTGACCCTCTGTGGGCTAAAGTACTGCCAGGCAACCTTGCTTTACCATATTTCTATAGTCCAAATTTTCTTATACATTAGAATCTCTTGGGCAAGCTTTTTAAAAATGCTCATGTCAGGCCACACCCCTAGACCAATTAAGTCACAGTCTCAACCAGTGGGCCCAGCTTGCTTTTTTTAAACTCCGCAGCGGAGTTTGAGGACCACGGCTCTAACCCATTTATTCCTTTACTCTTAGAGATGACTGTTTCACCCGCACAGTCTTTGCTCTTCCTCCAACATGCCAAGCACAGTTCTGCTACATGATTCTTTCTTCTGATATGCTCTTTCCCCAGGAGTTTGCATGGTTGGTTTTTTTATTCCTTCAATTTTCTGCTGCAAATGTCTGTTAGTAATAGATATTTCTGAACTCTTCCATATAAAACAAGACTTTCCCACCCCAACCTTAGCACTTCCTGTCCCCTTTGTCTTACTTTGTTTTACTCCTTATCATTTCTCACTACCTAATATGTTGGCACTAGTGGTAAAGAACCTGCCTGCCGATTCAGGAGACATGAGACTTGTGTTCTATCCCTGTTTGGGAAGATTCCCTGGAGGAGGGGATAGCAACCCACTGCAGTATTTTTGCCTGAAGAATCCCAAGGGCAGAGGAACCTGGTGGGCTACAATCCATAGAGTTGCAGAGAATCAGACATGACTGAGGTGGCTTAGCACCATATTTTGTATTTATTTGCTAATTATTTATTGTATGTTTCCATCTACTAGAAAAATAGATTTTGTGTGTTTTGTTCATTGCCCATAACAGAATGTGCACAGTTAATTTATTGATGGATCAATAGGTGTTCAATAAATGTGTATTTTTTAAAGGGTAGAAAACAGACACTTCTCAGGACTTTATTGTGTTCAAGGTTACTGTTATTTTATGCAATAAAATGTGCATTTTCTAAACCTGGCTAAAAGGGCTGGTATGGGACTTGGATCAGAAAGATTGGAATCTTGGATGCTTCAGAGCCAGTTCCTAGATATTGGGAGAGAGGCCAGTTGAGAGAATGGGGACAGACAGTAGCAGCAGCAGCAATGAAAGCAAATAGGAACTGTCATAGTACTGAGTCTGAAGGGTTGTATTCTCAGCAACCAGGAGAATCATAAACAGAACAACATTTACTGAAGCTCAAGGCCCAGAGGGACTCAGCTGGTGATCAGTCAGTGACCAGCGCTCACCACCACCACTCATAGAGATGACATGTTGCTAAGTGGGCTGTGAAGGAGGTGAGCGTCTGTAAAGGTTGGAGTGGCAGCAATTATAGGGATGAAGGCTTACCTTACTACAGCCGGTTTGGGTACCAGTGAGGTTTTTTTGCCCCAAACTTGGTAATTAAGAAAGTATGTATTCCACATGTGCTCTTAGAAGATTTAATACTAACAAGAATTTATAGAATAATAGTAAATCACAGTTTTTAGAGCAATGGACAGTTCAAGTGAAGTTTATTTTTTCCTATTTAAGTATTAAGGATAATGAATAAATCATTACATGAGGTCAAAAGATGAGTCTTTAGTCAACATTGTTCAACTTTGCTCTAATTATCCTACTTTTTACCCTCTTAAGCATAGATTCTCCATATAATAGTAATAGGCTTGAATAAATTCAGAAATCTCTATGGGCAATAAATGTCACATTTATTTATTTTTCTGAATCAAATGTAGTTGTCACCAAATTCTCACTCATCAAAGCCCAGGAGAAGTTGCAGTGTTCATGCCCTTCCCTCTACTGGATTGTACCAGACTCAGGTCTTATGCAGTTCAGAAAATGTGGGCATGCTGAATTTGGGGCAGTGATGTAGGTGTTTCATGCTGACACCTGGGAGTCAATTTGAAGTTGCTCATTTTCTGTGCCAGCTTGGCTATGGGAGATTGGCGCAAAAGTAATTGTGAGTTTTGTGTTGTTGAAATTTGCCTTTGATATTGGAACATGTTCTCAAGTAAATGGGGCTATGTTATAAATTGTTTTAATGTACATTTCTTGCCTTTTTTTTTTTTTGCTAGTGACATTATTTGCTGTATGTTTTATATTTATTTTAGACTCTGGAAATGATGTTAGAAAAAAAGCAAATTTGAGTGGTTTTCTTATTCAAGTTCAAAATGAGTCATAAATTAGTGGAGACAACTCACAATATCAACAGTGCATTTGGCCCAAGAACTGCTAATGAATGTACAGTGCAGTGATGGTTCAAGAAGTTTTACAAAGGAGATGATAGGCTTGAAGATAAGGAGCATAGTGGCTGGCCATCAGAAGTTGACAATGACTAACTCAACTGAGAGGATCATGGAAGCTGATCCTGTTACAGCTACATGAGAAGTTGCCAAAGAACTCAATGTTAACCACCTTACAGTCGTTTGGCATTTGAAAGGTGAAAAAGCTTGATAAGTGGGTGCCTTGTAGGCTGACTGCAAATTTAAAAAATCATTGTTTTGAAGTGTCATCTTCTCTTATTCTATTCAACAACCATTTCTCAATCAGATTGTGATGTGTGATGAAAAGTTGATCAATTGACAATGATCAGTTCAGTGGTTAGACAGAGAAGAAGCTCCAAAACACTTCCCAAAGGCAAGCTTCCACCGAGAAGTTCACTGCTTGGTAGTCTGCTGCCTGTCTGATCCACTACAGCTTTCAGAATCCCAGTGAAACCACTACATCTGAGAAGTATGCTCAGCAAATCAATGAGATGCAACAAAAACTGTGAAGCCTGCAGAGAGCATTGGTCAATAGAATGGGTCCAGTTTGTCTCCATGACACCATACCACAGGTCACACAACCATTTTTCAAAAGCTGAAGGCATTGGGCTATGAAATTTTGCTTCATCCACCATATTCTCCCAACTCTCACCAATCTACTACATTTCTTCAAGCAGCTAGAAAACTTTTTGCAGGGAAAATCCCACAACCAGTAGGATTCAGAAAATGCTTTCCAGGAGTTCATTGAATCCCAAAACATGTATTCTTATTCCATAGGAAAAAATAAACTTATTTCTCAATGCAAAGATGTGTTGACTGTAATGGTTCCCATTTTGATTAATAAAGGTGTGTTTGACCCTAGTTCAGTTCAGTTCAGTTCAGTTGCTCAGTCGTGTCCGACTCTTTGCGACCCCATGAATCGCAGCACGCCAGGCCTCCCTGTCCATCACCAACTCCCAGAGTTCACTCAGACTCATGTCCATTGAGTCCGTGATGCCATCCAGCCATGTCATCCTCGGTCGTCCCCTTCTCCTTCTGCCCCCAATCCCTCCTAGCATCAGGGTCTTTTCCAATGAGTCAACTCTTCGCATGAGGTGCCCAAAGTACTGGAGCTTCAGTTTTAGCATCATTCCTTCCAAAGAAATCCCAGGGTTGATCTTCAGAATGGACTGGTTGGATCTTCTTGCACTCCAAGGACTCTCAAGAGTCTTCTCCAACACCACAGTTCAAAAGCATCAATTCTTCGGCACTCAGCCTTCTTCACAGTCCAACTCTCACATCCATACATGACCACTGGAAAAACCATGGCCTTGACTAGATGGACCTTAGTCGACAAAGTAATGTCTCTGCTTTTGAATATACTATCTAGGTTGATTGATCTCCTTCAGAATGGACTGGTTGGATCTCCTTGCAATCCAAGGGACTCTCAAGAGTCTTCTCCAACATGACAGTTCAAAGGCATCAATTCTTCGCCGCTCAGCCTTCTTCACAGTCCAACTCTCACATCCATACATGACCACAGGAAAAACCATAGCCTTGACTAGACGGACCTTAGTCGGCAAAGTAATGTCTCTGCTTTTGAATATACTATCTAGGTTGGTCATAACTTTTCTTCCAAGGAGTAAGCGTCTTTTAATTTCATGGCTGCAGTCACCATCTGCAGTGATTTGGGAGCCCAAAAAAATAAAGTCTGACACTGTTTCTACTGTTTCCCCATCTATTTCCCATGAAGTGATGGGACCAGATGCCATGATCTTTGTTTTCTGAATGTTGAGCTTTAAGCCAACTTTTTCACATACAAAGGTATTCCCATAAGTCTGTCAGCTGACTTTTCCAGATAAATTTTGCAGAATACCAGTAAATAGTGGGATCCATTCAAAATGATGAAAGGAAAAAATAGTATATCCAGTAAGGTTATCATTCATTTGAAGGAGGGATAAGAGTTTTACAGACAAGCAAAACCTAAAGTGTTCTGTACCACTAAACTAGTTATTTAAAAAATGTTGGAGAGACTTCTCTAAGTAGAAAAAAGAAGACCACAACTAGAAAACAAAATTTATGAAAGGAAAATATCATTGGTAAAAGCAAATGAGAGTAGCAGATGACCCACTTAACTAGTAGGAATAGTAAACTTATCTATGTCTAGAGTAAGTATATTCATAGAGATAAACAAAACAAAAAGATGCAAAATATGATGTAAAATACATAAATGAGGAGACAATAGCAAAAATGTAAGGATATTTAAATGCTTTCAAAATAAGGAGATCATCTTCTCAAGAAAATAATATTGCATAGAAGAAAAATAGTTTAATGCCTTATATGTGCATACATGTCCACATGTATATTTACCTATATACATATATGTAGATAGATATCTATATCTATCTGCATCTATCTATCTATATCTATCTGTTTGTTGAGGATCTTTATGTTCATTACCTTGAGCTGATGTCTGGTAGATTGCTTATCTCCACTTGGCTTAATTCTTCTGAGATTTTATCTTGTTCCTTCATTTGGAACATATTCCTGTGTTGCCTCATTTTGCATAATTCTGTGTTTTTGTTTGTGTATTTAGGCAGATTGATTATATTTCCTAATCTGGGAGGAGTGTCCTTATAGTACACTCCTTTCTGGTTAACAGAGCTGTATATAGATATCTATCTACAATACATTTATAATAATCAAATCCATCCATATTTATCAATAAAATGATAAAGCAAATGAGAAATAAAAAGTTAAAAGAAGTTGAGATCAACTTAAAATCATTTTATACACACATACACACACCTCACAGTAATCACAAACTGAAAATCTATAATAGACAAGTGATGAAAATAGAAAGTAATATAAACATGACACTAAAAACAGTCATCAAATCACAAGAGAAGGGAGCAAAAGAAGAAAGGAACAAAAAGAACTACAAAAAAAAAGCATCCAAAACAATGAACAAATAGCAATAAGCACACACTAGACACAGGCTACCCACTCCAGTATTCTTGGGCTTCCCTGGTGGCCTGGATGGTAAAGATGCACCTGCGCAGAAGACCTGGGTTCGATCGCTAGGTTGGGATGATTCCCTGGAGGAAGGCATAACAATCAACCCCAGTATTCTTGCCTGGAGAAGCCCCATGGACAGAAGAGCCTGGTGGGCTACAGTCTATAGGGTTGCAAAGAGTTGGATACAACTGAGCAACTAAGCACACAGCATAAATAATTACTTCAAATATAAGGGACGAAATGTTTCAATCAAAAGAAATATAATAGTTGAATGAATAATAAAACAAGATTCATGTATATGCTATCTACAGGAGACTCAATTCAGATCTAAAGACACAGACAGACTGAAAGTGAGGGGATGAAAACAGGTAATCCATGCAATTAGAAAAGAAAAGAAAGCTAGAGTAGCAATAATCATATCAGACTAAGTGGACTTTAAATAAAGGCTGTAAGAAATGACAAGGAAGGACATTACACAGTAATAAAGGGGTCAATCAATAAGAAAATACAAAAACTGTAAATAAATATGTACCCAACATAGTAATAACTAAATGCATAAAGCAAATATTAACAAACATAGAGAAGCTGACAGCAACACAGCAACAGTAGAGAACTTTAACACTTAACTTACATCTGATCATGTAAACAGAAAATCAGTAAGAGAACACTGTCCTTAAACAATGAATCAAATGGACTTAATAGATATGTGTTAGCACATTCTATCCAAAAGTAGCAGAAAGAATATTGCTTTCAAGTGCACATAGAACATTTTCCAACATAAATCATGTGCTAGGCCACAAAACTAGTCTCAATAAATTTAGAAAGACTGAAATCATTATCAAGCATCTTTTCCTATGTTCCCTGGTGACTCAGACTGTAAAGAATCTGCCTGCAATGCAGGAGACCCCAGTTCCATCTCTGGGTCAGGAAGATACCCTGGAAAAAAGAATAGCAACCCACTCCAGTACTCTTGCCTGGAGAATTCCATGGAAGAGGAGCCTGACAAGCTACAGTCCACAGGATAGCAAAGAGTTGGACCTGACTGAGAGACTAGCACTTTCGCACTTTTCCTCCCATGACACTATGGGACTAGACATCAACTATGAGAAAAAATTGCAAATAACACAAATACATGCAAGCTAAACAACCAGTGAGTCTTAAAGAAATCAAATTGCAAATGAAAAATAAATAGAGTAAAAATGAACTAAATAGAGACTAAAATATCAATAGAAAATATTAATGAAACTTAGAGCGGTCCTCTGAAGAGATAAACTAAATTGGTTTAGTCTGATAAATGGGGCTTCCCAGGTGGTGCTAGTGGTAAAGAATATGCTTGTCAATGCAGATGATGCAAGAGATGAAGGTTTGATCCCTGGGTTGGGAAGATCCCCTGGAGAAGGAAATGGCAACTCACTCCAGTATTCTTGCCTGGAAAATCCCATGGACAGAAGAGCCTGGCAGGCTACAGTCCAGGGGGTCACAAAGAGTCGGACATGACCGAGCACCTAAGCACACATACACAAACAATACAGAAACAAACACACACACACACACACACACACACACACACACAAATTCTATGGGATACAGCAGAAACAAACAAACAAAAATTCTATGGGATGCAGCAGAAGTAGTTCTTAGAATTATATAGCAATACAAGCATATCTAGGAAACAAGAAACATCTCAAACATCCAACCTAACCTTATACACAAAGGAATGAGAAAAAGAAGAACAAACTAAACCCAAAATTAGTAAAGGGAAATAAATCATAAAGATCAGAGAAGAAATAAACTAAAAAGAGACTAAAAATCAATAGAAAATATTAATGAAACTTAGAGCTGGTCCTCTGAAAAGAGAAACTAAATTGGTAAGCCAATAACCAGACACATCCAATAAAAAAGAAAGAGACAGAGAGGATCTGGGCCCAAATCAATGCAGGACGTAATTAATTTGAAAGGTTTTTGAAAAGCAAAGGAAAGTATGCACAACATGAAAAGACAACCTTCAAAAAGAGGGAAGATAACTGCAAATGAACCAACTGACACAGGATAACGTCCCAAATATGCAAGGAGCTCATGTAGCTCAATATCAGAAAACACAAACAACCCAATTAAAAAATGGGCTAAAGACCTAAAGAGATCTTTCTTCAAAAACATACAGAGAGCCAACAAACACAGGAAATGATGCTCAACATCACTCATTATTAGAAAAATCAAAACTACAATGAGGTATCACCTCACACCAGGCAGAATGGCTATCATCAAAACGTCTACAACAATAAATTCTGGAGAGGATATGGAGAAAAGGGAACCCTCTTACACTGTTACTGAAAATGTAAACTGATACAGCCACTATGGAAAAGAGAATAGAGATTCCTTAAGAAATTAGGATTGAAACTACTGTATGACACAGCAATCCCACTACTGGGCATATACCCTGAGAAAAACCACTAATTCAAGAAGACACATGTACCCCAAGGCTCACAGCTGCACTACTTACAATAGCCAGGATATGGAAGCAGCCTAGATGAATGCATAAAGAAAATGTGGTACATATATACAGTGGAAGATTACTCAGCCATAAAAAGGAATGAATTTGACTCAGTTGTATTGAGGTGGATGAACCTAGAGCCTGTTTTACAGAGTGAAGTAAGTCAGAAAGAGTAAAACAAATATATATTATCATATATATATAGAATCTATAAAAACATTATTGATGAACCTATCTGCAGAGTAGGAATAGAGATGGAACTGTAGAGAACAAATTTGTGGACATGGAGAGGAAGGTGAGGGGGAACAAACTGAAAAAGTAGCATTGACATATATACACTGCTGCTGCTAAGTTGCTTCAGTTATGTCCGACTCTGTGTGATCCCACAGACGGCAGTCCACTAGGCTCCTCTGTCCCTGGGATCCTGCAGGCAAGAACACTGGAGTGGGTTGCCATTTGTTCTCCAATGCATTACTACGTGCAAAACAGATATCTCGTGGGAAGCTGCTATAAACACAGGGAGCTGAGCTTGGTGCTCTGTGACAGACGAGAAGGGTGGGAATGTGGGGGTGAGAGGAGGCTCAGGGAGGATATATATATATACTTATAGCTGACTCATGCTACGGCACAGCAGAAACCAACACAACATTGTAAAGCAATTATCCACCAATTAAAAATGAACAATAAATTACAATCAAAACCACAGAAATATAAAAAATCATGAGATCACTACAATTACATGACTATAAAATGGACAACCTAGAAGAAAAGAACAAATTCCTAGAAATATACAATCTCCCAAGACTAAGCAGAAATAAATAGAAAATACAAACAGACTGATTACCAGTAATGAAACTGAATCAGTAAACAAACAAAACAAGTAAACAAAAGGAAAAAAAAAACTCTCAACAAACAAAAGTCCAGTACCAGAGAGCAGATTAATTCTACCAAACACTTAAAGAATAGTAAATGCTCCTACTTCTCAAACTATTCTAAAAACTGAAGGGAAAGGAATGCTTGCAAACCCATTCTACAAGGCCAGCATCACCCTGACACAAAAAACAAAGATATCACACAGAAAAAAGAAAATTACAGGCCAATATCACTGATGAGCATAGATGCAGAAATCCTCAATAAAATATTCAGTTCAGTTCAGTTGCTCAGTCGTGTCTGACTCTTTGCAATCTCATGAACCGCAGCACGCCAGGCCTCCCTGTCCATCACCAACTCTCGGAGTTTAAAACTCACATCTATCGAGTTGGTGTTGCCATCCAGCCATCTCATCCTCTGTCGTCCCCTTCTCCTCCTGCCCCCAATCCCTCCCAGCATCAGGGTCTTTTCCAATGAGTCAACTCTTTGCATGAGGTGGCCAAAGTATTGGAGTTTCAGCTTTAGCATCATTCCTTCCAAAGAACACCCAGGACCGATCTCCTTTAGAATGGACTGGTTGGATCTCCTTGCAGTCCAAGGGACTCTCAAGAGTCTTCTCTAGCACCACAGTTCAAAAGCATCAATTCTTTGGCACTCAGCTTTCTTCACAGTCCAACTCTCACATCCATACATGACCACTGGAAAAGCCATAGCCTTGACAAGACGGACCTTTGTTGGCAAAGTAACGTCTCTGCTTTTGAATATGCTATCTAGGTTGGTCATAACTTTCCTTCCAAAGGAAATTCAACAGTACATTAAAGGAATCATACAACATGATTCATCCCAGGGATGCAAAGATGGCTAAATATTCACAAATCTGTCAATGTGATACACCATACTAACAAACTGAAGAAGAAAAACAGCATATGATGATACCAAGAGGCAAAAACAAGTTTTGTAAAATTTAGTATCAATTTATGATAAAAGCTCTGAACAAAATGAGTTTAGAGGGAAGATATCTCAAGATAATAAAGGCCTTATAAGAAAAATCTATAGCCAATATCACATTCAATCAGGAAAATTGAAAACATTTCCTCTAAGATCAGGAAAAAGACAAGGATGCTCACTCACTTCATTTCTATTCAACACAGTATTAGAAGTACCAGCCACAAAAGACAGAAATACAGGGAATCAAAATGGGAGAATACTGTCACTGTTTGCAGATGACATGATATACATAAAGAAAATTCTAAAGATGCCACCAAAAATACTAGAACTAATAAATGAACTCAGTAAAGTTGAAGATGCAAAATTAATATACAGAAAAATGCTATGTTTCTGTATACTAAGAATGAACAGTCAGAAAGAGAAATTTAGACAATTCCATATACAACTGTATTAGAATAAATCTAACTAAGGATATAAAAGACCTATACTCAAAAAAGTATAGACACTGGTGAAAGAAAATGAAGATGACACAAACAAATGAAAAGCTATACTGCATTCATGAGTTGGAAGATTTAATACTGCTAAACCAACCAAATTTCCCAGGCAATCTACAGATTCAATGCAATCGCTATCAAAACATCAATGGCATTTTTCACAGAACTAGGACAAACCATTCTAAAATTTGTATGAAAACACAAAATACCACAAATAGCCAAAACATGCACCCTGATTTCAAACTATACTACAAAGCTACAGGAATCAATACAATATGATACTGGCCAAAAAAAAACAGACACATAAATCAATGGAACAGTCTAGAGAGCCCAGAAATGAAAACTTAGATGTTCATTTAATCTCCAACAAAGTATGCAAAAATATACAATGGGGAAGACAGTTTATTCCATAAATGGTGCTAGGAACACTGCACAAATACATACAAAAGAATCAAACTAGACTTCTTTTCACATGATATACAAAAATAAACTCAAAACAGATTAAAGAATTAAATGAAAACCTGAAATTATAAAACTCAAAAAGAAGAGAAGCAGTATGCTCTTTGACAATGATCTTAGCAATATTTTTTTTTTTTCAATCTGTCTCCTCAGGCAAGGGAATGAAAAGTAAAAATGAATAAATGGGACTACATCAAACTAAAAACCTTTTTCCCAATAAAGGAAACCATCAACAAAATGAAATGACCACCTATTGAATGGAAGCAGATATGTGTAAATGATATATCTAATAAGGGGTTCATATTCAAAATATACAAAGAATTCATAAAATTCAAGATCAGAAAAACAACATAGTTAAATTGTGGGCAGAGGACCCTACAAACATTTTTCACAGAAGAATTGGGGATGGCTAACACACACATGAAAAGATGTTCAACCTTATTAATCATCAAGGAAATACAAATCTAAACCATAAAAATGTATCACCTCACAATTGTCAGAATGGCTGTCATCAAAAAAAGCACAAATAACAAATGTTGGCAAGAATGTGCAGGAAAAGGAATCCTCACGAACAGTTGGTAGAAATCCGAATTGGTGCAAGCATTAGGGAAAGCAGTATGGACGCAGTTCAAAAAATTAAAAACAGAACTACCGTATGATCCAACAATTCCACTCCTGGATATTTACCAAAGAAAACAAAAACACTAATTCAAAAAGATGTATGGTCATACTAAGCGAAGTAAGCCAGACAAAGAAAGACAAACATGATATTATTTATGTGAGGAATCTAAAAAAGTGATACAAATGAACTTATTTTCAAAACAGAAACAGACTCACAGACATAGAAAACAAACTTATGGTTACCAAAGGGTGGGGAAGGGATAAAGTAGGAGTTTGGGTCTAAAATATACATCCTACTATATATAAAATATGGACTTCCCTGGTGGCTCAGAGGTTAAAGCATCTGCCTCCAATGCGGGAGACCCGGGTTCGATCCCTGGGTTGGGAAGATTCCCCTGGAGAAGGAAATGGCAACCCACTCCAGTGTTCTTGCTTGGAGAATCTCATGGACTGAGGAGCCTGGTGGGCTGCAGTCCATGGGTCACAAAGAGTCGGACACGACTGAATGACTTTACTTACTTATATATAAAATAGATAACCAACAAGGACCTAGTATATAGCACAGGGAACTATACTCAATATTTTATAATAACCTATAATAGAAGAGACTTTTTAAAAAAGAAAAAAATATATGTAATGTAAATATATATGTATATATGTAAATATAATTGAATCACTTTGCTGTATACCTGAAACTAACATATTATACATCAAATATATTTCAGTAAAAATTGGGGTAAAAAAGAAAAAGGTATATAGACCTGTATGTTAATTGTAGCATTATTCACAGTAGCCAAAATACAGAAGCAACCTAAATGCTCATTGATAGATGCATAAATAAAGAAGATGTGAATATTACTGAGCCATGAAAAAAATAAAATCTTGCCATTTGCTGCTGCATGACAGACCTAGGGAATTATGCTAAGTGAAATAATTCAGACAGATCTTGCATTTTATGAATTCTTTGTATATTTTGAATACGAACCCCTGTATAATTTTACTTCTATAGGGAACCTAAAAAGCAAAAGAACTGAACAAACAAAACAGAAACAGGCTCATAGTACAGTGAATAAACTGGTGGTTGCCAGAGCAAAGGACAGTGGAGGTAAGTGAAATAGGGGGAGGAACATAAGAGGTACAGACTCCCCATTACAACATAAAGAAGACATGGGGAGGAAAGGGCAGCATGGAAATATCATCTATAATAATGTACTGTTTTTGTATGATGATATATAACTAGACTTATCATGATGATCATTTTGCAATGTACAGAAATATCAAAGCACTGTATTATGCACATAGAAATAATAGGCTGCTACAGGTCAATTATATTTCAAGAACAGACTAATAGAAAAAGAGATCATATTTGTGGTTACCAAAAGAAGAAGGGACTGAATGAAGGTGGTAAGAAGGCACAAACTCCCATCTATAAGATAGATACTAGGAGAAGGCAACGGCACCCCACTCCAGTACTCTTGCCTGGGAAATCCCATGGATGGGTGGCCTGGTGGGCTGCAGTCCATGGGGTCGTGAACAGTTGGACACGACTGAGCAACTTCACTTTCACTTTTCACTTTCATGCATTGGAGAAGGAAATGGCAACCCATTCCAATGTTCTTGCCTGGAGAATCCCAGGGACGGGGAGCCTGGTGGGCTGCCGTCTCTGGGGTCGCACAGAGTCGGACACGACTGAAGCGACTTAGCAGCAGCAGCAGTAGCAGGGCTGCAAAGTACAACATAATCAATATGTTATACTGTTTTTTATGTCATATATGAAAACTGTTAAGAGAGTAAATCCTAATCCTCATCACAAGTAAAACATTTTTTTCTTTTTCTTTCATTTTGCATCTATATGAGATGACAGATCTTCACTAAACTACCACACAATTGCACTCATCCCACACGCTAGCAAAGTAATGCTCAAAATTCTCCAAGCCAGGCTCCAGCTGTACATGACCTGTGAACTTCCAAACATTCAAGTTCGTTTTAGAAAAGACAGAAGAACCAGAGATCAAATTGCCAACATCCGTTGGATCATCGAAAAAGCAAGAAAGTTCCAGAAAAACATCTATTTCTGCTTTATTGACTATGCCAAAGCCTTTGACTGTGTGGATCACCACAATCTGTGAAATACTCTTAAAGAGATGAGAATACCAGACCACCTGACCTGCCTCTTGAGAAACCTATATGCAGGTCAGGAAGCAACAGTTAGAACTGGACATGCAACAACAGACTGGTTCCAAATAGAAAAAGGAGTATGTCAAGGCTGTATATTGTCACCCTGCTGAGTTAACTTATATGCAGAGTACATCATGAGAAACACTGGGCTGTATGAAGCACAAGCTGGAATCAAGATTGCCAGGAGAAATATCAATAACTTCAGATATGCAAATGACACGACCCTTATGGCAGAGAAAGCAAAGAACTAAGCCTCCTGATGAAAGTGAAAGAGGAGAGCAAAAAAGTTGGCTTAAAACTTAACATTCAGAAAACTAAGATCATGGCATCTAGTCCCATCATTTTTATGGCAAATCAATGGGGAAACAGTGAGAGACTTCATTTTTTTGAGCTCCAAACTCACTGCAGATGGTGACTACAGCCATTAAATTAAAAGACGCTTGCTCCCTGGAAGAAAAGATATGACCAACCTAGACAGCATATTAAAAAGCAGAGACATTTCTTTGCCAATAAACGTCCATCTAGTCAAGGTTATGGTTTTTCCAGTAGTCACGTACCGATTTGAGAGTTGGACTATAAAGAAAGGTGAGGGCCGAAGAATTGATGTTTTTGAAGTGTAGTGTTGGAGAAGACTCTTGAGAGTCCCTTGGACTGCAAGGAGATCAAACCAGAGCATCCTTAAGGAAATCAGTCATGAATATTCACTGGAAGGACTGATGTTGAAGCTGAAGCTCCAATATTTTGGCCACCTGATGTGAAGAACTGACTCATTTGAAAACACCATGATGCTGGGAAAGATTGAAGGTGGGAGGAGAAGGGGACAACAGAGGATGAGATGGTTGGATGGCATCATTGACTCAATGGACATTAGTTTGAATAAACTCCTCGAGCTGGTGACGGATAGGGAAGCCTGGCGTGCTGTATTCCATGGGGTCGCTTACAGTCGGTCACGACTGAGTGATTGAACTGAACTGAACTGATGCATGTATGTATGTATAAAAGGCTTCCCATGTGTCAGTAGTGGTAAAGAACCTGCCTGCCAATGCCAAATTCATAAGAAACATGGATTCAATCCCCAGGTCAAGAAGATTCCCTGGATGAGGATATGGCAACCCACTCCAGTATTTTTGCCTAGAGAATCCCATGGACAGAGGAGTCTGGCAGGCTACAGTCCATAAGGTCACACAGAGTCAGACATGACTGATGCGACTTAGCACACAGCATATGTATGTCTAACTGTGCTTTATACTTGAAACTAACACAACATTGCAAGTCAACTATACTTCAATAAAAACAAAAACAAAGAAAAAAAAGTACAGCGACCAGAAAAGGCAGTATGACTAAGGACTTCAACCCTTCATGGATGAAGTTTGGGTCACTCCAGAACCAGAAGCCATGGAAGCTCCAGTTGACAAGGGAAATATGGAATGAGGAGATGAAGACAGAAACTATAGATACTAACTTTATATATATACACACACCAGCTATCACCTGGTGACCAATTACAGAAACGAGTACTGTAGTAGCTTTGGCTAGTCTCTCCATGATTGTTACATATATGTGTCTATTTGTATAAAATAGTCCTTCTCTTAAAAAAAAAAAAAGAAGTTTAAATGTCACAAAATCATGGTTGTTTTGTTGACATATCAGATATTTCCATGGAGTTAAGAACTACAGCACCAGCACAATGTGTTTTAGACATGGTAAAGGTTTGTCTACTCTCTGCTGCTGCTGCTAAGTTGCTTCAGTCGTGTCCAACTCTGTGCAACCCCATAGAGAGCAGCCCACCAGGCTCCGCCGTCCCTGGGATTCTCCAGGCAAGAACATTGGAGTGGGTTGACATTGCCTTCTCCAGTGTATGAAGGTGAAAAGTGAAGGTGAAGTCGCTCAGTCATGTCCAACTCTTCGCGACCCCATGGACTGCAGCCTACCAGGCTCCTCCATCCATGGGATTTTCCAGACAAGAGTACTGGAGTGGGGTGCCATTGCCTTCTCTGGCTGTCTCCTCTTTAGAGAGGTGCCTCAACAAAAGCAGCAAAGTCCAGTGTTCATTTTCAAGAGTGAGACCCCCCCAACCCCACCGCAACCCAGGCTTTTGCACAGCAGAGGAAGGGAGACTCAAGAAGAGCAGCTTCCCTTTCTGCCACTTCCACTGACTCATTATCATTTGAGAGCAACCCCGATCAATCTCTCAGGGCTTGGCCAGCCCAAGCCTTTTATGATGGCCTTTTCAGTGCCATCAGAGGTGAAGTGAGAAGAATGAAAACAAAGAAGTGATTTTCCTCTTGATCTGACTTAAATAGCCATGTACGGAAAACATGCATGAGGAGGCTTTTTTCACTCAACTCGGGTTCTCTACTAAAAGCTGATGCTAACACTGGTCTTTTTTTCAAGCTTTCAGTGTTCTATATTTTTCTCCCTTCAAGAATATCCTTCAAGAACTGCCAAATCCTAATGCTTTTATGATTAGTTTTCTCCCAAGATTTTCTGGCTGTATTTCCTATTTATTAGGGCTGAGCCCTAATAACAGCAGCCTGAGCCCCAATTCTAAACCTCAAGAGTTCTTCAAAAGGTATAATAGCTATTTTTCTCTCCTAAATAATGGAAAGCTGTGAGATTTACATGTAAAGGACTACTTTTTTAATTTTTATAATGGACAAACTTAGAATATTTTATAATGGACAAACTTAGAATATTTTATAATGGTGACTCTCTCTCCATCCACTGCATTCCTAAGAAAAAAACACAGAAACAGTGTATAAAGAAAACTGAGGCAGAAAAGTGACCATTTGGCTACTGTTACAAATATCAAAGCAATACCACTGGACACTAGCTAAAAGTCCACCCATAAGAAATTGGAACATAAATGAGGACATAAGTATTGGGAAACTACACAACCATCAAAAATGGTAATGTGAGAATTTATATTTAGCAACATAAAAAAAGAAATGTAAAATTTGGTTGTAAAAGATTATAATAGGATCCCATTTCTCAAAAAAACAAAAAATGTATTGTATACCCCATGTATAAGTACATACACAGAAATCCAGAAGAAAAACATTAAAATGTTATTTTTTTCTTTATCTTTTTACCTATTTGTCAATATATTTATATATCTGATATATATTTATATATTTGAAGTTTTTACAATTATCATTTTTATAATTTTAAAAATACCACAAAATGTGTTGCATTATACTAAAAAATATGGTGTACGTCTTACCATTTTGTTCTAACAGAGTTGACAAAGCATTTGCAGATGCCTGGAAGACTTCTTTTGATGAAGAGTGCATCAGCATGGACAGCATCACTTCCCTGTGAGCTGGGAACCTTTCACAAATTCAACCAAAACATTAATAACAATCTCTTTAATAATTAACTCAAATATTCACTTACTGTTATCTAATCTAACACCAATAAGGGCAGATAAACAGTATTTTATGCCACCTCTACTCACAGGAGAGCAGTGTTATATTTACATTATATTCAAATACATTACTAATAAAGTAGTATTTCTGTTTCTTCAAAGTAGTTAAGCAATAGAAGGAGAAAATAGAAGATTTGGTAGATATATACATAGGTGCTAAGAGTAAAAAGATTAAGTGAGAAAAAGGAGATGATGTAAGCAAGAAAGGAAAAATTAAGAATCATAAAGTAGAGTGAAATTTTTTAATTTAGAGCATGCTGCTGCTGCTGCTGCTGCTAAGTCGCTTCAGTCGTGTCCGACTCTGTGCGACCCAGAGATGGCAGCCCACCAGGCTCCACCATCCCTGGGATTCTCCAGGCAAGAACAATGGAGTGGGTTGCCATTTCCTTCTCCAATTTAGAGCATAAATATATTTTAATGATGCATTTATTTTAACAATCTCCTGTGAGTTTCAAGGGATCAGTATCTATGAATTGAAATTTTCATAAATTGCAGCATGAACCAACCTTATCCTAACTTCTTTAAAAGATTGCTCAAAGCAAATTAGAAGGCTGGTTCAACACATATTTTTCAAAATTTACAGTTTCCATTCAAACTAGAGACATTTAAATAAATAGAATCTGTCATTAACTGCCTTCTAATTGGCAGTAGATCACTATGGAAATGAGGGCTTCCCTGATAGCTCAGTTGGTAAAGAATCTGCCTGCAGTGCAGGAGACCTGGGTTCAATCCCTGGGTTGGGAAGATTCCCTGGAGAAGGGAAAGGCTACCCACTCCAGTATTCTGGCCTTGAGAATTCCACAGACTGTATAGTCCAGGGGGTCACAAAGAGTCAGACACAACTGAGAGACTTTCACTTCACGTCACTATGGAAACAGGCTGTCAGAATTTGAGGTGCAGAATAATACTATTTAAATTTCCAAGGTAAGTCATTCAAAATTTAAAATTGAGAGGCTATGCAGAGCCAACAATACAAACATAAGCAGTTGCTTATGGACATGAAACAATCAGACATATAGAACTCCTGGTTACAATGTGCATCTTTGTCTGGTCTTATGATGTTTAAATGGAGCTCCCATAGAAAGCATCCTCAAGAGCTAACAGTTATACAAACAGCCCTCTCAGGAGAAGACAGGTTAACACCACCACATAAAGTGGGGAGTCACTAAAGGAGGCTTCTAATCATATCTAATTACTGATATTGACAACCTCCTGGCTAGTAACCACAATAGAAAAGGTCACAGACGGCTCTGCGATTTCTGTCAGTTGAGAATAATTAGTATTTTTAAATTATTAGCCAGAAAACTTAAAGGTTCTTTCTTGATGATTCATAACTTACTGAATGACTCTTGATTCTAAATTTCTCCATAATAACTCTCACACAAAGAGAGTTTTACTAACTATTGAAGACAATGGGCATCAAAATATTATATATTCACAAGTATTTTATTACAACACTTAATATAAATACCTATATGAAAAATATTTCAAACAATAAAAATTTCAGTGAATTGATTAAAAATATGACTAAAATTTTCTATCATATAAAATCAAAACTACTGACTGGCCATCTTCATCTCCAATCTTCTCATGTAAACTGTTTTGATACATAAGGAGATTATTCAGGGCCCAACAGGCAGCCTCCTGGATTCGGGAAGGAAAAAAAGAAACTAGTCAAAAAATAAACTATTGAACAAAAAATTTTGAAGGACTATAAAATTTACGACAGAGTCTAACCTGCACATGCTTGTTCTTTCTATGCCAAGTTAATGCTTTGTAACAGGCTTCCAGCCAAAACAATTTATCTTCTTCATCATCGTCATTCTCCTGATTCTCATTCTTTTCCTCTAAGTCTTGATTTAAGAAAATGGTCTCAGCTTTGGAAAAATGTAAACATAGAAGTTACATATACTTTCGAGTGACCAACTCTTAGACATTATTTTCAAACATTATCAACAGAGCACTGGTTAATTAAAAGGCCTCTTTAATATATTACACACTTTATCATATTACTATTCCATGTAGATAATCAGATGAGAGAGAGGGTACAAAACAAAACTAATAGGCTAGAGGAAGATTAATTAAGAAAATGAACTGCTAATAATAAAGCTAAATCAAGGATGTATTCACTGAAATCTGAACCGGGATATTTATCACAACTTTAATTCCCTTGAAAGTATCCCCTATGAGAAAATGTGTTACAGTAGGAAAAGAAAAAGCATTTAAGGGTTCCTTCTCTATATATAACTTTCTTGTTATAATGTTAACATTCAAGATCAAATGCACCTGAAAGAACTTCTTTGTTAGTGAAGTTACTTACTGAGGAGTGCTAAACAGCTGAGTGCTGCAATCTGTAAAACTGCATTCTCTGAATACTGCTGCACAGCTTTCACCACAAACTCATGCACCTCATTTAATACCAGGATATTAAAAAAGTTACCTAAAAGTTAAGTGACATATTAGCAGAATTCTCATCCGTGGAACTTATATGACCTTTAATTATGAAACAGTATTTAAATCAACATATTTGAGTAGTGATAACTATTCTTAATTACATTAAAACATATTTACTGTAATTAAAATCACTTAATGACTACATAAAGAACTAAAAACATTTCATGCACTCATTCAACTGTCTTGCTTAGACAACAGAAATGACTGGACCAAAAAAAAAAAAACTGTATGTTTGAGTTATATAACTTGTGTTGTTTGATTCCGTCTCATGTCTTGTTGCTGTTGTTTATTTGCAAAGTCCTGTCTGACTCTTTTGTGACCCCACAGACAGTAGCTCGCCAGGCTCCTGTCCACGGGATTTCCCACATGATAATACTGGAGCGGGTTGCCATTTCCTTCTCCAGGGGACCTTTCCAGCCCAGGGATAGAACCCATGTCTCCTGCATTGGCAGGTGAATTCTTTACCATGGAGCCACCAGGGAAGTCCCCATCTTGTCATCATCATATATAACACCACGAGGTGGAGACTTCCCTGGTGGGCCAGTGGTTGAGAATCTGCCTTGCAGTGTGGGAAAGGGTTTGATTCCAGCTTAGGGACTGAGGTCGCATATGCCACAGAGCAACTGAACCGGAGCACAGCAACTACTGAGTCCGTGTGCCCAACTAGAGTCTATGCACCACGCTAAAAAATGCCTCACGATTCAGCGAAGATCCCGCGGGCCACAACTAAGACCCAACACAGTCAAATAAACAAATATTTTTATACATGGCACTACAATATTCAGTGTACAAAACAGCTTAATTTTCCCGTCTTCTAAAAGATAAGGAAAAAACCTCCTTGTCATTAAATGCTTTTACTATAACTCACTAACAATTACCACATTTCCTTGTAGGAATAAGAATGAAACTTCTAGTTAGCTATATGTGTGATTAGATAATCCCTAAGATACACAGCCAGAATTGGAAAAGATCCTATACCATTAAAAGCCTAAAGCCCACACTAAATATTAATCAAAGTTTCAAAATAAAAAAGCAGATTAACTAGTGTAACTCTTCTGTATCAGCATTTTTCTATGTTCATACCTCTTCCACATTCATCCATTAAACTGACATAATCCCCAGTCCTTAGTCTCTAGTTTTGGAAAGTCATTTCAAAAAAGATTCTTTTCTACTTTTACTTATCTAAACTTCAGCTGTCTCACCTTCTTTTCCCTACTATTATTTCTAAGTCACTGCCAACAGCTGTTCTACCACTGACCAACTTTGACTCTAAGCAAATACCAGTACTCTTATTTTTAGACAATTTAGGTGAAAATACATTATGTTACAAAAGCTGCCATAAAAAGATAAAAAGACAGCTCGACATTTTCAATACATATAACTGACCACCAAAACATTATTAGCCAGAACTATGAATCACTTTTTTTAAAAGACAGAATATACTATGGAAAAACAGAAAAGGGCAAATCAGGTATTCCACAAAAGAGAAAGCATCAAGAGTAAAGAAATATTTGAAAAGATATTCACCTTCCTTTACAATTTTCATGGCAATACAGATGGTAGTAGCAAAAAACAAGAAATAAACCAATGTCCATGGATATGAGAATGGATAAATAAAAAATGGTATACCTACATAACAGAATACTACATACAACAATGCCACGCTTCCCAGGTGTGTCAGTGGTAAAGAATCTGCCTGCCAATTCAGGAGATGCAGGTTTCATCCCTGGGTCAGGAAGATCCCCTGGAGGAGGAAATGGCAACCCACTCCAGTATTCTTTCCTGGATAATCCCATGGACAGAAGAGCCTGACGGGCTGTAGTTCATGAGGTCACAAACAGTCAGACACAACTGAGACAGCACACACACTGCACGCACGTACAGCTATATGCAAAATACTCATGGGTCTCATAAACACAGCTTTTAAAAACTTGCAGAGGACAACAACATTCAGCATGACACCATTTTTATTAAGCAATAACAAGCAACATTAACAATTTTATTTACAGAGATATATAAACACAGTAAAATTTAATTTAGAGCAAAAGGTTTATTAACACAAAACTCTGCAGAGTGCTCACCTCTGTAGAGAAAGTGGTAGAAGGGCAGAGCCCGGAGTAGCTTTACCAGCACTGGTAACATACTAATACTTAAATCTGATGAGGAGTTCTTTTGCATTGCACTTCACATTTTCTATATGTTATGTTTATTCTTTTGTATGCAATAAATATTTATATAATAATACTTCAAATATAGCATTAACAATAAGATGAGACTTCTAATATTGCACACATTTATTTTTGCCACTCCTTTTAAAATTCTGCCTAAGCACGGCATGCAGTTTGCTACTTTACAATATTTCCATCCAGCGTATGTTGATCAGCTACTTATTCACCAACATACGACACATGTATGCTATATACACTTACATCATATAGACCATGATAAAAAATTAACCAAGAGTTGTAACTTACCTAACGTAAGCCTATGGAGCAAGCAGCAGCTCACTTCTTGAATTTTTTCACTGATAGGGAATGCTTTCATGGCTTCTACCACAATGTTATAACACCTGACATTGCCACTCATGAGGACTTCAACATTACTACCTAAATTTAAAGAAATCATAATTATCAATATGGCATAATTTTCCCCATTGAAATATGCATACAAACACATCTCATAGAGATTTTAAATGCATGGCAGTATAATGGCTACAATACCAAATTTAAATGTCATTTTCCGTCAAATAGCTATAAAAGTACTCTTGTTCATTGTTAATATAACAGAATTTAGAACTCATCTCTAGGACTAAGAGAAAGTTGCTTTATTCCTGTATGTTGGCTTAAAAACATAAACAAATAGGGAAATCTGAAAAATGCTTTTATGTATGTCAAAATATGTAAAGTCCTGGCCGTTAGTTTTCAAATAAATGAATTTGGGGCCTGTTTCCTAATGAGGCAGTATTCCATTGGATAATAGATTTTAGTTGTTCTTTTTTCTCAAACCAATAGAAAGAAAAGCAAGATTATATCACATAACAGAAGAACTAGAATCAGCCATGATCTACTCCTATTCATTCCAGAAGGGCAGCAGAATAGCCAGTGTAAAAGCCACAAAACCAAGCTTCCTGTAGGCTCTGCCACAGACAGGGAAAAGAATGGATGAAGGGGAGCGAAAAGACAAAATATTAAAATATATGTCTAAAAGATAAACATAAATGAACCAAAAGGAAGGAAAGAATTCACTGGAAAAGGCAATTAATCAATAGAGTATGTGAAACCACGTGGAGAAAATTAGTTTATATGTCTCAATGAAACATTTACTATTCTTAAAACAGACACAAAAAGGTGTACAAAACAATTTTATTTCTTTTTTGGCACA
The DNA here is from genome assembly GCA_006408695.1 of Aepyceros melampus. Taxonomy (NCBI): domain Eukaryota; kingdom Metazoa; phylum Chordata; class Mammalia; order Artiodactyla; family Bovidae; genus Aepyceros; species Aepyceros melampus. The sequence continues at coordinate 159,161 of SJXQ01009876.1, read as the reverse complement.
ATCAAACTAACTTTTTTTCCTAAAATTACATTTTTAATGTTCAAATTGTATTTTAAAAAACACTAAATATGAAAAAAGATTTTGTAATTAAAGAAAATGGCCTCTTAAAACAATTACCTGCATTTACTCAGAACCACAGATATAATTTGCTCTAGATTCAAAGGTAGTCTAAAACACTTGCTTTTGTATTTTTAGTTGCCACTTTCTTTAACCTTTTCATTATGAATCAGCCCATTTATAGTTAGGATATGTCAATGTGGGTGGAAAAAAATGAATTTCAAAAAGCCAGTACAAAACAAATAAATATATAGCCAAGGATAGGCAAAATGAAAAATATATTCAGTTTGTTGGCAGGAGATGACTCATAGAAGTTTAAATTCCATTTTCCAGGGGCAGTCCAAAGATGGCAGAGGAATAGGATGAGGGGACCACTTTCTCCCCCACAAATTCATTGAAAAATCATTTGAACGCTGAGCAAATTCCACAAAACAACTTCTGAACACTGGTGGAGGACACCAGGTACCCGGAAAGGCAGCCCATTCTCTTCAAACGGAGGTAGGACAAAATATAAAAGACAAAAAGAAAGGCAAAAGAGTTAGGGACTGAGACCCATCCCAGTGAGGGAGTCATGAAGGAGGCGAATTTTCCCAAAATCAGGAAACCCTCTAACCAGCAGGTCTGTGGGGAGTTTTGGACTCTCAGAGGGCAACATAACCACAAGGAAAAAAAAACAAAAAACTTTCCAAAACTGAACCGGGAAGAACTAGAAAATCTTAACAGACCCATCACAGGCATGGAAATTGAAACTGTAATCAGAAATCTTCCAGCAAACAGAAGCCCAGGACCAGATGGCTTCACAGATGAATTCTACCAAAAATTTAGAGAAGAGCTAACACCTATTCTACTCAAACTCTTCCAGAAATTTGCAGAGGAAGGTAAACTTCCTAACTCATGCTATGAGGCCACCATCACCCTAATACCAAAATCAGACAAAGATGCCACAAAAAAATAAAACTATAGGCCAATATCACTGATGAACATAGATGCAAAAATCCTTAAGAAAATTCTAGCAAACAGAATCCAACAACATACTAAAAAGATTATATATCACAACCAAGTGGGCTTTATTTCAGGGTTGTAAGGATTCTTTAATATCTGCAAATCAATCAATATGATACACCACATTAACAAACTGGAAGATAAAAACCATATGATTATCTCAATAGACGCAGAGAAAGCCTTTGACAAAATTCAACATCCATTTATGATAAAAACCCTCAGAAAGCAGGCATAGAAGGAACATATTCAACATAATAAAAGCCATATATGATAAACCTACAGCAAATATTATCCTCAATGGTGAAAAATTGAAAGCATTTCCCCTAAAGCCAGGAACAAAACAAGGGTGTCCACGCTCACCACTACTATTCAACATAGTTTTGGGAGTTTTAGCCACAGCAATCAGAGAAGAAAAAGGAATAAAAGGAATCCAGATTGGAAAAGAAGAAGTAAAACTCTCACTGTTTGCAGATGACATGATCCTCTACATAGAAAACCCTAAAGACTCCACCAGAAAATTACTAGAGCTAATCAATGAATATAGTAAAGTTGCAGGATATAAAATTAACACACAGAAATCCCTTGCATTCTTATATACTAACAATGAGAAAACAGAAAGAGAAATTAAAGAAACAATTCCATTCACCATTGCAATGAAAAGAATAAAATTCTTAGGAATAAATCTACCTAAAGAAACAAAGGACCTATATATAGAAAACTATAAAACACAGATGAAAGAAATCAAAGATGACACAAATAGATGGAGAAATATACCATGTTCATGAATCGGAAGAATCAATATACTGAAAATGAGTATACTACCCAAAGCAATCTATAGATTCAATGCAATCCCTATCAAGCTACCAATGATATTTTTCAGAGAACTACAACAAATAATTCCACAATTTGTATGGAAATACAAAAAACCTTGAAAAGCCAAAGCAATCTTGAGAAAGAATGGAACTGGAGGAATCAACTTACCTGACCTCAGACTATACTACAAAGCTACAGTCATCAAGACAGTATGGTACTGGCACAAAGATGGAAATATAGATCAATAGAACAAAATAGAAAGCCCAGAGATAAATCCACACACCTATGGACAGCTTATCTTCGACAAAGGAGGCAAGAATATACAGTGGATTAAAGACAATCTTTTTAACAAGTGGTGCTGGGAAAACTGGACAACCACTTGTAAAAGAATGAAATTAGATCACTTTCTAACACCATACACAAAAATAAACTCAAAATGGATTAAAGATCTAAAACCTTTCTACATGCAATGCCTCAGTGTAATAAGAAGGCCAAAGCCTTTTAAAATATTTCCTAATATCTTTTAATCTTCACCCCTCCATCTTCTCTTTTGCCAGATCAGCTAATTACCCACATCTGGACCAGATGGTAAGAAAGCCTAGGTGCCTAGTCTCTTTTCCTTGGCTCTCACAAACCATTTCAAACGAGGTTCCAAAATTCCATCATTATGTAAGCTCTAAACCTTCTTAAACTCTCTTGATGTATGTGTGACATTCCGTCTAAACATCAGAACCAAAGTTTGAGTGAGAGTCCAACTGCCTCTGCAAGTGACCATAACACTTAGCAAGATGATGCAATTTAAATATATATGTATATAACCAAGTCATTGACTTTAAATTTTAAAAGTCTTTGCAATTTAAAGCGCACAGTGGTTATGTATCTAAAACAAGCTTTATTTGTGTGCCAGTGCTGTTTGACTGTAAGGTTCAGCCTCTTGGCAACTTTTAGAATGTATTGACTATGAAAGTAGTAGCTGTATAAATATGGGTTTGCAACCCCAATTACAGTTCCAGTAAGCAAATGGAATGAAGAGTTTTAGAAATAAAAATCACCATGCATACTCAGTCCTATTGGTAAAATCCCAGGGGCTTCTGTGGAGGCATAAAATGGCCTCTGCTTCACTTCCCTAGCTATAGCTCAAGAAACCTGAAAACTTCTTAAGAGAAGTCTGGCATGCTGGCACCCAGCATGGCACTAGAAGAGCATGCCATCTGACCCTCAACTCCTGTATAGTATAGAGAAAGCAGGTGGCCCAGGAAGAAGGATGAAAAGTGAATAGGCAATGAAAGCTGAGAAAGTTGAAAGGCTGAGAAAGCTGGGAGGAGGCCAAGGAAGGTGTAGGGAAAACCTCAGTAGAGGCCATATCTGAGGCCTTAGCTACCAGAGAGGTGGGTAGTGCATGTTTCCTGGAGACCAGGCAGGACTCAGATCTAACTACGTACCACCTTCCCACTTGCAAAGTCTAATAGACAACCTCGAGTTTAATAGTGCTAATCTTTCTCCTGTATTAATCTATAACATATAATGATCCAATAACATTAAGCCCTAAATACTGGTGGCTTACAGCAATAAATATTTATCTTTTTACCCATGGATCTTCAGGTCAGCAGTGGTTGTTCTGTTCTAGGCTGTGAGTCAGGTTTAGGTTTGCTCTGTGTGTTTCCTCAGTGTGAGTCCTAAGCCACAGAGAGATCCTAAGGAGCACCTGTCTTCATTGGTAGAGGCCAAAGTACAAACAAGATAAAAGAAATGTGCAAAGCCTCCATGTCGGATTACCACATGGTCACTTCTGTCAGTGTTCCATTGGAGAGGAGACAAATCATAGCTTTAAAAACGGATTTAAAAAAAATCCATCATAAAAAATGTTCAGATGTTTATACCAGAAAATCTGGGACACACAGGAAAATGTCATACTCCACTGATGATACTTTGATGTATGCATTATGTAGCAGTTAAGATTGTATTGCATACATAGTTTTGCTTCTCTTTTTTTAGGCTTTCACTTGTAAAGTATTATAAAAATTATATAAAAATTACTTCAAATACTGAATAATATTCCATAGTATATATGAACTATAGCTTTCTCTCTTTTATTGGTAAGGGGGATTTCTAGTCTTCAGTTTAAAAAAAAATTATTGGAGTATAGCTGATTTGTTAATTTCAGATGTTCTAGCAAAGTGAATCAGTAATACATACACATATATCGACTCTGTTTTAACTCTCTTTTCTCATATATGAACTATAAATTTCTTAACTATATTCCTCCTAAGGATATTACAACTGCTTCCAATTATTTAATCATATTTTTCTTCAATAAGCATCTTTATGTATGAAACTATAAATTATATATCTGGAATAAAATTAAAGAACTAGTTTCAAATCACAAGGCATTTGACAGTCATTCCATTAATATGAATCCCATGAAATTACTGATATTTGATAACATTGACTTTAAAAATAGCTATTTCATAATTAAACTGAATGAATACATTTATCAATAAGTCTAAAATAAAATCTAATTCATATTCTTACACCCTAATTTACCTCTTTAATTAAATCTATTTTCTTAAACATTCTGTTATAAATTGAAATCAATTTCTTATTTCTGTTTTCTTTTTTGTTTAATTACTTGTATTCAACCAATGGTTTTCTTTAATCAAGTATTATTATACATAAGCATTATATCACCTACCTTATTTTGCCAGGAGTTGGCAGGAGTGAATAAGCTTTAGAAACATAACCAATTTGTAGCACTGAAGAAATTTGATACTTACAACATTAATAAAATAAGGCTGTTTTTTGAATATTAAGATGTGGGGTGAATTTTTTTAAAGATCACATGGCCGGAATAGACAAGGAATGCTAATGTGTCTTTTAACTGTGTATAATTTCTGTGCCTTATGTTTACTAAGCTGTTTATTCTTAATTGCCTTTGTAGTATATAAAATATATACACTGATACTTGTTTCATTATGTAAAATTTATTTTTATTCCATTGATTTAGTAAATATTACTAATGGAGTAGAAAGATGAAAAACATGAATTTATAACATATTATCAAAATAAGTTTTAACATAGAGGAAAATACCAATTTCACTTATATATTAAGAAATAGCTTAATATAATGTCAACATAATTATATTGTTGTTTGAATATATCTCTTGATAAAATTAACTAATAAAAGTTGATTATTCAGCTACTCTTGTTTATTTATGTACCATGTATTGTTTATTCCTTGAAAATAGTTTTATAGGTAGGCAATTTGTTCAAAATGTATTTTATATTATAGATTTAGTAGATTTGTTGATAATGGATAAATGTAGCTTACTCTGTCCCTGGTAGCTCAGATGGTAAAGAATCTGCCTGCAATGCGAGAGATGTGGGTTTGATCCCTGAGTCGGGAAGATCCCCTGGAGGAGCACGTGGCAACCCATTCCAGTGTTCTTGCCTGGAGAATCCCATGGACAGAGGAGCCTGGTGGGCTACAGTCCATGGGGTCACAGAGTCGGACACAACTTGAGTGACTAATACTTTCACTGTTAAATTAAGAGGAATTCTAAGGTAGAAACTTTCTCAAGGGCTAACTTATAAATATCTATAGGCAATAAAGGTACAATAAATTCAGAGATGTCGCTTATATTGACTTCTCATGTGGCAATATTTGGTGAGGGAGAATCTTTAACAAAGCATACATATATAAGGAGGATTTGAATAGTTTTATAGTCAGACATACAATTTAAAATAATAAGCTGCTCTATCATTACCATTAGCAATATTTGTATAGAATTTTATAGCTTTTAAGGTAATGCCTCATCTAATTTTTCCTATAGTCCCAGAAGTGCAGTGAAACTTTCCACACATTAGAGGTTTAGGAAAAAAGGGACTTCAGATATCCTTTGGTCCAATAGCCTAATTTCACAGCTGAGGAAACCAAATGTCAGTGTAGTGACACTCTTTGTGCTTATGATTGTGAGAGGATTACACTTACTGATAAATCTTCTAAACTGCTTCCCATAGCTTACCTCAGCAGTGGGGCCATGCCATAGAGAAGTGTAAATGCCAGCAGGGTTCAAGACAAAATACAGAACATCCATTAACCTTGAATTTCAGATTAACAGTGATTTTTTAAATTATAAATACATTTCATTTAAGATTTGGGATATACAGGTTTACCTTGTTTTATTGTCCTTTGCTTTATTGTGCTTCACAGCTATTGTGTTTTCTACAAATTGAAAATTTGTATCAATCTTAAGTCTATTGGAGCCAGTTTTTCAACATTTACTCATCTTATGTCTCTGAGTCACATTTTGAAACTTCTCATGATATTTCAGACCTTTTCCTTATTAGCATGACTGTTACAGTGATCTGTGATCATTGATGTTACTGTTGGGGCATATTTTGGGGCACCACAAACCATGCCCATATAAGCCAGTGAACTTAATCCATAAATCATATGTGTGGTCTGACTGCTTCACTCACTGGCTGTTCTCTTACCTTTCTTGCTCTCCAATCAATCTTAAGTCTATTGGAGCCAGTTTTTCAACATTTACTCATCTTATGTCTCTGAGTCACATTTTGAAACTTCTCATGATATTTCAGACCTTTTCCTTATTAGCATGACTGTTACAGTGATCTGTGATCATTGATGTTACTGTTGGGGCATATTTTGGGGCACCACAAACCATGCCCATATAAGCCAGTGAACTTAATCCATAAATCATATGTGTGGTCTGACTGCTTCACTCACTGGCTGTTCTCTTACCTTTCTTGCTCTCCTTGGGCTTTCCTATTCCCTGAGACACAACAATATTTAAATCAGGCCAATTAATAATCCTACTGCTGCTGCTGCTAAGTTGCTTCAGTCGTGTCTGACTCTGTGTGACCCCACAGACAGCAGCCCACCAGGCTCCCCCATCCCTGGGATTCTCCAGGCAAGAACACTGAAGTGGGTTGCCATTTCCTTCTCCAATGCATGAAAGTGAAAAGTGAAAGTGAAGTCACTCAGTCATGTCCGACTCTTAGTGACCCCATGGACTGCAGCCCTCCTCCATCCATGGGATTTTCCAGGCAAAAGTACTGGAATGGGGTGCCATCGCCTTCTCCAATAATCCTACAGTGGTCTCTAAATATTCAAGTGAAAGGAATAATTGCAGGTCTCTTACTTTAAATCAAAAGCTGGACATGATTAAGCTTAGTGAGGAAGACATGTTGAAAGGCAAGATCGTCAAAACTAGGCTTCTTGCGCTGAATCATTAGGCAAGTTGTGAATGTAGAGGACAAAGTATTGAAGGAAATTAAAAGTGTTACTCTAAAAAAAAAAAAGTGCTACTCCAGTGGACACCTGAACAACACGAAAGCAAAACAGCATTATTAATAATATGGAGAAAGTTTCAGTGTTCTGGTCTGATAGAAGATCAAACCAGTAACAATATTCCCTTAAATAGTTAAATTGAGGAATCTCCACACTGTTGTCCATAGTGGCTGTACTAGTTTGCATTCCCACCAACAGTGTAAGAGGGTTCCCTTTTCTCCACACCCTTTCCAGCATTTATTGCTTGTAGACTTTTGGATCACAGCCATTCTGACTGGCGTGAAATGGAATCTNATCTCCACACTGTTGTCCATAGTGGCTGTACTAGTTTGCATTCCCACCAACAGTGTAAGAGGGTTCCCTTTTCTCCACACCCTTTCCAGCATTTATTGCTTGTAGACTTTTGGATCACAGCCATTCTGACTGGCGTGAAATGGAATCTCATTGTGGTTTTGATTTGCATTTCTCTGATAATGAGTGATGTTGAGCATCTTTTCATATGTTTGTTAGCCATCTGTATGTCTTCTTTGGAGAAATGTCTATTTAGTTCTTTGGCCCATTTTTTGATTGGGTAATTTATTTTTCTGGAATTGAGCTGCAGGAGTTACTTGTGTATTTTTGAGATTAGTTGTTTGTCAGTTACTTCATTTGCTATTATTTTCTCCCATTCTGAAGGCTGTCTTTTCACGTTGCTTATAGTTTCCTTTGTTGTGCAGAAGCTTTTAATTTTAATTAGGTCCCATTTGTTTATTTTTGCTTTTATTTCCAATATTCTGGGAGATGGGTCTTAGAGGATCCTGCTGTGATGTATGTTGGAGAGTGTTTTTCCTATGTTCTCCTCTAGGAGTTTTTATAGTTTCTGCCTTATGACCCAGCAATCCCACTGCTGGGCATACACATTGAGAAAACCAGAATTGAAAGAGACATATGTACCCCAATGTTCATCGCAGCACTGTTTATAATAGCCAGGACATGGAAGCAACCTAGATGTCCATCAGCAGATGAATGGATAAAAAGCTGTGGTACATATACACAATGGAGTATTACTCAGCCATTAAAAAGAATACATTTGAATCCGTTCTAATGAGGTGGATGACGCTGGAGCCTATGATACAGAGTGAAGTAAGCCAGAAAGAAAAACACCAATACAGTGTACTCATACATATATATGGAATTTAGAAAGATGGTAACAATAACCCTGTATGTGAGACAGCAAAAGAGACACGGATGTATAGAACAGTCTTTTGGACTCTGTGGGAGAGAGAGAGGGTGGGATTATCTGGGAGAATGGCATTGAAACATGTATAATATCATATATGAAATGAATCACCAGCCCAGGTTCAATGCATGATACTGAATGCTTGGGGCTAGTGTACTGGGACGACCCAGAGGGATGGTACAGGGAGGGAGGAGGGAGGGTTCAGGATGGGGAACACATATATACCTGTGGCGGATTCATGTTGATGTATGGCAAAACCAATACAATATTGTAAAGTAATTAACCTCCAATTAAAATAAATAAATTTATATAAAAAAATAAATTGAGGTGAGTTACAAGGCACTAACTCTTTTCAGTTCTACAAAGGAGGAGAGAAGTGAAGAAGTTGCAGGAAAAGATTCAAAGCCATAAGAGGCTGTTTCAGATTTAAGGAAAGAAGCCGTCTCTATAACATCAAAGTGCAAGGTGAAACAGCAAGTGCTGGTATAAAAGCTACAGGAGAGATTCCAGAGGATCTGGCTAAGATGATTAATTATGGTGGCTATATTAAACTACTAGCAACCCACTCCAGTATTTTAGCCTGAAAAATACTATGGACAGAGGAGCCCAGTGGGCAACGGACTGGGTCGCAAAGAGTCAGACACGACTGAGCACGCACATGCTAAACCACACATTTCCAATGCAGGTGAAGCAGACTTCTACTGGAAGCAAATGCTGTCTAGGATGTCCACAGCTAGAGAAGAGAGGTCAATGCCTGGCTTCAAAAGACAGGCTGCCTCTCTTATAAGGGGCTAACGCAGCTGGTGACTTGAAGTTTAAGCCAGCACTCGTTACCATTTTGAAAATCTTAGGGCCCTTAAGTGTTATGCCAAATCTATTCTGCTTGTGCTCTCTAAATGGAATGACAGAGCCTGGATGACAGCTCATCTGTTTACAACATGGTTTACTGAATATTTTAAGCCCGCAGTTGAGACTTACTGCTCAAAAGAGAAGAGTTCTTTCCAAATGTTACTCCACATTTGTAATGTGCCTGGTCACCCAAGAACTATGATGGAGATTTAGCAGTGTTTTTATGATTTGCCAACACAACATCCATTCTGCAGTCCATGACTCAGGGGGTAATGTTGACTTTCAAGTCTTATTATTTGCATCTAGAGCTGCCATAACTGCGGACTCCTCTGATGGATCTGGGCAAAGTTAATTAAAAATTTTCTGGAAAGGCTACTATTCTAGATGCCATTAAAAACATTTTTATTGATAATTCATGGGAAAAGATCAAAATGATAAAAAATTAACAGCGGTTTGGAAGCACTTGATTCCAGCCATCATAGGTAGCTTGAGAGATTCAACACTTCAGTGGATAAAGTAACTGCCAGTGTGGTGTGCCAGAGCAACAAACTGATGAGGGGTTGCTTCTCATGGGTGAGTAAAGAAAGTAGTTTCTTGAGATGGAAACTACTCCTAGTGAAGATTCTGTGAAGACTGTTGAAATGACTCTAAAGATTTAATTGATAAAGCAGCAGCAGGGTTTGAGAAGATTGACTCCAGTTTTGAAAGAAGCTCTGATGTGGATAAAATGCTATTGAACAGCAGTGCATACTACCGAGAATCATTTTGAAAGGAAGAATCACCTCAGTGTGGCAAACTTCATTGTTGTCTTATTTAAGAAATCCCTATAGCCACTCCAGCCTTCAGTAACCACTGCCCCGATCAGTTAACAGCCATTAAAATCAAGACAATGTAGCAGAACGAATACAGTGTTGTAAAGCAAAACAAACTAAAAAAATAAAAATTAATTTTAAAAAAAAATCAAGACAAGACCCCCCACTAGTAGAAGCATTACAACTTACTGAGGTTTAGTTGATAACATTTTTAGCAGTAAACTTTGTAATTAAGGTATTTGAATTTTTTTTTCTGACATAATTCTATTGTACACTTAATAGACCACAATATGGTATAAATATAACTTTTATAATTTCTGGGAAACCAGTGTGGCTTACCCTATTGCATTACTTGCTTTATTATGATGGTTTTGAACCAAACCTGCAGTATTTCCTAGGTGAGCCTGTGCTTACACTAAAATTTTTTTTGCTTATTTAAAATTCAAAATTAACTGAGTACCTTGCATTTTTATTTGCTGAATCTGATGACCCTAATAGCTAAAGTTCTTGATACAATGTTGGAAAATAGTCTATACTTAATAAAATGTTCCTGTTCCAAATATTCAAACAAAAGTCTGTTAAAATCTAGTGTCCAGTCCATTAGGTAACCAGCATTTGATAAAAAAGTAAAAACTCCTTTGCAGAAGGAATATCCTGTTAGTTTTTAGGTAGCACTTTTATTGTACAAAAAAATAAAGAAACACAATTTCAGGCACTCTTGCTAACACATCTAAACTGGGTAGTCAGAAATGGAATTAAAAATAAAGCACAAAAGTGCTAATTTTTCCACTAAAAGCTCTGATGAAAGTGTTATGAAAAGTTACAGGTTATTTATTGTTTCCTATCCCAGTCAAAAAATCTCCTTGAGAAATGCATTGCTGTTCTAAGTTTAAGATGAAATCAAGGTGCCTAGATATGAAATAACTTGTCACTATCCACAAGAGGTAGGAATTTGATTTCCAAACTGTTTGAATTCAACAGCTCAAGGTCTTTCTGCTGCTTTTACTGTTCCATAACAAAGGAATGTGAAAAGGTTAGTTTTTCAACATTTATTCACTCATCCTTCCACACACCCATCCTCTGATATCGCCTTTGCTAGAAGAATACTGTTTTGTTTTGTATTCAGTTATCCCTCAGGAAAGGCCCTTATCCTACACTCCAGGCTATGTATTCAGGTACTTTAAACAAATTGGAGTAATTTTTCATTTTCTGTATTGGTTGAGGGAAATGTTCTGCACATTACTGTGTGTTAAAATCTCCTGGAGAGCTTGTTAAAGTGCAAATTTTTGCTTCCTAAAACTTCCAGATGTTCAAGCTGTTTTAGAAAAGGCAGAGGAACCAGAGATCAAATTGCCAACATCTGCTGGATATGGAAAAAGCAAGAGTTCCAGAAAAATATCTATTTCTGCTTTATTGACTATGCCAAAGCCTTTGACTGTGTGGATCACAATAAACTGTGTAAAATTCTGAAAGATGAGGGAATAATACCAGACCACATGACCTGCCTCTTGAGAAACCTGTATGCAGGTCAGGAAGCAACAGTTCGAACTGGACATGGAACAACAGACTGGTTCCAAATAGGAAAAGGAGTACGTCAAGGCTGTATATTGTCACCCTGCTTATTTAACTTATATACAGAATGTATCATGAGAAATGCTGGGCTCGAAGAAGCACAAGCCAGAATCAAGATTGCTGGGAGAAATATCAGTAATCTCACATATGCAGATGACACTACCCTTATGGCAGAAAGTGAAGAGGAATTAAAAAACTTCTTGAGGAAAGTGAAAGTGGAGAGTGAAAAAGCTGGCTTAAAGCTCAGCATTCAGAAAATGAAGATCATGGCATCTGGTCCCATTATTTCATGGCAATTAGATGGGAATACAGTGGAAACAGTGGCTGACTTTATTTTTTTGGGCTCCAAAATCATTGCAGATGGTGATTGCAGCCATGAAATTAAAAGATGCTTACTCCTTGGAAGGAAAGTTATGACCAACCTAGACAGCATATTCAAAAGCAGAGACATTACTTTGCCAACAAAGGTCCATCTAGTCAAGGCTATGGTTTTTCCAGTGGTCATGTATGGATGTGAGAATTGGACTGTGAAGAAAGCTGAGCACCAAAGAATTGATGTTTTTGAGCTGTGGTGTCAGAGAAGGCTCTTGAGAGTCCCTTGAACTGCAAGGAGATCTAACCAGTCCATCTTAAAGGAGATCAGTCCTGGGTGTTCTTTGGAAGACTGATGTTGAAGCTGAAACTCCAATACTTTGGCCACTTCATGCAAAGAGTTGACTCATTGGAAAAAACAGGAGGAGAAAGGGACGACAGAGGATGAGATGGCTGGATAGCATCACTGATTCGATGGACAAGCAAGGAGATCTAACCAGTCCATCTTAAAGGAGATCAGTCCTGGGTGTTCTTTGGAAGGACTGATGTTGAAGCTGAAACTCCAATACTTTGGCCACTTCATGCAAAGAGTTGACTCATTGGAAAAAACAGGAGGAGAAAGGGACGACAGAGGATGAGATGGCTGGATAGCATCACTGATTCGATGGACATGAGTTTGAGTAAACACCAGGAGTTGGTGATGGACAGGGAGGCCTGGTGTGCTGCGGTTCATGGGGTCGCAAAGTGTCAGACAGGACTGAGCGAATGAACTGAACTGAACTGAGCCCCATAGTTTTTGATTTAATAGGGCTTCTGTGAGATTGGAAAAATTAATTTCTAACAAGTTCCTGTTATTGCTGATGGCGACACTTTCAGAATCTCTTTTTAGAGATACTCTGCAGTTGTTTGGCCAATGAGCTGAATGAAAGGCTTCTGGAAAATGTTTAGTGTTTTCACATTCTTAAAATACAACACATTTCCTTACTATTTGAAATAATTTGTATTAAGCTTTTCTGTTACTTGCAGCTAAAGACATCTGAAGTGATACAAAAGAATGAGAAGTTATTATCCCAGTATTATTTGTACATTTAAGCTACTCTGTTGTACAGCTATAGGTTAGGAAATTAATGGATCCTGCTGTATTAGCATATGTGTTCACAAAATACTTAATTTCTAATATGCTTTATTAGAGGTAGTCATTACATTAAGAGATTATCATAAAAGTGCCTATTAAAGATATTAGTAGAAATAGTCAAAATAAATAGAATTCATGATTTTATTACACCCAAAATTCTACTAGTAGGTTATGCAGTACATGAAGACATGCTTTGACAGTTGTATCTCTAGACTTCTACTTTGTTTTGTGTGTGCTATAGAAGGATTTTCACACTAGATGTCACATATATTTTATTTAGTAGCTAAGCACTGCCATCCAAGGGTCTCCAGAGGTTTTTTGCAGGCATTAAATATAGTTATTCTGAAATTATTTTAATGAAAATATCCACTGTTATACAATGTTTTACATAACTAATTCCTGCTGCTGCTGCTAAGTCGCGTCAGTCGTTTCCGACTCTGTGCAACCCCTTAACGGCAGCCCTCCAGGCTCTGCTGTCCCTGGGATTCTCCAGGCAAGAACCCTGGAGTGGCTTGCTGTTTCCTTCTCCAGTGCATGAAAGTGAAAAGTGAAAGTGAAGTCGCTCAGTCGTCTCTGACTGTTTGCAACCCCATGGACTGCAGCCCACCAGGCTCCTCCGTCCATGGGATTTTTCCAGACAAGAGTACTGGAGTGAAACTCATTCCTAAAATACATTAGATATGGTGATGGCATTTGGAACAATCAAGAGCTCTTTTCATTCTTATATGAATAGCAATTGTTGTTCATTTGCCCAATCGTGTCTGACTCTGTGACCCCACGTACTGCAGCATGCCAGGCCTCCCTGTCCCTCACTGTGTCCTGGAGCTTGCCCAAGTTCATGTTCATTGCATCGGTGATGCTTTCCAGCCATCTCATCCTCCATTGCCCTCTTTTCCTGCCTTCAGTCTTTCCTAGCATCAGGGACTTTTCCAATGAGTCATCTGTTCACATCAGATGACCAAAATACTGGAGCTTCAACTTCAGCATCAGTCCTTCCAGTGAAGATTTGGGTTGATCTCCCTTAAGTTTGACAGGTTTGAGCTCCTGCTGCTCAGTGGACTCTCAGGAGTCTTCTCCAGCACCACAATTCAAAGGCATCAATTCTTCAGCATTCTGCCTTCTTTATGGTACAGCTCTCACTACCATATGTGACCACTGGTAAGACCATAGCTTTGACTATATGGACCTTTGTCAGCAGAGTAATGTCTCTGCTTTTCAATACACTGTCTAGATTTATCATTGCTATCCTGCCAAGAAGCAATCATCCTCTGATTTTATGGTCGCAGTCACAGTCTGCAGTGATTTTGGAGCCCAAGAAGAGAAAATCTGTCACTACTTCCCCCTTTTCCTCTTCTATTTGCCATGAATTAATGGGGCAAGATGCTATGATCTTAGTATTTTTTTTTTCTAAGTCTTAAGCTGATTCTTTCACTCTCCTCCTCCACCCTCATCAAGAGGCTCTTTAGTTCATCTTACTTTCTGCCATTAGAATGGTATCACCTGCATATCTGAGGCTGTTGATGTTTCTCCCACCTGTCTTAATTCTAGCTTGTAACTCATCCAGCCTAGCATTTCTCATGATGTGCTCAGCATAGGGGTTAAACAAACAGGGTGACAGCAGATAGCCCTGCTGTACTCCTTTCTCAATCTTGAACTAATCAGTTGATCCATAAGGGTTCAAACTGTTGCTTCTAGACCCATATACAGGTTTCTCAGGAGACAGGTAAGATGGTCTGGTATTCCCATCTCTCTAAAAGTTTTCCACAGTTTGTCATGATCCACACAGTCAACGGCTTTAGCATAGTTGATGAAATAGAGATAGATAGTTTTCTGGAATTTGCTTCCTTTCTCTACTCCAATAATTTAGTATTGTTAAGAAAATAATTTGATTATTATATCTAGAGAAGTCTTTGGCTAACGTTAACCACAATGATCTGAGAAAGATAGATCATCCGAGTCTATTCTGTTCCTGAAACTGTTGAATTTTGTATTTTTTTTCAAATAGGAAAACAGTTTATTCTCAGTCCATCCCAAAACCTTACCAATTCCCCCAATATTACTAAGATATATTTAAACACATATATAACATCTGCCAAGGATTTATGCAGAATATAAAGTATGAAAAATACTAATTACCCAATTACGTGTCATTTAACAAATTCTTAAGTGGGCCTATTTTGTGTGCAGTATGAGACAATACTGTGTTGGATATGAATTGTTTTTCTTCTACATGGAAATAAAATGTGATATAAAAAATACATTTGTTAAAACAACATGATCAATACAGATAAATCTTAGCAAATAAGCAATAATGCAGTTAAAATTAACTACTTCCTGGCTGAAGAATTTCTTGAGTGGCATTTGATGGCAGAAAAAATGCATCCTCATCCTTAATATGTGGGAAAGATAGTTGTTGTTGCTGCTTAGTCAGTCGCTATGTCACGTCCAACTCTTTTGCAGCCCTGTAAACTACAGCCCACCAGGCTCATCAGTCCAGGGATTGTCCAGGCAAGAATACTGGAATGTGTTACCATTTCCTTCTCCCAGGGATCTTCCTGGACCAGAGATTGAACCCATGTCTCCTGCATTGGCAAGAGGATTCTTTACCATTGAGCCATCTGGGAAGCCCTGGAAAGATGATAGCACATCCTAATATTGAGTGTTTTTAGACAACATAAGCACAAGATGTAATCCTATCCGAAAATAGTTGAGATACAATTATTGGGTACTAAACATTCTCTCCCCGGGCTCCCATGTAACTTGAGTGTTTTCCTGGTGTATGCATGCGCATTCTTTGTAATGTCTTTTCAATTATGAAAGTAATTTTTCAGGATTACTCAGAATGAGCATCTGCATGATGGAATTTCAGATAGCTTCAGATGCTTGTATAAGCTTCAGCCTGTTGGAACATGCCTTGTATAAATCCCTCCTCTGTCTTAAAAGTGAAGTGACTGAATCTTGACATAAAAATTTTGATTAATAGAGCTAGCTGTTGGTACATTGATTTTGATATAATTTCATACATTTTAGAGGAGAAGAAGCCAACTCCTTTTTTTATATTCTAAAGACAAATACCTTTGATCAAAGTTAACTTGTAAATTTGGAAGTAAGTATCCTGTTAGTCCCTGAATTGATGTTAACTCAAATGGAAGAATAGGCAGTTTGTGGTAATGAATTATACCTCACAAACAGTTTGACTTAGTTTAGATTTGTAGAAGACGGCCTCTCAAAATGCCATGGAGTACATGTAGCAAACTGTTCTTTGCTTCAAGACAGCTCTCCTGAGTCTACCTCTAGTTTATTTCCAGGAGGAGGGATGGGTTTTGCTGAGTCTCCAAGGCTGCTTCAGTTGAACTTCCTTTTGACTATCTACAGAATTTTCCACAGAAAGCTATGAAATTATTTGGCAGTGCTAAGAACTGACTGACTTCACTCCCATGAACTTAGGTTCTTTAAGGTTGTTCTTAAGATTAAAAGTAGGTTTGTCCTGAGTTTAGGAGACTACCAAGTATTGAGTAATACAATATATTACCAAATTAACTAAGTGCAGTAATTCTGTAAAGTAGACATTTTATCTTTTGGTTTCCCCAAATGAACTTTTAGGCCAACCCAATACATTTTATTCATGGTAAAACAGGGAGTCAAATTTTTAAGCAAAGTCACATGACCAATAAGCCTATGAACCAGATTGATTCCTTGCTTGACTCCAAAATGTATTAAAACCTTTAAGTGGATTCTGTGTTGCTTTTCAAAGCCTGCATTCAAAGCCTGAAATCCCTAGGATCTTCCTGAAAGAAAATCCAGTGTGATTCCTCTGGCCGACCATACGTCTTAAAGAAGGAACAGTTACAGCTTTAGAGGATACCTCCTGTTATAGAGGATGCACCCTAATTCACCTTCATGACATAAATGGAGCCATAATAAATAAATGTGGAAGGAAATATAAAGCCAAAAATAAATATGGAAGGAAATTAAAACCTTTAAATGGCAATGATGGTGGCAAGGGAGAAAACCAATACTGGGGAGAGTTTATATAATATATACATAGAATCATAAGAATAGAAACTTATAAAGTGATAGGATAACCTTGCATTTAAATTTCTCAGCTCTTAGCGTCACCTTTGCTGTGTTGCCTCCCCAGTCTTCTAAGATTCTAGCAACATAAGATATACCATGGTGAATGGACTATGCATGTTCTGCTGTTCTATTAAAACCGTGGATTTAAATGTGATTTTTAATCTCAGGTGGAAGAAATAGAATGAAACCCCTCTCATTTTTTCTATGAAGACTAAAGCTTAGAATGGTGGCATGACCTAATTCAGACCATGTTTATAAGTCACTGTAGAGCAGCATGAGACTCCCAGCCTCCTAACACTCAATCTTTCCTTCCCAAAGAAACATTTTTTGTTTTTATTTTTGTTTTAATTTTTTAAAATTTCACTGAAGATTTAACATGCCAGAGTTCTACTAAGGAGATAAAGAAACCTTTTATTTTAGAGTTCATAAGTTTTCATATCGAACTGCATTTCCACAACAGAGATTGACTCTTAATCTAATAAGATCCCTTTCTCACTGCTGTGTGAAATATTACATATATGACTACCTTACTTGGGAACTATTTCAAGTGGTTTTTGTGGGAGAGGGAGAGGGTGGGATGAGTTGGCAGAGTGGCAATGTAACATGTATGATATCATAAGTGAAACGAATCGCCAGTCTAGGTTTGATGCAGGATGCAGGATGCTTGGGACTGATGCATGGGGATAATCCAGAGAGAAGGTGTGGGGCGGGAGGGGGGAGGTGGGGGTCGGGATTGGGAGTTCATGTACACTTGTGGCTGATTCATGTCAATGTATAGCAAAACGAATACAGTATTGTAAAGCAAAACAAACTAAAAAATAAAAATNAATCGCCAGTCTAGGTTTGATGCAGGATGCAGGATGCTTGGGACTGATGCATGGGGATAATCCAGAGAGAAGGTGTGGGGCGGGAGGAGGGAGGTGGGTGTCGGGATTGGGAGTTCATGTACACTCGTGGCTGATTCATGTCAATGTATAGCAAAATGAATACAGCATTGTAAAGCAAAACAAACTAAAAAGTAAAAGTCAATTAAAAAAAATAATGACAGAGTCTAGCAGTTCAGTAAATAAATCCTTTCAAGGAAAAAGATTTATCAAAGGAGATAACATGAAATTAAAAAAAAAGTGATCTGGAGACCTCTTTTTCATTGTGATTTTTAGGTCTAAATAAGACTAAATTGGAGGGCTTAATTCATGTCCCAGAAATAATCAATGGCCCAATTATTTAGGCATAGAGTTTCTAAAGTGTGTGCTATGGAAGCTAAGACATCAAATCAAGGCATATTTATATTCATTAATTCCTGTTTAAATAGAAAAAAAGTACAAAATCAGTCACATTTTATTTTCTTGTCAGCAGCTCCAACAAAAGTGTCTGCTCTTAAGGTCAATAATGAGGTTGCAATTAATGTGTTAAGAGGTTTTTGATTAAATCATGATTTTCATGTCCGTGATACTTTGATACCCATTAGCAATTATAAATTAGTTATTTAAAACATGGCAAACATAAAATTTATAGCATTATTTACTCAGTTATTAATTAAAAAATAAACCATAACCTTCCAGTATATAAAATATTTGGTTTAGTCATCTGTTGGAAAGAGTTTATTAAGTTGAGAAATTTGACATCATAAAATCCTTGAAAAAATTTAGGGAATGTAGTATTTTGAAAGAAAGCATTACAGGGTTTGCATATTTTTTCTTCTCTAAACCTCTAATTTGAAATAATTATAGATTCCCAGGAGGTTGCAAAAGTCATGCAGAGAGGTCATGTGTATCCTTCACCTAGTTTTCCCCAAACGTTACATCTTAGGTAGTCAAAGTGAAAAGTGCAAGTCGCTTAGTCGTGTAGCCCGCCAGGCTTTTCTATCCATGGAATTCACCAGGACAGAATACTGCAGTGGGTCACCATTCCCTTTTCCAGGGGATCTTCCCAGCCCAGGGATCGAACTAAGTCTCCGGCATTGCAGGGGGATTCTTTACCCGCTGAGCCACCAGGGAAGCCTAGATAGCCAAAGTACAACATTAAAAGTTGAAAACTGCAATTGGTGTAGAGTGTGTGTAGGGCTTCCCTGGTGGCTCAGCTGGTAAAGAATCTGCTTGCATTACAGGAGATCCTGGTTCAATTCCTGGTTTGGGAAGATCCGCTGGAGAAGGGATAGGCTACCCACTCCAGTCCTCTTGGGCTTCCCTGGTGGCTCAGCTGGTAAAGAATCCGCTTGCAATGCGGGAGACCTGGATTAGATCCCTGGGTTGGAAAGATCCCCTAGAGAAGGGAACAGCTACCCACTCCAGTATTCCGGCCTGAGGAATTCCATGGACTATATAATCCATGGGATCACAAAGAGCTGAACATGACTGAGTGACTTTCACTTTCATGGTTGGTTCTATATCATTTTAATACATGCATAGATTCATGCAACCAATTCAGTAAGCAAGGTACTCTTCCATTACCACAAAGTATTTCCTTGTGCTCCCTCTTTATAGGCATACACACACCTACCACCATCAATAACCTCTACCACTAATCTGTTCTCTATTTCTATAGTTTTGCCATTCAAGAGTGTTATATAATATGGGGTGTGAGGTGGGAGGGGGGTTCAGGATTGGGAACTCATGTTTCACCCGTGGCAGTTTCATGTCAACGTATGGCAAAACCAATACAGTATTGTAAAGCAAAATAAAGTAAAAATAAAAATTAAAAAAAAGAAAAAAATATAGTAAATAATACAGTATTTAGAAAAAAAAGAGTGTTATATAGGCATACACACACCTACCACCATCAATAACCTCTACCACTAATCTGTTCTCTATTTCTATAGTTTTGCCATTCAAGAGTGTTATATAATATGGGGTGTGAGGTGGGAGGGGGTTCAGGATTGGGAACTCATGTTACACCCGTGGCAGTTTCATGTCAATGTATGGCAAAACCAATACAGTATTGTAAAGCAAAATAAAGTAAAAATAAAAATTAAAAAAAATAAAAAAAATAAAGTAAATAATACAGTATTTAGAAAAAAAAGAGTGTTATACAAATGGAATCACATAGCATGTGACTTTCTAAAATGGTCTTTTCTTCACTCAGCATGATGTCCTTGGAAGCTATCTTGACTTTCATGTATAGCAACACATTCCTTTTTATTACTGTGTAATATTCCATAGTATAACTATAAGCCAGTGCATTAAGCCATTACTTATTATAGGACAGTTTGGTTATTTCTAGTTTTGCCTTTTCCATTTATAAAACTGCTATGTACAATTATGTACTGGTTTTTATTTATATTCATTTCTCCAGAATAAATGCTCACAAGTAGGACTGCTAGGATATACAAGCATATATTTTATTTTAAAAGAAACTGCCAAACTATTTTCCAGAGTGACAGTACTATTTTACATTCCCACTACCAGTGTAGGAGAGATCAGTTTCTATACACCCTTGCCAGCATTTGACATTGCCATTATTTTTTATTTTAGCTATTTTAACAGGTGTGCAGTGGTATCTCATTGTGACCTTAATTTACATTTCTCTTTAGTTAGTGAAGCTGAACATCTTTTAATGAACAGATTTGCCATTTCTGTATCTTCTTCAGTGAAAAGTTTCCTATCTTTTGTTCATGTTCTTATTGGATTGTTTGTGTTTTTACTGTTGAATTTTTGAGAGTTCTTTGGATATTCTGGTTATGAGTCCCTTCTCAGATAGTAAATTGTAAGTATTTTCTCTCAGCTTGCAGCTTGTGTTTTCATCCTCTTTATAGAGTCTTTGGCAAAAGTGAAGGTTTTTCATTTTAATGAAGTCCAATTTATCAATTTTTTTCTTTCATGAACTGTGTTTTATGCTTTATCGTCATGTCTAAGAACTCTTCTTCAAGCCTTAGTTTCTTTGAGCGCAGAAGAATTGATGCTTTTGAACTGTGGTGTTGGAGAAGACTCTTGAGAGTCCCTTGGACTGCAAGGAGATCCAACCAGTCCATTCTGAAGGAGATCAGCCCTGGGATTTCTTTGGAAGGAATGATGCTAAAACTGAAACTCCAGTACTTTGGCCACCTCATGTGAAGAGTTGACTCATTGGAAAAGACCCTGATGCTGGGAGGGATTGGGGGCAGGAGGAGAAGGGGACGACAGAGGATGAGATGGCTGGATGGCATCACGGACTCGATGGACATGAGTCTGAGTCAACTCCGGGAGTTGGTGATGGACAGGGAGGCCTGGCGTGCTGCGATTCATGGGGTCGCAAAGAGTCAGACACGACAGAGCGACTGAACTGAACTGTATAGAGCTTCTCCATCTTCGGCTACAAAGAATATAATCAGTCTTATTTTAGTATTGATTATCTGATTTTGGTGTTGGTCACCTGGTGATAGCTATGTGGAGTCATCTCTTGTGTCGTTGGAAGAGGGTGTTTGCTATGACTAGTGCATTCTCTTGGCAAAACTCTGCTAGCCTTTGCCCAGCTGCATTTTGTACTCCAAGGCCAAACTTGCTTGTTACTCCAGGTATCTCTTGACTTCCTACTTTTGCATTCCAGTCCCCTATGATGAAAAGGACAATTTCCCCCCCTTTGGTGTTTTAGAAGGTGTTGTAGGTCTTCACAGAAATGTTCAGCTTCAGTTTCTTTGGCGTTAGTGGTTGGGGCTTCGAGTTGGATTACTGTGATGTTGAATGGTTTGCCTTGGAAATGAACTGAGATTGTTCTGTCATTTTTGAGATTGCATCCATGTACTGTATTTTGGACCCTTTTATTGACTATGAGGGCTACTCCAATTCTTCTATAGGATTCTTGCCTCCAGTAGTAGATATAATGGTCATCTGAATTGAATTTGCCCATTCCCATCCATTTGAGTTCACTGTTTCCTAAAGGTTGATGTTTGTTTCTCCCATCTTCCATTTACCTCAATTCATGGACCTATATTCCAAGTTCCTGTGTAATATTATTCTAAACTATTCTATTTAGAATTTAAATATTCTAAATATTATTCTAATATTATTCTAGACTTTCACCACCAGTCACATCCACAACTCTTGTTTCCACTTTGGCTCACTCTCTTTATTTCTTCTGGAGCTATTTCTCTTCTTTTCTTCAGTAGCATGTTGAACACCTACCAATCTGGGGAGTTCATGTTTCAGTGTCATAATTTTTTGCCTTTTCACACTTTCCATGGGGTTCTCAAGGCAAGAATGCTGAAGTGGTTTGCCATTCCCTTCTCCAGTGGACCACATTTTGTCAGAACTCTCCGTCATGATCTGTCCATCTTGGGTGGCCCTATATCACGTGGCTCATAGTTTCATTAAGTTATACAAAGCTGTGATCCGTGTCATCATGGGTTAGTTTGCTGTGGTTGTGGCTTTCATTCTGTCTGCCCTCTGATGGATGAGGGTAAGAGGCTTGTGCAGGCTTTCCAATGGGAGGGATTGGTTGTGGGGGAAACTGGGTCTTGCTCTGGTGGGCAAGTTCATGCTCAGTAAATCTTTAATCCAGTTTTCTGCCGGTGGGTGGGGCTATGTTGCTTCCCTATACTTTGGCCTGAGGCCACCTCCTGCAAAAGACTTGTGTCAGCACGCTGCACCTCCCAGGACTCCTGTTGCCTGTGCCCCGGCCCTTCAGCTGGCCCCTGTTGGCCCACACCTCCACCTGAGACTCCCCAAAGCTCACAGGTAAGCCTGGCTCAGTCTCTTACGGGGTCACCCCTCCTCTGTCCTGGGTTCTGGTGCACACAAGGTTTTGTCTGTGCCCTCCAAGTCTCTGTTTCCCAGGCCTGTGGAAGTTCTGTAATCAAATCCCACTGACCTTCAAAGTCAGATTCCCTGGGTTTCTCAGTCCCTTGCTAAATCCCCAGGTTGGGAAGTCCTTTGAGGGGCCTAGAACTTTCACAAGAGTGTAGAACTCCTTTTGTATAATTGGTCTTCAGTTTGTGGGTCACCAACCTGGCAGCCCTATAGTGGGGCTAATGGTGATCTTCTTCAAGAGGACGTATGCCTCCTGCTGCCTCTCCCAGAGTCCCTGTTGCCGTGGCAGCCCACTGCTGACCTCTGCCTCCACAGGAGACCCTCAAAAACTTACAGGCAGGCCTGGCTCCGTTTTTTTGGGTGGGAGTTTCTCCTTTCCCTGGGTCCTTGTGTGCACAAGATTTTGTTTGTGCCCTACAAGCACCTCTGGTGGGTATTTTCTTGTTTAATTGCTTGGTTGTGTACAACTGTTTGAGACCCCATGAACTGCAGCATGCCAGGCTTCACTGTCTTTCACTACTTCTTAGAGTTTTCTCAAACTCTCCTTTGAATCAGTGATGCCCTTTAACCATCTCATCCTCTGATGGGTATGAAGTTTGATTTTAAATGTGATTGTGCCCCTCCTACCATCTTGTTGTGGCTTCTCCTTTGCTCTTGGATGTGCAGTAT
Organism: Aepyceros melampus; assembly: GCA_006408695.1. Lineage (NCBI taxonomy): Eukaryota > Metazoa > Chordata > Mammalia > Artiodactyla > Bovidae > Aepyceros > Aepyceros melampus. The sequence continues at coordinate 135,613 of SJXQ01009876.1, read as the reverse complement.
CTTTCTTTGGTGGATTCCAGCATTCTCCTGTTGATAGTTGTTCAGCAGCTAGTTGTGATTTTGGTGTTCTTGCAGGAGAAGATGAGCACACGTCCTTCTGCTCTGCCATCTTGTTCTTACCGCTCTGCTGTGGTCTTTTGTGACTGGCTTCTTTCACTTAGCCTTATGTTTTCAAGGTTCCATGTTGTAGCATCCATCAGCACTGAATTCCTTTTCATTGCCAAGTATATTCCTTTGGATGGATACACCACGTTGCATTTAGCCACTCATTAGTTGATGGGCATTTGGGTTGTTTCCTCTTTGAATGTTTTTGTGGACATATTGGGTTGTTTCCTCTTTGAATGTTTTTGTGGACATATGAGTCATGACCATTTTTAAGGGGAAATTCAAAATTTTCCTTTGATAAATGTGAAGAAGCACTGTCCAGATGCCTTTTGAAAAAAAAAATTTGCCACTCAGTTTGTGGAAAGTGTGATTACCAGACAACCTGATAATCTGTCAGCCCCTTAAAGTCTGCCTCATTAGCAAAGAAACTCCTCACTTAAGTCCATGCCCTTCCCAGGGCAGCCCACATAGAGCAACCAACCAGAGAAGGCATATAAAGACCAGGCATTTCAGTTCAACGTGTGACATCTTGACAGGCCACATTTGCCCAAGAGTTTCTAGTCTGGTTGGCCAAGGTCTGCTGGCAGTCCATTGTAGTTTGACTTCTTCCCATGCCCAGACCTACATCCTCTCCTTTCCTTCATAGCTGTTGGTTCCTAATAAATATCTTGTGCTCCAGCTCCATCTCATTGTCATTTTCTTGGCAGTCCAACCTGGCAGATTCTGGATGGGGATGTTGTTGAGAAATAATGACAGTGATCACTTGATGACGAAGATCATGAGTCCTTCCTATCTCCGGTCCATTGATTCCAGGATCACTTTCAAATCATAAAACTGAGATGCTCTGAATGGTGCCATTTTATAATCCTTGGTTAAAAGTAGATGAGAGGTGTCAGATAAAGAGATCCTTACATATCTAATGGCAATGTAAATAAAAATGAAAATAAAAAATGCAAAGCAAAAATAGACCCTGGAAAATTCAAAGGATAAATCTGAGAATGGACTGTCTTAGTTAAACATTTGTGGATCCTATGGAACAGTCCTTCACAAATTCAATACTGCTTGACTCCTCAAACTTCCTAACCTTAGTTCTATTGATCCAGATGATGCTAATTAGATATTTACCAGGAGAGAAAAATGTAAAGATTATCTGGACTTGTCTTAGAGTCTTTGTACTGCTTCACATAGGGTTTCCAATTCAGTTTGTTAAGAAACAAAATGAAGATTTTAGACAACTAACTGTTTATCTGATATTGAATATATCTCATGGATGAGTCTGGAATCTGAAATCCACTCCAGTGTGAGATTGTGGTTTGTAGCTTCATATATGGCATGTTTATATTGTAAATGCACTTTTGCATTGAAGAATTTAGGGAAATGTTCGAATGCTAAATTAGTAGTGACTAGCACAATTTCATTCCCTTACTGAGGTATCAACTCTTCAAAAAAAAATTTAAATATATAACAAAAATAAAATTGTACTTGTGAATTTACATGTTAATGAAACAGTTTGGGTTCAAATGAATTTATCAGAATGTCTTCCATATCAGGAAAAAAGTGACTTGGGTTATATTATGGTTGATGTAAACTAAACAAAATGAAGACATTTGAATTTAATAGATTCTCCAAGGTAAGCCCTACACCATGCCTCTATTGACAGAGTTTTGTTTAGGATAACAGTTTCAAGTTTAAATAAAAATATATCTATTCTATAGATGCTTGAGATATTTTAACACTTGAAAATGTTTTTCAGTCATGGATATTTTGAAACTGCGTTACGTATGATCTGCTGTATGAGACAGGTCCTTTAACCAGAGCAGAGGAGGGGTTAGAAACTGGATTAGGGATATTCTATAGAAGGCAATGGCACCCCACTTCAGTACTCTTGCCTGGAAAATCTCATGGACAGAGGAGCCTGGAAGGCTGCAGTCCATGGGGTCGCTGGGGGTCGGACATGACTGAGCAACTTCACTTTCATTTTCATGCATTGGAGAAGGAAATGGCAACCCACTCCAGTGTTCTTGTTTGGAGAATCCCAGGGACGGGGGAGCCTAGTGGGCCGACGTTTCTGGGGTCGCACAGAGTTGGACACGACTGAAGCGACTTAGCAGCAGCAGCAGCAGCAGCAGCATGCATAAAAAGGGATTTCTTCCTGCCTTTGTGAACATGCTTTTATCTATGAAACAAACTCCATATCCTTGATTTAGTTGGAACATCTATTCTCCTCTGAAGTTCTTATGTAAGGTGGACAAAGGAGAAACACTGATAAGCATTCAGTTCAGTTGCTCAGTCATGTCTGACTTTTTGTGACCCCATGGACTGCAGCACATCAGGTTTCCCTGTCCATCACCAGCTCCCAGAGCTTGCTCAAACTCATGTCCATTGAGTTGGTGATGCCATCTAACCATCTCATCCTCTGTTGTGCCCTTCTCCTCCTGCCTTCAACTTTCCCAGCATCACAGTATTTTCAAATGAGTCAGTTCTTCACATCAGGTGGCCAAAGTATTGGAGTTTCAGCTTCAGCATCAGTCCTTCCAATGAATATTCAGGACTGATTTCCTTCAGGATTGACTGGTTTGATCTCCTTGCAGTCCAAGGGACTCTTAAGAATCTTCTCTAGTACCACAGCTCAAAAGCATCAATTCTTCGATGCTCAACTTTCTTTATGGTCCAACTCTCACATCTGTTCCTAACAAAGTAATGTCTCTGCTTTTTAATATGCTGTCTAGGTTGGTCTTTCTTCCAAGGAGAAAGCATCTTTTGATTTCATGGCTGCAGTCACCATCTGCAGTGATTTTGGATCCCAGGAAAATAAAGTCTGTCACTGTTTCCATCGTTTTCCCATCTTTTTGCCATGAAGTGATGGGACCAGATGCCATGATCTTCATTTTCTGAATGTTGAGTTTCAAGTCAGCTTTTTTATTCTCCTTTCATTTTCATCAAGAGGCTCTTCAGTTCTTCTTCGCTTTCTGCCTTAAGGATGGAGTCATCTGTGTATCTGAGGTTATTGATATTTCTCCCGGCAATCTTGATTCCAAGCTTGTGCTTTATCCAGCCTGGCATTTTGCATGATGTACTCTGCATATAAGGTAAATAAACATAAGTTCAGTTCAGTTCAGTTACTCAGTCATGTCTGACTCTTTGAGACCTCATGAACTGTAGTACGCCAGGCCTCTCTGTCCATCACCAACTCCCGGAGTCCATCCAAACCCATGTCCATTGAGTTGGTGATGCCATCCAACCATCTCATCACCAGTAGCATATTGGGCAAGTTAAATGCTTATCTAAATAATTCAAATAAGGAATTAGCTATCTGAATTTCCTAGACAAGGTAGATATCCCAGGAAATGAAGTAAGAGGTTGCCAGTAGCCCTTAAAATGGACAATGGGCTGTTAGTATATCTGAGATACCACAGATTTTATCATCTTTACAAGCATTTTGCCATCAATCCCGTGTTGTTAATATGAGTCTTATTTTTAACTGCTGTGCTCTTTTCTGTGGGAAATTGTATATCTATTCAACTCAAGCAAAGTCAGACTGCTTTAGGAAATGTGAAATTCAATTGACTAGTATATTTCAGACTAAATATAGTCAAAACTGGCTCTTTATTCCTGCACTTGTTTAGTTTACAATTCACATTTGGGTTTTATCTCCTCAGCAACCACATTTTGTTAGAGGTCTCTGGAGCCTGAGTCTATTTTGTTTATTGGATTTCTTCCAGTGCTTTGTTTTGAGACACTTAGATAACTTTTGTCAAAGCAGCTGGGAACTAACTTACTGTTGTCCATTCAAAGTGTGTCTTTGACCTTAGAGGACCTTCTAAGATGCTGTCCACTCACACGTGTATATATGACAGCTCTCAGCGCCATCCTGGATGGAATCCCTTTTGCTTAGCTTTTCTGTCCTTTTACCAAATAGTTCTATGTTGTAACGTTTTTAAGAATGAGATCATGTTCACATGAGCTCTTTAAAGATGCTCCTAGCTCTTCATAACTTCTGTTGACAAGTTATTAGCCTCTCCTTTCATCCTAATGAAGAGTCTTGCTGCTGCCATCTCAGTCCACAAGACGGTGTCTTTGGAACCAGCATCATTAGGAAGGGCTTCCATATAATAATACTGGCACAGTTGCTCTATTAGAGATTATAAAATTTTAGAGTGCCATCTTTGCAAGAAAAAAAAGGGAGGGCTTCAATTAACTACTTGTACTGAAGGTTGCCTATACATTTTTGTAGGGGGTTGGTAGTGGAAAAAATTGCTAGTTTGAACTCTGTATTTTCTATGCTGTGTGTGTGTATTTAACTCTGGGAAAGTCTGATCACGTATCCTTATTTAATCAAATTTGAGCTGAACAGTTGCATTTTCTTATGGTCTAGCTCTGTCTCTTTCATGTATCTTTTATTTAACAACATACCTACTGTTCTAAAAGCCACAAAGTTGCTTCTGAATATTCCTAACTGACTCCTCTCCTCCCAAAGCTGTTACTGGGCTCCCATTTCCCATCCAGTCAACCCTCCATTTCAGCAGCAGCAAGACACAGTCTCTCTTCTAACTCCAAATCCCTTCTGAAGAGGCATATTCAATTGGGCACCCTTCATAATAACAACCTTGTTTGTCCTTCAGAGGTAAGTGTATGTTTAAATCAACATTTTCTTCTAACAACCAGGTGCCTCTGCCTCTTTAAAGAGCTTGGATTGTGTATTTAAAGGGTTAATGTAACTTTCTAGAGTTGTGGGTTTTGTCTTGTTTTTTAGTTGACCTTTCCTTCATCCAATGCAAAGTTGAGATTTGGAGTTATTTGCCGTAATTCTCACTGTCTGGCTGCCCCATTTTACTCATTTGTATACCTGAATTCTCTTTTTTTTAATACCTGGTTGTTAGCAGACATAAGGGCTATACCATGTTAATGAGGCCAAAAACAGTGACTCATGCCTTGTCTGGAAGTACTGACTTTACCCTCCCGGAACTGAGAGCAGAGACCTCTGTAGTCAGAATGAGATGATCAGTCTTGCTGCTATGGTGATGGAAGGCATGTTTTCAGAGGGAGTCAGACCTGGATGGCACTTCACCATCCCCCTGGGGAGAAAACACCGCTGCCAGCAGCTCCACTCTGATCCCAGGCGGTTTCAGGAACCAGCTGCTTACGCCGGCAAGGGTTCTCAATTGTGAGTCACAGCAGTATTAGGGCAGGCATGTCTGGAGAGCTGCTGTTTCAGCCTGACACTTTTAAAACCGTGCCTGACTAAAATTCATTTTGGTATCACTTTCCAGTCACTCTTATTTAAAAAAATGACTTACTCATGAAGTTGCTTTCTATTGAAAAAAGAACATCTTCAAGCACAGCTCTGAAAAAGCACGTGTGTAACCCTCCACTTATCACCAACCCCTGGGAAACTAAAAGCTACTGTATGAGAGCCTCATTGTTAATAATTATTATTATTAAGTAGATATTTGTTGAGAACCTACTATGTGCCAGGACATAGTAGTAATGGTTTATGTCTTAGAGATACATTAGTTATTAATAGAAAAAACTCTTAACAAAAAAACTTTTCCTTATGTCAAAAATATCTTATTATAGAGCATTTGGAAAATTCAGAAAAGCATAAACTATGACAGGAATTATCAGTAATACTAGTAATCAGACATGTTTATTAATAGTCTAATCAATATTCTTCCATGTTTCTTCTATTTATATAGATGGTGGTTGTTAAAACAATGGTATGATTATTCCATACATAGGTGCTTGTATTGCTTTTGAGATGAATGTATTGCTTTTGAGATGAATGTATCAAATGTTGCTATTGATACATATTTTCCATCTTTTATAATAAGCCCCTTGCATTAGTTAGAACAATACTACCTACTATTATAAATATTGGAGAAGGAAATGGCAATCCACTCCAGTATTCTTGCCTGGAGAATCCCATGGACAGAGGAGCCCAGCAGGCTACAGTCCATGGGGTCACAAGAGTCGGACATGACTTAGCGACTAAAGCACCACCACCATTATGAATATGCTACCACATCTCAGTGGCTAAACCCAAGAGAAGTTTATATCTACATTGCCTAACAAACCGTAGAGAACCTCTGGTCTGTGGGCAGCTTTTCAGATGTAGATTCAGACATTTAGGCATCTTCCCCTTGTGGCTTGGCCTTTCCCTAGAGTTCGAAAATATTTTTCCTTCAGTGCCAGAGGAGAAAGAGAAAATGGAGAATGCACATCTGTCTCACAGATTTCCAGTTTGAAAGTAAGCTGCCTCACCTCTAGTCTCATCGCATTCACATTCCTGGCACCAGTCCCAAGGCTCCACCTACCCTCCCAGGAAGACAGGAAATGTGGCCTCCAGCTGGGCAGCGGCTTCACAGTGAGGATTCTAGGCCATGGAAGGGAAGCCCAAAATTTGTGATGATCAGGTAAGTGTTTCCTGCTTGTTCCACCCATCTGGGCGGCCGGTATCCACATTCGAACTTCTTTCTAAACACAGAATATCCCTACTTCCTCCCCAGGGAATTTTCAATCAAGGCATCCCCCACTCTTAGATCTCTGAATGAGGAATGTCATCTTCACAAGTTTGGATGTTGTTCCTGTTGGTTTGGCAACATTTCTTTTTTTTCTTTTCTTTTTTTTTTTTTAGCGGTTTAGCTTTGTTTTTTTTTTTAATTAATTTTTATCTTTTTAGTTTGTTTTGCTTTACAATACTGTATTCGTTTTGCTATACATTGACATGAATCAGCCACGAGTGTACATGAACTCCCAATCCCGACCCCCACCTCCCCCCTCCCGCCCCACACCTTCTCTCTGGATTATCCCCGTGCATCAGTCCCAAGCATCCTGCATCCTGCATCAAACCTGGACTGGCGATTCGTTTCACTTATGATATCATACATGTTACACTGCCACTCTGCCAACCCATCCCACCCTCTCCCTCTCCCACATAGTCCAAAAGGCCGTTCTATACATCTGTGTCTCTTTTGCTGTCTTGCGTACAGGTTTATCATTACCATCATTCTAAATTCCATATATATGTGTAAGTATACTGTATTGGTGTTTTTCTTTCTGTCTTACTTCACTCTGTATAATCGGCTCCAGCGTCATCCACCTCATTAGAACTGATTCAAATGTATTCTTTTTAATAGCTGAGTAATACTCCATTGTGTATATGTACCACAGCTTTCTTATCCATTCATCTGCTGATGGACATCTAGGTTACTTCCATGTCCTGGCTATTATAAACAGTGCTGCAATAAGCATTGGGGTACACATGTCTCTTTCAATTCTGGTTTCCTCGGTGTGTATGCCCAGCAGTGGGATCGCTGGCACAAAGACAGAAATATAGATCAATGGAACAAAATAGAAAGCCCAGAGATAAATCCACACACCTATGGGCAACATTTCAATTAAAAGCCACTCCCTGACACCCATATCATGGTAGAGTGGGGACTGGTTAGCTAGGATAGTGAGAACAGAGACTTTGTGTCAATGGGACTTAACTAAGTATTGTGGACCACAGGTTTGTTGTCCGTTCCAGGAAAACGTTGACCTGGAAAGACATGGTAATGAAGAAGTAATTTTATGGTTTGTTTTAGGAAATTCCCACAGATTTTTTTGTTAAGATATAATGGTCTTGTCACCTGGGTAAATAGCTCAAATGTTATAACATCTTACATATCAAGGATGTGCTTCAGGACCTTCCCTTTCACTTATATATACCTCTCCTAGATTGATCCAGCACCTACTTTGCCTTGTCTCAAGTACTTCTTCACCTTGAATGACCTGCCCTAAACCAATTGATCCCAAACTTTGAAACCTGTCAATATCCCACTTCTGACTTCTCCCTCCTGAGATGCTCAAAACCTCCATTGAGGTAATCATCTTCTTTTTTTAACAGAAAAAAAATTGTAAAATTTATTCACAAGGCACAAGAGGAATAAAACAGCTGGCAATGGCATCTTTCCTCTGAGTTGGATTTATAAAAATATTAGTGAGCTCAATTTGCTGTATTTTGCTGTTTCATTTGGGGAATGATGAAGAGAGTCTTTTATAATTCTAAAGCTTGAAGCTTTGATGTCATTTATCACAGTATCGTCTGGAATTCTGAAAATGGTCTGTCTGGGACGACTTGGACATTTCTGGACTTGACATTTGAAAGAAGTTTCATAATCAAATATCATAGTGGTATCTTTTTCCTATGTATATATCCTGTTATTCAAGAAATGGAGTATATCTGCAATGTCACTGCCAAATAAAACCAAAAACAAGCGGGAGATATAACGATGCTGAGCCAAGAGCAAGTATGATTCCTTTTTCCTCCAAGACACATACCAACCATAGGTTTCTGCTTGAGGGTTACCTGAAAAGTGCCTTCCTCTGGGTTTCAGTAATCCCATTTAGAAGAATCCAGGAACTTCCTGAGACAAGCAGGGAGTTTGTCATTGGAAGTTTTCCTGTGCATGGCTTAACAGTGCTCCTTTTCCAGAGTAACCACTTCTGAGCTCATAGCAATAGTGCTGAAGTCAGGCAAAGAGGTCCCCAGAGGCTGGAAGAGGAAGTACAGATAAAATATTGGTGCCGACTGGGGTGTTCATCCAAGACTGGGTGTGTTCATCCGTTAGGTTCTTCCATAAACTTGAATTTTCTTCCATGGCTGTAATTTGGTTCACATTTTGGTCAATATTAAATGATATTGAAGCAAGTAATTAAGTCCTTTTCTTTTCCATCACCAGAATTAAGTCCTCACAAAACCAGGGAAAGCCCAGACACTAGAGCTGGGGTGAGATTAAGGGTTTGGAGTGTATAGATCTTGAAAAACTAAGAGTCCCATGCTAGTGTCCTTAAGTTCATCTGGGCCTCTCGTCTAGCCCACAGATATGTTGTGGTTGCCTGGCCTTTCCTGGCCCCAGGCGGAGCTCCGGCCACACGCACACGTAAGTTTCCCAGCTGAGAGTGCAATGCACTGGGGCAAGGTCCCGGACACCCAGCCTCGGTGCTCACCCTGCGCCCAGGTGTTCCAAGACTGCAGCCAAACTCCGGCGTGGCAGGATGGCGCCAGTGATGACCTCTTTTACTGCAATAAGATCTGAAAGTTTTAGTTTTGTTTTAACAGACCTAAAAACACTGGGGCATTCAACGATTCAGAGGAAAAATGGGAGTCACACAGCAGTCCCTGCTCCCTGGCAGAGTTGAAATCATGCTGAGTTTGTGACATTGTGAAGTCCCTCTGTGCTGGCCAGGCGGTGGGTGGGAGGTGGGGAAAGTGTCTCTTGATTGAATATGGAACCAGCTCTTTGGAAGCGATTCTACTGGTGGAAATAGATAAGATGGAGTGAATGTTGGAGAATGTCCTTTGCTTCTGTTCAGCTTGCTGTTTGTGTAAATCTGGGGGTTTGAGGATAATGCTTAAACATTCATCAGGATTTTTTTTAATGGACACTGAGCTATTATTTAAAAAATTTTTATTTTATATCGGAGAATAGTTGATTTACATAATGATAGTTTCAGATGTATACATAGTGATTCAGCTATATGTATACATAAGCAAGTCCCCTATAGACAAACAAGTTCCATTCCAAGAGTATGTTCGTAAGTCCAACAAAATTTGCTGAGTACCAAACTGCTACAGATAATGTCAGAAACGTGAACTAACTTAAGTGACTGGACTTTGTGAATGCACTTTTGTGTCTTTGAAAGTTTATAGCTCGAAGGTTCATATATGGGGAACTTACTGTATCTATTCTTTTTCAGATTCTTTCCCCTATCGGTTATTACAGAGTTTTGAGTAGAGCTCCCTGTGTTATACAGTAGGTCTTTGCCAATTATCTATTTTATAAATAGTAGCGTGTATATGTTAATCCCAACCTCCTAATTTATCCCTCCCCTGTACCTTTCCCTTTTGATAACCTTAAGTTTGTTTTCTGAGTCTGTGAATCTGTTTTGTAAATAAATTCATTTGTATCATTTTTTTTTTTTAGATTCTACATGTAAGTGATATCTAGTGATACTTGTTTTTCTCTGACTTCACTAGAATAATAATCTCTAGGTCCACAAATGGCATTATTTCATTTTTTTATGCATGAGTAATAGTCCATTGTGTATATACCGCATCTGTATCCATCAAAGGACATCTAGGCTGCTTCCCTGTCTGGGCTACTCTGAACAGTGCTCCTATGAACACTGGGGTGTGTGCATCTTTTCAGATTCTGGTTTTATCTTATTATATGCCCAGAAGTAGGATTGCTGGATCATATGGTAGGTCTGTTTTTAGTTTTTTAAGGAAACTCTGTACTGTTCTCTATAGTGGCCGTACCATAAACAACATTTTAATTCAGCATTCTGGATTCTTCGACAGGATAACTTTCTCCCTCCATAACTTAAAGTAGCTTCCTATTCCAGGCAGTTTCATAGATGAGGACTTATATCTAAACATGTATCCCAGACCTCATTCTCTGGTCTGCTTTATTTCTTAGCTTTCTTGCCCCACATCTTTCTCTTAAGTCAATGATGACTATCTTAAATCTATCTTAACAGGCTTTTTAGGTGGAAAGGAAATGTCCTTTATTCTGATTTCTGTTCCAGAACTAACTCATGTTGTTTAACTGAAAACACAAAGAACCTCTGCTGTTCAAACCTTTTCAGTTGCCTATTAGTGTTTGAGTTCTAGAATTAGGCAGACTTTACAATTGTGAGAAAACCTGGATAGCTGCATTCTCTATATTTCCTTTCATGTTTGCTAGCAAACTGGTCAATTCTTGCCCGAGTCCATCTTTCTTCCAACAGCGTGCTAAAAACAGCCAGTAATGAGCTAACACAACATTCTAATTTAGAGCTGCAAGTTTGGCAGGTACTTAGTTATTGGCAGCCAAGTTTCTTTCCAAATCAGTTGCCACTGCATAAATGGCTCTCCATCTTTCCAATTTCCTCCATCAATTTCTGCCATCCCCTAAATGATGGCATTTGTTATAGGATTCTGTTAGAAGAGCACTCTAGTTGCAGGACCAATTTTTAGGGTGAAAATAAATATCTCAAAATAAGTGATCTGAAAAACACAAGTGTTATTTCCTGCTCCTCACACAGACCTATGCGGGTGTTCCGTGTCAGCAAGTGGCCTTTCACGTGGAGAGTTGAGGACCTCCATTCATACTATGAGGCTTCCCAGGTGGCTCAGTGATAAGCAATCCACCTGCCAACACAGGAGTTGCAGGAGATGTGGCTTTGATCGATGGGTCGGGAAGATCCTCTGGAGAAGGAAATGGCCACCCACTCAGCATTCTTGCCTGGAAAATCTCATGGAGAGAAGAGCTTGATGGGCTACAGTGCATAACGTTGCAGAGAGGCGAACAGGACCGAAGCGAATGAGCGCACACACTGTGCCCCTGCGCCTGCTGCTCTCCCGCCACCCGGAGCCTCCGGATTCTCACTCAGCAGAGGACGGGACGGGTGCAGAGTGCACACCTGGAGCTTCAGGTCTTTGGCCTTGGAAGTCGCACAGTGTTTCTGTTCACATTCTGTTGCAAGGAGTAGTCACAAGACCACTCCCTGCCCGTGAGGTGGGGAGATGAGAGGTGCACCCCCTCCTCAGGATCAGGCAGCTGCTTTCCAGTGACAGCATTGTACTTCGGAAGGAGAACGATTTGTAGTGGTGAGTTGTCATCTACCACATTCCCCCTTTTAGGGCAAATTTCTTTCTGATCTGGATACCAGAATCCTAATTTTCCATTACAATTCAGTCACTAAGTTGTGTCCAGCTCTTTGTGACTTGTAGACTGTAGTATTCCAGGCTCCCCTGTCCTCCACTATCAGCCGGAGTTAGTTCAAATTCATGTCCACTGAGTCGGTAATGCCTTCCACCCATCTCATCCTCTGTTGTCCCCTTCTCCTCCTGCCATTAATCTTTCCCAGCATCAGGGTCTTTTCTAGTGAGTGGGCTCTTTGCATCAGATGGCCAAAGTATTGTAGCTTCAGCATCAGTCCATCTAAGGAATGTTCAGGGTTGATTTCCTTTAGGACTGACTGGTTTAATCTCCTTGCTATCCAAGGGACTCTCAAGAGTCTTCCTCAGCACTGTAGTCAAAAACATCAGTTCTATGGTGTTTAGCCTTCTTAATGTTCCAACTCTCACATCTGTACATGACTACTGTAAAAACCATAGCTTTGACTATATGGACGTTTGTTGGCAAAGTGATGTCTCTGCTTTTGAATATGCTGTCTTGGTGTGTCATAGCTTTCCTTCCAAGGAGCAAGCATCTTTTAATTTCATGGCTGCAGTTACAGTCTGCAGTGATTTTGTAGCCCAAGAAAATAAAAAATCTGTCACTACTTCAATTTTTTCCCCTTCTATTTTCCATGATTTGATAGGATAAGATGCTTTATCTTCATTTTTTTGAATGTTGAATTTCAAGCCAGCTTTTTTACTCTGCTCTTTCACCCTCATCAAAAGGATTTTTAGTTCCTCTTCACTTTCTTCCATTAGGGTAGTATCATCTACATTTCTGAGGTTGTTGATATTTCTCCTGGCAATCTTGATTCCAGCTTGTGACTCATCCAGCCTGGCATATTGCATGATATACTCTGCATAGAAGTTAAATAAGCAGGGTGACAGTATACAGCCTGACATACTCCTTTCCAATTTTGAACCAATCAGTTGTTCCATGTCCAGTTCTAATTGTTGCTCATGACCCACATACAGGTTTCTCAGATGGCAAGAAAGGTGGTCTGATATTCCAATCTATTGAAGAATTTTCTACATTTTGTTGCAGTTCACACAGTCAATGGCTTTAGCACATTCAATGAAGCAGAAATAGGTGTTTTTCTGAAATTCCCTTGCTTTCTCTGTGATACAATGAATGTTAGCAATTTCATCTGGTTTCTATGCTTTTCGAAACACAGCTTATATATCTAGAAGTTCTGAGTTCACATATTGCTGGAGCCTATATTGAAGATTTTGAGCATTACTTTACTAGTATGTGAAATGAGTGCAATTGTGTGGTAGTTCGAACATTCTTTGGCATTGCCCTTCTTTGTGATTGGAATAAAAACTAACCTCTTCCAGTCCTGTGGCCACTGCTGAATTTTCCAAATTTGCTGGCATATTGACTGCAGCACTTTAATAGTATCATCTTTTAGGATTTGAAATAGCTCAGCTGGAATTCCACCACCTCCATTAGCTTTATTCATAGTAATGCTTCCTAAGGCCCACTTGACTTCACATTCCAGGATGTCAAGCTCTAGGTGAGTTACCAAACCTTCATAATTATCTGGGTCATTAAGACCCTTTTTGTATAGTTTCTGTGCATTCTTGCCACCTCTTCTTAATTTCTTCAGCTTCCATTATTCCTTACCATTTCTATCCTTTTTCAGGCTTGATTTCCTTTAAGATTGACTGGTTTGATTTCCTTGCTGTCCAAGGGACTCTCAAGAGCCTTCTCCAGCTCCAGAATTAGAAAGCATCAATTCTTTAGCACTCAGCCTTCTTTATGGTCCAATTCTCACATCCCTACATGACCATTGCTATTCTCTGGAACTCTGCTTTCAGTTGGGTGTGTCTTTCCCTTTCTCTTTTGCCTTTCACTTCTCTTCTTTTCTCAGCTATTTGTAAAGCTTCCTCAGCAACTACTTTGCCTGCTTGCATTTCTTTTTCTTGAGAATGGTTTTGGGCACTGTTTCCTATACAATGTTGTGAATCTCTGTCCATGTTCTTCAGACACTCTGTCTACCAGATAGTGTCCCTTAGATCTATTTGTTACCTACACTGTATAATCATAAGGGATTGTGTATATGTACCACAGCTTTATTACTCAGCTATTAAAAAGAATACATTTGAATCAGTTCTAATGAGGTGGATGACACTGGAGCCGATTATACAGAGTGAAGTAAGACAGAAAGAAAAACACCAATACAGTATACTTACACGTATATATGGAATTTAGAATGATGGTAATGATAAACCTGTATGCAAGACAGCAAAAGAGACACAGATGTATAGAATGGCCTTTTGGATTCTGTGGGAGAGGGAGAGGGTGGGATGAGTTGGCAGAGTGGCAATGTAACATGTATGATATCATAAGTGAAATGAATCGCCAGTCTAGGTTTGATGCAGGATGCAGGATGCTTGGGACTGATGCACGGGGATAATCCAGAGAGAAGGTGTGGGGCGGGAGGGGGGAGGTGGGGGTCGGGATTGGGAGTTCATGTACACTCGTGGCTGATTCATGTCAATGTATAGCAAAACGAATACAGTATTGTAAAGCAAAACAAACTAAAAAATAAAAATCAATTTTAAAAAAAATCATAAGGGATTTAAGTCGTACCTGAATGACCTAGTGGTTTTCCCTACTTTCTTCAATTTAAGCCTGCATTTTTTAATAAGGAATTCAATCTGAGCCACAATCAGTTCCAGGTCCCATTTTTGCTGACTGTATAGAGCTTCTATTCCTTTGGTTGCAAAGAATATAATCAATCTGATTTTGGTATTGACCATTTGGTCATTTCCATGTGTAGAGATGTCTCTTGTTGCTGGAAAAGGGTGCTTGCTATGACCCATGTGTACTCTTGACAAAACTGTTAGCGTTTTCCCTCCTTCATTTTGTACTCCAGGGCCAAACTTGCTGTTGGTCCAGGTATCTCTTGACTTTCTACTTTTTCCCCATATGATGAAAAGGACATCTTTTTTGGTGTTAATTCTGGAAGGTGTTGTAGGTCTTCATAGAACTGGTCACTTCAGCATCAGTGGTTGGAGCAAAGAGTTGGATTACTGTGACGTTGAATGGTTTGTTTGCCTTGGAAATGAAATGAGATCTTCCTGTCACTTTTCAGATTGCACCCAAGTACTGCATTTTAGACTCTTTTGTTGACTATGAGAGCTACTCCATTTCTTATAAGGGATTCTTGCCAACAGTAGTAGATATAATAGTCATCTGAATTTAATTTGCCCTTTCCCCTCCATTTTAGTTCACCAGTTCTTAAGATGTCAGTGTTCAGTCTTATTATCTTGACCATGTCCAATTTACTTTGATTCATGGACCTAACTTTCCAGGTTCCTATGTAGTACTATTCTTTACAGTATCAGACTTTTGACTTTCACCACCAGACACATCCACAACACAGTCATTTCTGCTTTGACCCAGTGGCTTCATTCTTTCTGGAACTATTTGTAACTGCTCTCTGCTCTTCCCCAGTAGCATATTGCCCGCCTTCTGACCTGGGGGGTCATCTTCCAGCGTCATATCTTTTTGCCCTTTCATACTGCTCATGGAGTTCTCACTGCAACAACACTGGGGTGGTTTGCCATTCCCTTCTCCAGTGGGTCATGTTTTGTTAGAACTCTTCATGATGACCCATCCATCTTGGGTGGCCTTGTACAGAATGGCTCATAGCTTCATTGTGTTATGCAAGCCCCTTTGCCATGGCAAGGCTGTGATCCGTGAAGGGGGTAATTGTCTATGGCTGCAAATAATATCCAATTAATTCATTTTTTTTTCCTCCATATGTACTGTTATCATCAGGGCTCAGGAGTTTCCATCATTCACCTGGGGTAACTGCCTTAAATTCCTAGTTGTATGAGTTTCCTACTGCATCTGTAAGAAATTCCCACAAACTTAGTGGCTTAAAGCAGCTCGTATTTATTTTCTTACAATTATGAGAGTCAGAATTCTCCTTGGACTGATATCAGTGTGTACCTTCTGAGGCTCTCTGACAGTATCTGCTTGCTTGCCTTTCTCAGCTTTTTAGAAACCACTGTGTTCCTTGCCTCATATACCTTCCCCTATTTCAAAGCCAGAAGTATAGTGTCTTCAAATCTCTCCCTCTCTCTGATAGCTGGTTCTGTAATCACATATTCATTAATTTTTCTGCCTGCATTTCTCCCTTTATAAGGACTCTTGTGACTATCCTAGGTCCACCCAGGTAATTCAGGGTTACCGCCCCATCGCAAGATCCTTAATTTACTCACATCTATCTCTTTTTTGCTATATAAGATAACATATTTCCAGGCCCTAGGGATTAGGACATAGGCATGTTTCATGTTTAGATGGTTATTAGTTTGCCTACCCTAGAATCCACATCTCTAATCTTGACCCACTTCAGTATATTCTCCACGTTGCTACCAGAGTGATCTCTCTAAAATACAGAACTAGCCAAATCATTCCTATTTTTTTTTAAAGTAGTACATTTTATTACTAGACTGGAAAATTTTGAAAATGACTTCTCAAAACAAACCTAACGTGAAGAGTCAAACAAGATCACACCAATTGGAGACAATGCATATAGGGTATAGAAGCAGAAGCATTTTTAATTTCTCAGTTTACTTCATTGTGTCCTATATACTCATGATTCAAAATTATTTATATAAAGTATAATCAATATGAATAATTATATGTGTCAGATAAACAGCAAGGCAATTTGATATTTGTATGTATTACAAAAGATCACCATAATGTCTATTTAACATCCATCATCATATGTAGTTATAATTTTTTTCCTCATAATGAGAATTTAAGACTATTCTTTTAGCAACTCTCAAATATGCAGTTCTGTTTTAACAACTATGGACACCATGCTGTATATTACATCCCGATGGCTTATTTTATTTTTAATTGGAGGATAATTGCTTTACAATATTGTATTGGCCTCTGCCACACAACAATATGAATCAGCCACAAGCATATGTGTGTCCCCTCCCTCTCGAACCTTCCCCCCACTCCCCACTCCATCTCGCCCCTCTACGTGGTCACAGAGGACTGTGTTGAGCTCCCTGTGCTATCAGCAAATTCCCGTTCAGTTCAGTCGCTCAGTCGTGTCCGACTCTTTGCAACCGCATGAATCGCAGCACGCCAGGCCTCCCTGCTGCTGCTCGTGCTGCTAAGTCGCTTCAGTCGTGTCCAACTCTGTGCGACCCCATAGACGGCTACCCACCAGGCTCCCCCATCCCTGGGATTCTCCAGGCAAGAACACTGGAGTCAGTTGCCATTTCCTTCTCCAATGTAGGAAAGTAAAAAGTGAAAGTGAAGTTGCTCAGTTGCGACCCCATAGACTGCAGCCCACCAGGCTCCTCCATCCATGGGATTTTCCAAGCAAGAGTACTGGAGCCGGATGCCACTGCCTTCTCTGCCAGGCCTCCCTGTCCATCACCAACTCCTGGAGTTCACTCAGACCTGCGTCCATTGAGTCGGTGATGCCATGCAGCCATCTCATCCTCTGCCGTCCCTTCTCCTCCTGCCCCCAGACCACCCCAGCAGCAGAGTCTTTTCCAGTGAGCCATCTATTTTACATGTGGTAGTAGATACGTTTCAATGCTACTCTCTCGATTGGTCCCAGCCTCTTTTTCCCACACTGTGTCCAAAGTCTCTTCTCTATGTCTGTGTCTCTATTCCTGCTCTACAAACGGGTTCATCAGTACCATTTTTCTAGATTCCATATGTATGTGTTAATACATGATATTCTGTCTTTCTGACTTACTTCCCTCTGCATAACAGGCTCTAGGTTCACCCATCTCACTAAAATTGACTCAAATGACTGAGTAGTAGTCCCTGGTATATATGTACTACAGCTTCTTTATCCATTCAACTGTCGCTGGACGTCTAGGTTGCATCCGTGTCCTAGCAATTGCAAAAAGTGCTGCAATGAACAGGGCTACGTTTGTCTTTTTCAATTATGGTTTTCTCAGAGCATATGCCCAGTAGTGGGATTACTGGGTTATATTTACTCCCAGTTAAAAAAAAAAACTCCATTCTGTTCTCCATAGGGGCTATATCAATTTACATTCCCACCAACAGTGCAAGAGGGTCCCTTTTCTCCACACCGTCTCCGGCATTTATTGTTTGTAGATTTTTTTGATAATGGCCATTCTAACTGGTGTGAGGGAGGACCTCATTGTAGTTTTGATTTGCATTTCTCTAACAATGAGCAGTGTTGAGCATCTTTTCAAGTGCTTCTTGGCCATCTGTCTGTCTTTTTTGGAAAAACGTCTGTTTAGGTCTTCCGCCCACTCTGTACTGGGTTCGTTGTTTTCTGGTATTACGCTGCATGAGCTGGTTGTATATTTTGAAAATTAATCCTTTGTCAGTTGTTTCATTTGCTCTTATTGTCTCCCATTCTGAGAGCTGTCTTTTCATCTTGTTTAGCTTCCTTTGCTGTGCCAAACCTTTTAAGTTTAATTAGGTCCCACTTGTTTGTTTTTGTTTTATTTCCATTACTCTAGGAGGTGGGTCAAAGAGGATATTGCTGTGATTTATGTCAGAATGTTTTGCCCATGTTTTCCTCTAAATGTTTTATAGTTTCTGGACTTACATTTAAGTCTTTAATCCATTTTGAGTTTATTTTTGTGTAAGATGTTAAGTGTTCTAATGTTGTTCTTTTACATGTGGCTGTCCAGTTTTCCCAGCACCACCTATTGAAGAGGCTGTCTTTCCTCCACTGTGTGTTCTTGCCTCATTTGTCAAACATAAGGTGCTCATAGATGTGTGGGTTTATCTCTGGGCTTTCTGCCTTGTTCCATTGATTTATATGTCTGTTTTTGTACTGGTACCATACTGTCTTGATTACGGTATCCATGACTTATTTTATAACTGGGAGTTTGCACCTTTTGACTCTTTACCCATTTCTCCTACCACCCCACTCCACCTTCATTTGTTGCGTCTGGCAACCACCAATCTGTTATTTGTATCTCTGAGCTTAGTTTTTTGTTTATTTTTTAAGATTCTACATATAATCATTAGCATGATGCCCTCAAGGTCCATCCTTGTTACAAATGGCAAGATTTCCTCTTTTTTTATGGATGATAAACATTGTGTATATACACCACATTTCTTTACCCATTTATCCTCTAATGGGCATTTTGTTGCTTTCTTATATTGACTAGTGTAAATAGTGTTGCAATGAAAATGGGAATGTAACTATCTTTTTGAGTTAGTGTTTTTGTTTCCCCTGGGGAAATGCCCAAAAGTTAAATGACTAGATCATATGTTCTATTTTTAATTTTTTGAGGAATCTCTGTACTGTTTTCCATGATCACACCAATTAACATTCCCACCAGCAGTGTACAAGAGTTCTCTTTACATTCTTAATGCCTAATATTTGTCTTTTTGATAATAGCCATTGTAACATGTCTAAAGTGATACCCCATTTTGGTTTTGGTTTGTATTCCACTGATTAGTAATCCTGAGCATCTATTCATGTATATCTGTTTGCCATCTGTATGTCTTCTTTGGAGAAATATGTTTAGAACTTCCCATCCATTTTTTAAAATGGATTGTTTGTTTTTTGTTATTGTGTTGTATGAGTTCTTTATATATTTTGGATATTAATCCCCTATCAGATAGATGATTTGCAACTATTTTCTTGCATTTGGTAGGTTGCCTTTTCATTTTCTTTATGATTTCCTTTGCTCTGAAGTTGATATAGTCCCACCTGTTTGTTTTGCTTTTGTTGCCTTTGCTTTTGGTGTCAAATCCAAAAATCCTTGCCAATACCAATGTCAAGGAGCTTATCGCCTGTTTTCTTCTTAGGAGTTTTTATGGTTTCAGGTCTTAAAATCAAGTGTTTAATTCATTTTGAGTTAATTTTTGTGTTTGGTATAAGATAGTGGCCTATTTCATTCTTTTGCATGTGTCTGTCTGGTTTTCTAACACCATTTATTGATGAGATTGTCCTTTTGACATTATGTATTTTTGGCCCTTTTGTCATAAATTAATTGATAGTATAGTTTGGGTTTATTTCTGGGCTCTCTTCTGTTCAGTGAATTTATGTATCTGTTTTTATGCCAGTACCATGGTGTTCTGATTACCATAGCTTTGAATATAATTTGAAATAAGGAAGCATGGTGCTTCCACTTTGCTTCTTTCTCAAGGTTGCTTTGGTCATTCAGAATCTTTATAGATCCATACCAATGTAAGGATTTTTGTGAAAAATGCTATTGGAATTTTAATAGAGATTACATTGAATCCGTAGATTTCTTTGGGTAGTGTGGACTTTTTAGCAATATTCTTCCACTTCTTGAATACGGAATATCTTTCCATTTATTTATGTTTTCAGTTTCTTTCATCAATATCTTAGTTTTCAGCACACAGATCTTTTTCTTTCCTGGTTAAATTTATTCCTGAGTATTTTCTCCTAATACAACTGTAAATGGGATTGTGTTTTTAATTTTTCTTCTGATCATTTTTGGTGTGTAGAAACACAACGGATTTTTGTATATTGATTTTGTATTCTGAAACTTTATTGAATTTGTTGATTAATTCTAATAGTTTTTTTTGTTGGCATCTTTTGGGTTTTCTATATATAAAATATCATGTTATCTGCAAATAGTGACAGTTTCACTTCATTTTCAATTTGGATGACTTATTTTTCTTGCTTAATTGCTCTGAAAGGACTTTGAATACTATGTTGAATAGAAGTGGTGAGGATGGGCATCCTTGTATTTTTCCTGATCTTAAGGAAAAATACATACATACCATACCCATACATCATTGGAGATGATATTAGCTGTGTGCTTGCCATATATAAACTTTATTATGTTGAAGGACATCACCTCTATATTCACTGTATTGAGAGTTTTTATCGCTAATATATGTTGAATTTTGTTAAATGCTTTTTCTGATCTATTGAAAGGATTGTACAATTTCTATCCTTCATTAATGTGGTATGTCATGTTGATTGATTTTCTTATGTTAAACCTTCCTTGTATCCCTGGAATTAATCCCACTCAGTTGTAATTTGTGATCCTTTTAATGTATTATTGAATTTGATTGCTAACATTTTGTTGAGGATTTTTTCATCTATGTTCATTTGCTGGGGATATTGGCCTGTGTTTTTCTTTATTTGTAATGTCCTTGTCTGGTTTTGGCATCAGCAGATGCTGGCCTCATAAAGTGAGTTTGGAAGTGTTTCCTCCTCTTTTGTCTTTTAGAAGAATTTGAGAAGGGTTGTATTAATTCTCCCTTAAATGTTTGGTAGAATGTACCAGTGCAACTGGTCCTGGACATTTGTTTCTTGGGAAGTTCATCACAACTCCTTAATGTCTCTCTACTGTTACATATAAGTAAGTTCTATTATTTTTACCGTACATGATGATGCATGTCATTTGCTATCTGCTCCAACAAAGGTCCATCTAGTCAAGGCTATGGTTTTTCCTGTGGTCATGTATGGATGTGAGAGTTGGACTGTGAAGGCTGAGTGCCAAAGAATTGATGCTTTTGAACTGTGATGTTGGAGAAGACTCTTGAGAGTCCCTTGGACTGCAAGGAGATCCAATCAGTCCATTCTAAAGGAGATCAGCCCTGGGATTTCTTTGGAAGGAATGATGCTGAAGCTTAAACTCCAGTACTTTGGCCACCTCATGCGAAGAGTTGACTCATTGGAAAAGACCCTGATGCTGGGAGGGATTAAGGGGATGACAGAGGATGAGATGGCTGGATGGCATCACAGACTCAATGGACGTGAGTCTGAGTGAACTCCGGGAGTTGGTGATGGACAGGGAGGCCTGGCGTGCTGCGATTCATGGGGTCACAAAGAGTCGGACACGACTGAGCAACTGAACTGAACTGAACTTTTAGTAGATTTACCCACCAGGAGAAAATACTAAACCATGAGTCTCTCTAGTATTATTTCCTGATACTTTCTCGACTCTTCTAATTTTTGCTTCAGCAACTCTAAACTTCACATAGATTTCTGAATGTATCCTGACATTTTCGTCTTTCACTGTTTCCCCATATGCTGTTCTATCTACCTGAAACTCCTCTTTAGTTCTGCTAGAAAGCTTCTATTAATATTTCAGATTTTAACATATGTATACACTCAACAGAAGTCTTAGATAATTGCCTTGCATAAGCCTGACTAAATCCAGTTATTAATTTGCTCAATACCAGCACCCACGCGACGAACATAATAGGAGAAAAACATTTCACTGTGCTGACTTGTCTCATATTTTGTGACCGTAAACTCTAGTGCACTCTCAGAACTTCCTTTCAACGCACCCATACCTCCCTAGTGTGTGCCTCTTCTTATCCTCCCTTCCCCAACATTTCCTACCTTCTATTCCTTTCAAAATCTGATATCCCTTCTTCCATCCTCACACTAGACTGGGGATTTTGCTTCCTCTATAAATTGAAATGGTAGGAACAAAGCAAAGAGAATTTCATGCTGCCCATCTAAAACCGACTTTCCTGTATGTAGTGAGTTACTGTTATCCACTGTTCCTTCTATTATGTAAGAGATCTGTCAGTGCTCTCATCTGAGTCAACCCTTCTGTGGGCACTGAAACCTCTCTCCTTTCAATGACTTTGTTCCTGCCATTTCTCTCCTACCTGAACTCCTGTGTCATATAACCTGCAGGTTGAGAAGCTCATGAGCCCTGAGCACAAGGAACATAAAGGAAATATACATCACATCCAGACTGATATGGTTATACTTTTAAAATCAAATTAGGGGAATTTTGGCAATAATCTGTTTAGTTCAGTCTTTCAGTCCTGTCCGAGTCTTCTGACCCCATGGACTGCAGCACGCCAGGCTTCCCTGTCCATCACCAACTCGCAGAGCTTGCTCAAACTCATGTCCATCGAGTTGGTGATGCCATCCATCCATCTCATCCTCTGTCATCCCCTTCTCCTACTACCTTCAATCTATCCAAGCATCAGGGTCTTTTCCAATAAGTCAGTTCTTCACATCATGAGGCCCAAAGTATTGGAGTTTCACCTTCAGCATCAGTCCTTCCAATGAATATTCAGGACTGATTTCCTTTGAGATTGACTGGTTGGATCTCCTTACAGTCTAAGGGACTCTTGACTCTTTTTCAACACCACAGTTCAAAAGCATCAATTCTTTGGCACTCAGCTTTCTTTATAGTATAACTCTCACATCCATACATGACTACTGGAAAAAACATAGCTTTGACTAGGCAACCTTTGTTGGCAGAGTAATGTCTCTGCTTTTTAATATGCTATCTAGGTTTGTCATAGCTTTTCTTACAAGGAGCAAGTGTCTTTTAATTTCATGGCTTCAATCACCATCTGCAGTGATTTTGGAGCCCAAGAAAATATTCTGTCACTGTTTCCATTGTTTCCCCATCTATTTGCCATGAACTGATGGAACCAGATGCCGTGAACTTAGTTTTCTGAATACTGAGTTTTAAGCCAGCTTTTTCACTCTCCTCTTTCACTTTCATCAAGAGGCTCTTTAGTTCTTCTTCGCTTTCTGCTGCAAGGGTGGTGTCATCTGTGTATCTGAGGTTTTTGATATTTTTCCTGGCAATCTTGATTCCAGCTTGTGCTTCATCCAGCCCAGCATTTCTCATGATGTACTCTGCATATAAGTTAAATAAGCAGGATGACAGTATACAGCCTTGATGTACTCCTTTCCCAATTTGGAACTAGTCTGTTGTTCCATGTATAGTTCTAACTGTTGCTTCTTGACCTGTGTACAGATTTCTCAGGAGGAAGGTCAGGTGGTCTGGTATTCCTATCTCTTGAAGAATATTCCACAGTTTGTTGTGATCCACACAGTCAAAGGCTTTGGCATGGTCAAAGAAGAAGAAGTAGATGTTTTTATGGAACTCTCTTGCTTTTCCTATGATCCAGCAGATGTTGGCAATTTGATCTCTGGTTCCTCTGCCTTTTTTAACTCCAGTTTGAACATCTGGAAGTTCATGGTTCATGGACTGTTGAAGTCTGGCTTGGAGAATTTTAAGCATTACTTTACTAGTGTGTAAGATAAGTGCAGTTGTGTGGTAGTGTGAGCATTCTTTGCATTGCCTTTCTTTGGGATTGGAAAGAAAACTGACCTTTTCTAGTCCAGTGACCACTGTTGAATTTTCCATATTTGCTGGCATATTGAGTGTAGCACATTCACAGCATCATCTTTTAGGATTTGAAATAGCTCAACTGGAATTCCATCACCTCCACTAGCTTTGTTCATAGTGATGCTCCTAAGGCGCACTTGACTTTGCATTCCAGGATGTCTGGCTCTAGGTGAGTGATCACATCATTGTGGTTATCTGGGTCATGAAGATTTTTTTTTGTATAGTTCTTTTGTGTATTCTTGCCACCTCTGCTTAATATCTTCTGCTTCTGTTAGGTCCATACCATTTCTGTATATCTCTCAAATAATCTCTTCAAAAAAAAATTTTTTTTTTTTACTTCTATGGAAGTAAATCCCTTTTTATGGAGATTTCAGTTACACATGTTTTAGGCTTCCTAAATTTGCTCACGGCACATAATCAACTGCTCATGATTTTTCTGGTTGGTAAAGAATCCGCCTGCAATGCAGGAGACACTGGTTCAGTTCCTGAGTTGGGAAGATTCCCTGGAGGAGGGATGGGCCATCCACTCCAGTATTCTTGGGCTTCCCTGTGGCTCAGCTGGTAAAGAATCCGCCTGCAATGCAGGAGACCTGGGTTCAATCCCTGGTTTCGGAAGATCCCCTGGAGAAGGGAAAGGCTACCCACTCCTGTATTCTGGCCTAAAGAATTCCATGGACTGTAGAGTCAGTGGAGTCACAAGGACTCAGACATGACTGAGCGACTTTCACTTTCAATGTGTTTTAGTTTTTTTTTCCTCCGCTTCATTTTGCATGGTTTGAACTACTTTGTGTTTGTCAATTCATTTATTTTGTAGTGTTTAATGTACTCATAATCCCATCCACTGTATTTCTTTCCCAGACACAGTCGTTTTTATATCTAGAAGTTCTTTTTGGAACTTTTCCTATATATATTTAAATATTTCCACTTAACATGCTCAAATCTTTCTTTTCTTGAACATATGAAATATAGTAACTGTTTTAATGCTCTTCCCTACTCATTTTATTATTTTCTGCCTTTTCTCGATCTGTTCATTTTTGTTGATTTTTCTCCATATCATGGTTTGTGTTTTCCTGCTTCTTTGCATGCCTGGTGATTTTTATCATATGCCAGACACAGTGAATTTTACTTTATGTATTGCTGGGTATTTGTACCCCTGTAGTTAAATTTTTTTTCTGTGACTCAGTTAAGTTACTTGGAAAGAGTTTGATTCTTTCCGAGGCTTGTTTCTAATGATCTGTTAGGTGGGATCAGAAAATCCTTTAGGCTAATCTCCTCCCACTACAGGGCCAAGTACACTTTTGATACTCTATTGACACCAGAGTACTCTAATTCACAGGTGAATCCACAAGGACTTCTCACTCTGGCTAGTGAAAGCACAAACTATTCCCAGCTCTGTGTGGCCCCTCATGATTAGCTTTTGGGAATTTTCTCCCAGCCTTGCTAATCCTTACTCAGCTGAACACTCAAGGAGTATCCTCTGCAAATTTCCAGCCCATTCACTCTGCAGTTCTCTTCTTGGAACTTGGCCCTGTGAACTGGACTTGCCTTGGCTGCCCTGTTCTCCTGCTTTCTTCTCTCAACTCAAGGAGACTATTGAGTAATTCTTGGTCCCCCACTCCCACTTTGTATTATGGCTGGAAACTCTCTAGGCACTGAACTTGGGTAATCATAGGACTTATCATGTTTCTTTCTGTTTCTCAGAGATCACTTCCTATGGCAACTAATACCCAATGTCTGAAAACCATGGTTTGTTTTTTAGCCTTTTTGTCTATTTTTAAAATTGTTTCAATCTAGAAGGTAAATCTAGTCCCCAGACTACATCTTGGCATACTTAATTTTGAATGCTTGACTTTTTAAAAAAATATAATGACGCATAACCATATCAAAGTATATATTGGCTTTTTGTTGGTGTTCAGTCACTCGGTTGTGTCCGAGTCTTTGCGACCCCATGGATTGCAGCATGTCAGGCTTCCCTGTCCTTCACCACTTCTGGAGTTTGCTCAAACTTATGTGCATTGAGTCGGTGATGCCAGCCAGCCATCTCATCCTCTGTCATCCCCTTCTCCTCCTGCCTTCAATCTTTCCCAGCATCAGGGTCTTTTCCAATGAGTAAGTTCTTTGCATCAGGTGGCCAAAGTATTGGAGCTTCAATTTTAGTAACAGTTGTTCAATGACTATTCAAGGCTGATTTCCTTTAGGATTGACTGGTTTGATCTCCTTGCTGTCCAGGGGACTCTCAAGGGTCTTCTCCAACACCACAGTTCAAAGGCATCAGTTCTTCGGCTCTCAGCCTAAAGTTCTCACACTGCTGTGAAAGTTCTAGGTCCCACAATAGACTTCCCAACCTGGGGATCTGGCAAAGGGACTGAGTATCCCAAACGAATGTGACTTTGAAGGTCAGCAGGATTTGATTACAGAACTTCCACAGGACTGGGGAAGCAGAGACTCTTGGAGGGCACAAACAAAACCTTGTGTTTACCAGGACCCAGGAGAAAGGAGCAATGACCTCACAAGAGACTGAGCAAGACTTGCCTGTGTATGCTTGAGAGTCTCTGTCAGAAGCGTGGGTGGACAGTGACCTCTTGGGGGCGGGGAGTCAGAAGCCCTGACTGCAACAGTCTTGGGAGGCCCAACCTGCTTGCATAAGTCCTTTTGAATGAGGTTGCTCTTACTGTCATTCAGTTCAGTTCAGTTCAGTTCAGTCACTCAGTCGTGTCCGACTCTTTGTGACCCCATGAATCGCAGCACACCAGGCCTCCCTGTCCATCACCAACTCCCGGAGTTCACTCAGACTCATGTCCATCGAGTCCGTGATGCCATCCAGCCATCTCATCCTCTGTCGTCCCCTTCTCCTCCTGCCCCCAATCCCTCCCAGCATCAGAGTCTTTTCCAATGAGTCAACTCTTTGCATGAGGTGGCCAAAGTACTGGAGTTTCAGCTTTAGCATCATTCCTTCCAAAGAAATCCCAGGACTGATCTCCTTCAGAATGGACTGGTTGAATCTCCTTGCAGTCCAAGGGACTCTCAAGAGTCTTCTCCAACACCACAGCTCAAAAGCATCAATACTTCGGTGCTCAGCTTTCTTCACAGTCCAACTCTCACATCCATACATGACTACTGGAAAAACCATAGCCTTGACTAGACAGACCGTAGGCGGCAAAGTAATGTCTCTGCTTTTGAATATACTAGCTTGAGTTCATTCAGACTCACGTCCATCGAGTCAGTGATGCCATCCAGCCATCTCATCCTCTGTCGTCCCCTTCTCCTCCTGCCCCCAATCCCTCCCAGCATCAGAGTCTTTTCCAGTGAGTCAACTCTTTGCATGAGGTGGCCAAAGTACTGGAGTTTCAGCTTTAGCATCATTCCTTCCAAAGAACACCCAGGACTGATCTCCTTTAGAATGGACTGGCTGGATCTCCTTGCAGTCCAAGGGACTCTCAAGAGTCTTCTCCAACACCACAGTTCACTACTGTAACTCTATTTGCTTGGTCTTCATTGCTGAGTCCAGGCAATTCAATATTTTAAAATATGGGAGAGACTGTAACTTCTTACTCTTCTTAGACCAGAATGTTCTTGAATGTTTTTCCTATTTTCCATGTGAATCAATCTTTCCAGTTCAAAAAACGAACAAATAAGTAACACTCTACTCTAGTTATTGATATAGAATTAAGTTTATTACTTACATTAGGAAGAGCTGACATCTTTATAATATTGAATTTTCATATTAAAGAAAATGTATGTTTTCCTAATTTGTACTGATTTTGCATATTTCTTGTTAAATTCATTTTTTTATATTATAAATGTGGTATTTTGTTTCATTATAACTTCCAGTTGGTTATTGTCTGTACTTATAAAAGTTGTTTGCTCTTTACTATTATACTCAGCCATCTAAAAATTCTTTTGTGTATTCATGTAAGCAAATATAAAATTTGCAAATATTACAACCTTTTTCATATATGTGTGTATATATATATATATATATATATATTTATATACACCTCATAATCTCCTCTCTAATTGTACTGGCATGTACCTTCAGAACCATGTTAAAAAATCAGTAGTGAGGGCTTGCATGGGCAACACATATGCCAAAGCTGGAGCAATACCAAGGGGATTAGAATGGCCTCTGAGTAAGGATGGCACAGAAATTTGTGATACCTTCTGTATTTTATCTCCTCTGGCATGGGACACAAAAGCAAAAATAAAAAATGTGACTAAATCAACTAAACAGCTTTGCACAGCAAAGGAAACTATCAAGAAAACAAAAGTCAGCCTACTGAATGAGAGAAGATATTTGCAATATCAGATATATGCAATGAAGTTGATATCTAAAATATATAAAGAACTCATGCAACTCAATATCAAAAAAACAAACTCAATTAAAAAAAGGGGCAGAGGCATTGAACAGAAATTTTTGTACAGATGGCCTACAACCCCTGACAAAATGCTTAACATCATGAATCATCAAGGAAATGCAAGTCAAAACTACAGTGAGCTACCACATCACACCTATAAAAATGGCAATTATCAATAAGACAAGAAACAAATGTTGGTGAGGATATGGCAAAGAGGGAATCCTTGTTTGTGGAATTGTAAATTGGTGGGAAACAGTATGGAGTCTCCTCAAAAAGTTAAAAATAGAACTGCCATTTAATCCATCAACTTCACATCTGGGTATTTACCCAAAGAAAACAAAATCACTAATTTAAAAAGATATATTCACCCTTTTGTTCACCGTAGCATTAAGTAGACAAGACATAGAAACAATCTAAGTGTCCATCAATAGCTGAATGAAGAAAATGTGGCATGCATACACACACACACACACACACACATATATATAGACACACACACAAAATGAAATATTACTCTCTCATAAAAAAAACAATGAAATTTGCCATCTGTGACAACATAAATGGATCTAAAGAATATTATGTTAAGTGAAATAAGTTGGATAGAAAAAGACAGACACTGGATGACTTTACTTAAATGTGGAAGCTAAAACACAAAAAAACACAAATAAAACAAAATAAAAACAGACTCAGAACAAACTTGTGGTTGCTAGAAGGTGGGAGACAAAATAAGTAAAAGAGATTAATATACACAAATCTCCATTTATAAAATAAATAACCCATGAGGATATAATATACATCATAAAGAATACGGTCAATAATATCTTAATTATTTTGTATAGGAACAGATGGTTACTAGATTTGTCATGATGATCATTTCATAACATATGCAAGTGTCAAATCACAATGTAGTACACCTGAAACTAAAATATTACTCTACATCAACTATATTTCAATTGTTGTTGTTTAGTCGCTCAGTCGTGTCCAACTCTTTGTGACCCCATGGACTGCAGCACACCAGGATTCCCTGTCCTTCACCTTTTCCCAGAGCTTGCTCAAACTCATGTCCATTGAGTTGGTGATTCCGTCCAACCATCTTGTCCTCTGTCACTCCCTTATCCTCCTGCCTTCAATCTTTCCCAGCACCAGGGTCTTTTCCAGTGAGTTGGCTCTTCATATCAGGTGGCCAAAGTATTGGAGTTTCAGCCTCACCATTAGTTCCTCCAATGAATATTCAGGATTGATTACCTTTGGATTGACTGGTTTGATCTCCTGGCTGTCCAAGGGACTCTCAAGAGTCTTTTCCTATACCACAGTTCAAAAGCATCAGTTCTTCAGCGCTCAGCTTTCTTTATGGCCCAACTCTTATATCGATCCATACATGACTACTGGAAAAACCATAGCTTTGACTATATGGACCTATTGGCAAAGTAATGTCTCTGCTTTTTAATACACTGTCTAGGTTTGTCATAGCTTTTCTTCCAAGGAGCAAGTGCCCTTGCTTGAAATAAAAAAAGTGGAGCAAGTTTTTCAAGTAAAAAAGTAGTGATACTCTGGCTTTATTCTTGACATTATGGGGATCTTCTCATTGTGTTTTCATTAACACATGATACCAACGTTTAGATGGTAATTATTAGTTTAAAATGTTACCATGTCATTTCTAGTTTATTGAGTTTTTTTTTTTTCAACCCTTGATTGGTATGATTATGTGATTTCTTTTATTTGTTTTCCTCTAGGTGAATTATATTAACAAAGTTGCTGATATTGAATTATTTTTCCATTTCTAGACTAAGCCAGTATTATAGTGATACTCTGGCTTTATTCTTGACATTATGGGGATCTTCTCATTGTGTTTTCATTAACACATGATACCAATGTTTAGATAGTAATTATTAGTTTAAAATGTTACCATGTCATTTCTAGTTTATTGAGTTTTTTTTTTCCAACCCTTGATTGGTATGATTATGTGATTTCTTTTATTTGTTTTCCTCTAGGTGAATTATATTAACAAAGTTGCTGATATTGAATTATTTTTCCATTTCTAGACTAAGCCAGTATGATGATCCCTACCATGCTCAATCAGTGTCTGAGTGCAGTCCAGGGGAAGGAAACATGGTTTGGTATGAATACCATGGGGGTTATATAGGGTTTGGAAGCTGGAGTCTGTCATCAACTATGGTCCTCACAGCATATTCTCTTGAAGGAAATTTGAACAACACATTTCTACAACCATCATGTGAGTCAGTAGAGGACTGGAAGTCAGAAAACTTGAGCTCCAGAACTATCACTGCCAACCAGTTATCAGTGTTATCTTAGGTAATATACTCACTGAGCTTCACCTTTTCCGTGCTTGATAAAGACAGACATAATAACAGCACATGTATTTAAAGTGCTTGAAAGAGATTCTAGCACATAGTGTGTAGTAAATATTAGCTGTGATTATTGTTAGTACCAAAAATCCCTTCAGGGCGGAGCCCCAGAACCTGGAAAGTAGCAAGGTGCTCAGTAGCTCAGTCGTGTCTGACTCTTTGTGACTCCATGGACTGTAGCCCACCAAGTTTCTCTGTCCATGGAATTTTCCAGGCAGGAATACTGCAGTGGGTTACCATTTCCTACTCTAGGGGATCTTTCCAATCCAGGGATCAAACCCAAGTCTCCTGCATCTCCTGCACTGGCAGGGGGAATCCTTGCCACTGACCAATAGCTGCCATTTATTGAGCACTTATTACATGCCAGTCAGTGTCGCAAAGACAGAGGATGAGAAGGAAAGAAAGAAAAGGAAGAAATTGTGGCACTAGTTGATTTTACCACCTTGAGCAACCTATACTAAAGGAAGAGGCTCTCTAGCATTTAGAATTTGCTAGGACAAAACCAAAGATTTATAAGGAAGAAGAAAGTGAGCCTAAAAATTCCTTTCTGGATGTGTTAAGTTTACTGAGAAGGAAAGATAGAAAGGATTTACGGTATCAACAATAGCTTCCCAGGTGGCTCAGTGGTAAAGAATCCACCTGCCAATGCAGGAGACGCAGGGTTCAATTCCTGGGTCAGAAAGATCCCCTGGAGTAGGAAACAGCAACTCACTCCAGTATTCTTGTTTTGAAAAAGTTCATGGACAGAGGAGCCTGGTGGGCTGCACCTTAGGGTCTCAAAGGGTTGGACTGACTGAGTACACACACACAATATTCAGAAGAGTAGGCCCTTGGCTGGAGCTTTCATTTGGCTCTCTATCATCTGAGTCCCCCTGGTGGCAGGAAAAGTGAAGGAAAAGGAACAGTATCAACATATACAGAGCAAGAATTCAGCACATGCAAGCAGGGCTTCCGAGCTGCATCTTCCACTTACCAAATCTGAACAAAATCCTTAACTTTCTGGTCCTCATCCTTGAAATGGATTTCTCTGAGGAATAAATGAGATAATTATACATAATTTATGTAAAACACTTGACACAGAATAGTTGTTTAATAAGTATGGCTATTATTATTAAAGCATATCTCATATGTTTTATAATGACCTAAGTTTTACTTACAAAACTACTCTCAAATATGATGTTAATTTGGGAATTCCTTGGAAATCCATTGGTTAGGACTCCACTCTTTCCCCTGCAGGGAGCACAGGTTCAATCCCTGACTGGGGAATGAGGATCCCACATGCCACATGGTAGGTCCAAAAATAAAAAATATATGTTAATCTTTAACAAATATTGACTGCCACCAAGAATATTTTTCATGAATTTTAATCTTAGGATGTTCAGGAAAAACCACATCAACACAATGATTTTCAATAATCACACTGATGTTCTAATTGCAGTTTTGACCTTGCACTGAAAATAATTTAAAGGAATTTTCTTTTCTCTTATTTTTTTTTAATAAACTCATCTCTAATGGACAAACTACCTGAAAGGATCCTTTTAAAATAAATACTATACAAAAGCTACTCACTATCCAACTCCTAAGTTACATGTGTTCAGTTTAGTTCAGTCAATCAGTCATGTCCGACTCTATGCGACCCTATGAATTGCAGCACGCCAGGCCTCCCTGTCTGTCACCAACTCCCAGAGTTCACTCACTTATGTCTATCGAGTCGGCGATGCCATCCAGCCATCTCATCCTCTGTCGTCTCCTTTTCCTCCTGCCCCCAATCCCTCCCAGCATCAGAGTCTTTTCCAATGAGTCAACTCTTCGCATGAGGTGGCCAAAGTACTGGAGCTTCAGCTTTAGCATCATTCCTTCCAAAGAACACCCAGGACTGATCTACTTTAGAATGGACTGGCTGGATCTCCTTGCAGTCCAAAGGACTCTTCAAGAGTCTTCTCCAACACCACTGTTCAAAAGCATCAATTCTTCTGCGCTCAGCTTTCTTCACCATCCAACTCTCACATCCATACATGACTACTGGAAAAACCATAGCCTTGAACAGTTAAAAACATGAGAATCCTGGAATGTGAAGTCAGGTGGGCGTTAGGAAGCATCACTACGAACAAAGCTAGCGGACGTGATGGAATTCCAGTTGAGCTATTTCAAATCCTAAAAGATGATGCTGTGAAAGTGCTGCACTCAATATGCCAGCAAATTTGGAAAACTCAGCAGTGGCCACAGGACTGGAAAAGGTCAGTTTTCATTCCAATCCCAAAGAAAGGTAATGCCAAAGAATGCTCAAACTACCACACAATTGCATTCATCTCAAACGCTAGTAAAGTAATGCTCAAATTCTCCAAGCCAGGCTTCAGCAATATGTGAACTGTGAACTTCCAGATGTTCAAGTTGGTTTTAGAAAATGCAGGGGAACCAGTATCAAATTGCCAACATCCACTGGATCATGGAAAAAGCAAGAGAGTTCCAGAAAAAACATCTATTTCTGCCTTTTGACTATGCCAAAGCCTCTGACTGTGTGGATCACAATCAACTATGGAACATTCTGAAAGAGATGGGAATACCAGACCACCTGACCTGCCTCTTGAGAAACCTGTATGCAGGTCAGAAAGCAGCAGATAGAACTGCACAT